>CM041781.1:260245334-260260616 GCA_023374045.1 Limonium bicolor | reverse complement strand
CCCGGGTATAATAGTATACTGTTAAACGGGTTCGTTCATTTAGGAGTGTTTTCAAGCTCAATTCTAATTCATTAACATACTAACGTCGTTAGCAGTTATTTAGTTGCACAGTTAGCAACTTTAGAATCATACGGACATTGTATTAGATTTTCATATTTTTCACTATTCATCCATATTTCACTATTCATTTGTACGATCCCGTATTCTACTATTCATTTATACGGCCTTATATTTTACTATTCACCGTATTTCACTATTCACGTATACGTATTACGTCTCGTATTTGACTATTCATATATACGTAGTTAATATTCATGTATATGTATTCACTATTCATGTATATGTATTTACTATTCAAGTATACGTATACTATTCACGTATACGAGTACTATTCATGTACACTAAAATTTTCGTATACGCCTACGTATTTATTTCTTTTTCCAATATACTTGTATTTTCATTAAAATACTTTAAGTATTGATTTCTCCTATACTTATTAAATTACGGGTATACCCCTCGTATACCTTAATTTGTATACGGGTCTCGTTTAAACCCGTCTTAACTCTGTTTCTTTTACAACTTGTTTCTAAATTCTTTATTTAATTTCCTTAACCTTCTTAAACACATAAAAATGTGTTATTTATATTACTTACCCATAGTTTTCTCTTAATCTCCATTTTACTCTTAATAAGTTCTAAACTCGTTATTTTTATTTCTAATTTCTTCCAAAGTCTTACTTAATTAATTTCTTTAATACTTTTGGTCATTACCAAAATATACCCAAGTTTGACCAGTCTTTTATGGTCAAACCCCCTAACTTTCCATTATTTACAATATTACCCCTAAAGTTAATTTAACTTAACTTTTAATTCCTTTATCCTTTTAATATCTAATCTTTTGCTACAAATTTTATTCTAGCTCTCTAAACATTTTACAAACTGTCATTGACCAAGTTTGACCACGTTTGACCAGGGAAATTACCATTTTACCCTTGTGGTCTTTTCTTTAATCCTAACTCATTTATTAACCAAATTAACTCCAATTAATTTCTAATTTTCGTAACTAATTTTCCTACAGATTTTTGAACACCAAAAATCATTTTAAACATCTCTAAATCACCAGATTTAATTATCTAATGTTATAGTATACATATACTATCTTTTATTAACTTTAAATATACCAAAACCTTATAAATTCCTTATAACACTTATACACTCTTTATAAATTGTAAACTTAATTTTACAATTATTTTCCCATCATCTGAACTTCATAAATTTCATAATAATTCATATATATTTTTGACAATTATAATATGTGGCCAAAACTTCACAAATTTTACATATTACACTTAATTATACTAGTTCCTTTAATTTAACTTAGTTATATAATTTTCCTAACTCAAATAAGCCCTCTTAATTTTTGGCCACCACTTAAATAATAGTATATGAACTTTTCTTATATATTATGATAGCTTATATTAAAGCTTATGTCATAAGGATTATAAATCTAATTTTAGATTTACAAAATATTAACATTTTAGGTGCTAAAAATTAAATCTAACACCTAATAAAATCGGTAATAATAAACAAGGTACACAATATATTAGATCATATATAGATCAATATTTAGAACCTTGAAATAGGTAGTTGTAGGATTACCTTGTATATTAACCATTAGCTTAATATTTAAGCTTGATTTCCTTAGAAATTTTGACAGCAATTTGCTAGAGAAATTGGCTCCAAAATTATACAACAAGATGAAGATAAGATGGGTTAGTATCCCATGCCAATCGGCTGTAACAAAAACCAAGGAATAGGAAGTTTTCAAGAAGGCAATGTTTTACCTCGAGAATCAAAGGCACTTCTCAGTGGTTTTTCCTACGAATCTTGGGGCTCATGAGCTATGGTTGTAAATCTTGAAGAGAGGATCCAACGAGCTATCAAGCTTGTGATTTGGAGCTAGGACTAGAAAGTTATGATTCTTACAAGGAAGGGTGTTCTTTAAGGTTCAAAATCGTGAAGTTTTGCTTTGTTTTGTGTTCTTCCTTCAAAGAGAGGATGAGTTCCGAATTTAGAAGCTCTCATTTGATAGGTAAGAGTCTGGGTAATCATTCACTAATGGGACAACATAATAATGCAAGGCAAGGTAGTGTAGATTAGGTGTAATAGTGAATTTAAAAGGCAAATCACCAAAGTGACTCACCCCTTGCTGTCGGCAGCCTCACCCACCATTTGACCTGATTTTTTTTTGTTTTATATTGTATTTATGTAACATTTAATGACTTAATTTCGTTCATTATGACATATACCATGTTATAGGCATGTTACAAGGCCAAAAATGCCTTAAAACACATTTATGTGCTTCCCGGTTCACATTGATTTTGCAATTTGTTTTGGCTAGTGTAAATGTGTTCTCAGTACATTTACAACCTTTAGAAACTTTGTTTGTGAAATAGCATGTTGCTAATTCCAACTTAAACCATGTCGTTTAGTGGTTTCTCCTTGACTTTCGTTAGTTTAGTACCGGTTTTTGTGTGGACTTGTATACTTAATTTGTGTGTATACGCTATGGCTCCTATGACCATTTTATTGTTGTTACCTTACTTCTTAATGGTATTTAGGCTCATTAGCCTATTAATTCCATGTATAAATGCTTAAGGCACACTCTCCTTTAAGGCACATTTTTCTTTAAAGCACATTTTTGTGCTCTAAGGTGCGTTTTTGGTTTAAACGCTAATTCCGCTTAATGTTTATTACTAATCTTAGAGGTATTTCACATTTGAAATCTCTGGGGAACTTATTGGTAGTTCCCTAATTTATTTATACTCTTTAAAACACTTTTTGCTCTAAATGTTCCTAAAGCAAGTTTGGTGTAAATTTTTGTTTAACACTTCTTCTAATGTTTCTAAGGCCGTTCTAGCCTAGTATATCCTAATTAGATAGTTCATTATAATATTAAGGTTTGGAGTATTTCAACTAAGTCCTTACCAGCGCCATAGGGTATTGTGACCCTACCTTCAGCTTATTATCTCGCTCAGATCAAGCAACCCCCTCTAGTGGCACATGCAATCCAGTCGCCGACATGGTGCCGAAAAGATACTCACACAAGAGAAGACAAGAAAAGAGAAGCAATATCCACACAAAATCGGAGCATAAAACAAAGCAATAAAGATGAAAGAGAAAGAGAGCAACCCAACCCTAGTTGAAGAGGGGTCATGGAGATTTGATTGTGTAGGATTTGTGAGAAACATGATTGCGTTGTACGTATACAAGTGACTGGGATTTTTTGTGAGTTGTTTGTGACGGTGGTGATTGAGGGATTTAGGTGGAATTGTCAGTGGAGTTAGTGGCGGAGAATGGTGTAAGCTTGGGGGAAGGGGCAGAAGAGAGGAGATGAGGGAGCATTTTTTCTCTCCCCTTCTTTTTGGATGCTTATGTATTATTTATATTGTGTAGTTAGTTTATCTTTGTTACGAAATGTTTTTTTATTGTTGAAAATTAGTAGTTTTGTAGAATTTGATATTTTTATATTTTAAAATAAGAAATTGTAACAAAATACTTTAAGAATAGACTATTTTTTAGAAATTAAATATTAAGGATTTTAAAATATATATTTTAGAGACTTGTCATAACTTTTATTATGCATGATAAAAATAATCTTAACAAGTTAATATCAAAACAAAAATTATAAATAAAATAAGTTGGTATGCTAATAAATATTTAAATGAGAAATGAACATTAACCACTCTTCCATTTTTGGATAGTTAATTATTTTATATAAACCTTATAGTTGTTACTTTGATAAGTCACATAAAACTTACCATAACCAAAGTGAATACCCCTAAATTATTTAAATTAATTTAAATAATTTAGGGGATTTCTTTTATTAAACCTTTAATAATACTATTAAGTATTAAATATTATATGGATTATGAATATTAAATTATTATTGGAATTATGAATATTAATTATTATATGGATTATGAATAGTAATTATATATGGGGTTGTGAAATTTATTTAGGGGTTTTCTTCCTATTTAACCCTAATTATTATACATTATTATAGGTATTATGAATTTAATAATAGATTTATAAGTCAATAAATCTTGGGAAAATTATTAAACACTCCATATATATTATAAAGATTTTGGGAAGTGTTGGACACAATGTTTTGAAATATAAAAGTCATATAAAATTCTAGAAACCTTAAAGCTTATTAAGCCTTGCTAGAGTTGACTTTTTGAGAATGGTCAAACCAGGTCATGAAACCTATACCATAAATAGGTTATGAAAAACCATGAGATCGATAAAAAGAACGTCAAAAACGGATATCCTAGCCAATTATGCTAATTGAAGTTTTGAATCAAAATTTAAGAGATGCCACGTGTCACTCTGTAATGGGTCGCCCACTTAGCCGATTTCTTCCCTGATTTTCGTAACCGAATTCCCTTACTGCCCTAACTTTAGACGGCTGTAACTTCACATCCCTCAATATTTTCCATGCCGTCTTCACACCATTCTCTCTACTACATTCTCTTTCCCCATTACTCACACATACCCTAATTCATTATACATCAGCCGAATCGATCCAAAGTAGCCATCTTGCAAAACCGAACCAACTGCAGTTTTCCAGTTTCTCTCGAATTCAGGTAACTTCGACTATAACTTCTTCGTTTCTCAGCCAAATTCCATGTTCTTTAGCTCGTTTTGAAGAGCTCTAATCCCTCTATACTTTCATGTTGATGACCAAAGCCAATTACAAACCGTTTGGTAGAGAGAGGTGTCTAATTTTCGATTCCTCACAGCATAAAATCACAGTTTTCTTTTCCAGAAAACGTAAGTTAAACTCGCACTTCTGGCTTCGATTTCTTTCTGTGTGATGCGATTTAGGATTAGTGCTTGCTATCATTGTGTTAGATCTACAATTCTTCTTTCCCAAGAGCCCTTACTCAGTATCTAACTCGTTTTATACTGCTAGTTATAGATCCGAAAAGTCGGCACCACGACTGATTAAAGTTCGAGCCTTTTCCAGTTTCCGGTTTTCGAATTCACAAATTCGCACACTCCGGTGATTCCCCGACCCAAATTTTTCCGATATTGTTGTTCGTAGTTGTTAATTCGACCTAACCCATGTTTCAATTGTGTCAATTACGCTCTAGATTAGGAAATTTGACGATTTAATAACCGAATCGTATCCTGTTCGAATATAAACCCTAACTCTCGTATTAACCTCGATCTTGATGAATACTCCATGAAAATTGGGGAAATCGGTACCATTAAACCGGAATTCGATTTCGAATCCATAGAAACAAAACCATTCGATTTCGTTCTGTAGATTAGGAATAAGCAGATTAGTACTCGGTTTTTCGATATTGAGTTCTCTGAGAACTCGCGCAGCATAGCCGTTTCGATCTCAGTTAATAGACTGGACGGCCACGATTAAAACACACGATTTTAAATGTATAGTCTTTATATAGTTTCCAGGAATAAACCCTACTTGTTTAATATTAATTTAAGTACCTTCCGAATGATTTTGACTTGAAATTTTAACCATAGATTCCCTTATTTTATGTAGTTTTATTTTGATGTAAATTATTAAGGATTTGGAGTTTTTAAACATAAGTTATGATTTACAAGTACGGGCTTTTTCTGGAATTATTTGGATAAATTAAAAATATTTTTTATAAATAAAATTTTATAATATGTCTAAATGTTATAGTTACTGTATACTAATTTGGAATTTTTGGGCAATGGTAAAGGGTTTTAAAAATTGTGTTTTGTGAGTTTTTTCATAAGAATAACCTATAATATAAAGTTTTTAATGTAATCAAAAATTAAAGTAAGGTTTGTTATTAACTTTTAAGCTGGGGATAATAAGGGAACTAAATTAGCATATATACCAGTAAGTTAAAAATGTTTTTTGTATCAGCTTAATCAGAGAAGTGAAATTATTTTACATATGTATAAATACTTACTTATTAGAAACTTCTATAAATAAGGAATTCATTATCCTACATTTTATTTACTATATTATATGGGATTAACATTTAAATAAACTAAGGAACAATATATATATTATTTTAACGCATTTTAAAAGGAATTAAGAAGTAACTTATAGAGATCAAGGATTTAACTAAACTACATTTATTTATTATATAGATAGAAGCTAATATGTTTACCTAAACTAGGGAAATACGTTATGTTATAAACCACAAATCAGTTTTGGGATATGTCTAAAGATATTAGATATATTAAATACAATAGAATTTCTTAAAGAGTGTTCTGGATAAATCTTATATATGTAGGTATATGTATATGTATATATATTATTTAAGTACAATAAAAAAGATAAAGGAAATAACATTCCTTGTGAGAAATATAATAGGAAGGATAATATATTATAACGATAAATACATAAATAAAAGGAATAAAATACCTTATAGAAAATATAATATGAAGGAATTATGAGTTAAACTAAACCTCTACTGATACTAATAAAAGAATATTATCTGAGTTGGTATTAATTTATGGTTATAGGTTGAGTTTTTGAGTTACTTTGATTCCTAAGATTTATATAAACCGTATTTAAACACTGTAATTTTTTGTCAATAACCACAATGTATTATAATTTGGTTAAGGAATTAATAAGTTGAGATTTTAGGTATTTGGAATTAGTTTACATAAAGTGTTCAAACAATAGATTTATTATATAATCAATAATAATAAATGAGTTACTTTGACATCTAAATGTGAAGAGGATAAATAAGTCTAGATTTAATTATTTCTTAATATTTATAGTATTGAGTAATAACTTAATATTTTAAAGATAGAATCATTAAAAGGATTATGATATAAACTATATTAAACTATGATTTGGGAATTTATCTAATATAATCCTTAAGTTTCTTGGCATTAGATAAGCCATATGAAATACATTTGTAACGTTGTTACCAATACTTAGGATGTGAGTTTATAAATAAGTGATGTACATAATAGTTAAAGATTTACAAAAAGGTTTGCAAATAGAAATTTGATACTTAAAATCATTGAACCTTTACTAGATGAACTAGGTTACATAAGATATTATATTATACTTTACGGTGATGGGAAGTAATGATGGGGTTATTTGAATATAAATATGAGAATTTTCATAATAGATTCTTATTAAATAATTAACAATTTTGCTTATGAACTAGAATTTAATTCTTTGATAAATTCTACTCTATGTAGATATTTGTTCATCCTAGATACAATAAAGGAAATTAATTTATTAGGTTATTCCTTTGAAACCTTAGGTTTTGTAAAACAATTTAAAACGTATTTAAGGCTTAAGTTTATTGAGTTTAGTACAAAGGATTATACAAGTTTATAGAGAGTATGTGTGTAAAAATAAAACATTTAGGGGAACAAAGGTATTAAGCTTAAGGGTGATTATTGAGATTCTAAGACTAACTGAGTAATATAAATACACTTAAGATATAAAGGTATTAATGTGAGAACTACGGTAAGTATTAGTGGATAGAGTGAGGAATCTATTTAAGTTTGACTTAGGCATAAGTTGTTGATGATAGATTACCTTTAATATTCTTCAGAGTACTGTTGATTGTTTGCGCAAGTTGATTAGAACTGCTACAACGTTACCCAGGTACGATTTCTCGTACTCAGCTTGTTGTGTTTTGGCCTTTATGGAATGTTTTGTACGATTTCTCATACTCAGCTTGATGTGTTTGGACTTTAGGAATGTGTTGTGCGATTTCTCGTACTCCGATATTTTTAATGGTTGACTTGTGGAATGTTTGGAAAACGCTAACTGACTTTAAGAGGATTTTCTAAGAAAAAAAATGGTTGTGTGACTAACTCAGCTTGTGTGACTAACTGAGCCTTGGATGTGGAACTCACTTGGGTATTGGTTTCTTCTACTTGGTTGCCGTTAGGCATTGGCTGCTTAGGGTTTACGCTTCTGCACTCTGTAGGACTGAGTGTTTGGTATTGCTCTGGGTAGTTGGTGATCTAGCGGGATATTGGAAAAGGTCAATCTTGGGAATCTTTCTTTCGACGTGCGCGCGTCTTTAATGTGAAACAGTAGGGGGCTGTAATATCCCTCGCCCATAGGGGCATTGATATTAACATAAAGGGCTGTATATCCCTTGTCCCGAGAGGTAGTTTAACAGTAAGGGGCTGTATATCCCCTGTCCTTAATGGACGTTCTTGGCGGTGGGGGCCATCTCTCCCAGTTGGTTTCATTCCATTCTTGAGTTGCTGGTTTTGGTTTTCTCTCATTCATTCCTAGTCCTTTGTGGCTATCTGGGTTTTTCTACTCCTAACGGGAATTGGTTCTAACATCAACAATGGCTGCTTGTAACTATGTGGTGACTACTTAAGTGGATGACTTGGTTTGGAATTTCTTTATCTTGTCTTGTTTTTCCTTTCTCTTAAACTTGATTGTTTTGAAGTGTTTTATCTCTGTTTTTACTTTCAAGAGTTTATTTTCATGTTACTATTTATTTTGAAGAGTTTTATGTTTATAAGTTTGTTTTTGGAGAATTGTACCAGTTCCATTCCAGGGAACTGACCCCCCCTTTTGGGGTGGGCTGCTTGGTTTCATCTTGCAAGGTACGAATTGATTTACAGGTGGCCACGAAGAGAATGAGCGTTTGGGATGGACTAGGTTTTGTGGAGAGCGAATGTGTTTTATTGTTATGTTTTGTTAAGTTTTCTCGAAGTTCAGACCGTAACTTAGTTAATTGTAAGGGTTGTAATTGGTGAGGTTGGTACCGGGTGTTTGGAGCCCGATGGTCTGTAGCACCTTTAGTTTATTTTCCGCTGTTGTTTATTATTATAGGGGTGTTACAGAAAGGCTGAAGAATTGTTGTTTTCTTAAAGGTAACAACTAATTTATCAACAAATGGGTTGTAAGCCAAGCAATTACTCATATTTTGATAGTATTAACCTCTTCCGTGCTCATAGGCTAAATTTCCCTTTAATTAATTAAGTGTTAATGAAATCATTGGTAGGCTTGGTTCACCTAAAACGAACGGCTAAGATAGGTTGCAAGTTGAACATTTACCACAACCACCGTTGATATTAATTTTGGAAAAATTGTATGAGTTATCAGTAATTACAAGTTCATCCATGAATTTAAAAAATTACATAAATCATCTGCACACTTATTACCAAGGTTGTCAATTTCGGTTGGGTTGACTTCAACCCGAACCCGACCTGCTCATTTTCACCTCAACCCGAAACCTACCCGAACCTGAAACGGGTTATGTTATGTCAACCCGAAACCGACCTGATGACATGAAATCAAACCCGAAATTGACCTGACACTCGAAATCAACACGAAATTGACCCAAAATCGACCCGAAATCAACCAGAAATTGACCCGAAAACAACCCAATATTAAAAATATTGTACTATCAATACAATTCTACAAAAAAATCACCAAGCCAATATAACATAACATATAAAACCATTATACATAAATGGCCAACTGAATTATACATTTAGGGTTATGTCACATAACTATAAGATTGTATAAAAAACATCAGCCCCACCCATGACGTTTGGCGAAATTACACACCCACCCACGAGGTTTCAAAAATTACTTGCCCACCCATGTGGTTTCCACAATTTTACATCCAGGAACTTTTCTAATATTTGATCAAACTTAAAAGATGGTTAAATGATATCCAAATTTGATGAAACTTTACATGGACGATATTAAAGTGTTATATTTGGTAAAACGTGAAATCCACGTTTTTTAAGCTCATATATGATCCGTGGGACCCGATGAACTTGCTCATGTTTCATTGGGTCCCACAGGTCATATATGACCTTAAAAACTTTGGATTTGGCATTGAACAAAAATAACACCTTAGCATCGTCCATGTAAAGTTTCATCAAATTTGGATATCATTTAACCATCTTTTAAGTTGATCAAATATTAGAAAAGTTGCTGGATGTAAATTGTGGAAACCACATGGGTGGGCAAAGTAATTTTTGAAACCTCGTGGGTGGGCTGGTGTAATTTCGCCAACGTCATGGGTGGGCGATGTAATTTTCCCATTTTCTTTTCTTTTTCAAAATATTTTTGGGTTGCGGGTTGAAATCGGGTCGGCAGCTCAAACCAAAACCAACCCGAGTTTTTAGCAACCGAACCCGACCCAAAAATGTTTTCGGGTTGAAAATTACAACCTACCCGTGTTTTAGCGTGTCGGTTTCGGGTCGGATTTCGGGTTCGTGTCAAGATTGACAACCTTACTTATTACAATAAGAGAAATAAAAAATCTAAGTTGGAGCAATATTTGACAATGCAAAACACACAACAAAAAACCATTAAATCTATATCATACGATTATAGTTATTTGAAGATAAATTGCGCAAAATTCTATAAAAAGTTGGAGAAATTGCGCCTTCACATTCCTAATCTGTTGGGCCGGCAGCTTTGTTTGCCCTAGCTTGGTGAAAAGTTTTATCTTTGTTTCACTGTTTTATTTCTTTATATTTAGACATCTAATGTAATTATACAGCTCCACGATGTTTTGCCAAAGCTGGCATCATTTGGCATTTCAGTTCAACAATATTTCAACACTTTCTTTCAAAGATTGGCAAATAAAGCAACTAATGACTGTGCTCATGCAACCCTAATTGATAGATCCCTGATTTGATGGGATCGTCAACCTTTTCCTAGATAAAGTAAGAAGAAAAATTTCCTGTACACGTGCAAATGGCCCCCTCAATTCCCTGCAACGGTTGTCTTCGCTCACAATACCCAAAACGGGTGTTTTTTTTTTTCCTTTGTACTGAAGCCGATAATTCATTTGTTGGCTTCTTAAAGCCAATAAATGAATTATCGGCTTCAGTACAAAGGAAAAAGGACCGTTGGGGCTTTGTACTGAAGCCGATAATTCATTTATTGGCTTCAGTACAAAACCCCAAGTCATAAAACGGCTACATATAATATGTGTTATTTAATGAAACCAGGATGTGTTATTATACGAACCATATATAATTAAATTAGCAATTTATTACAATTTAGAAAACAATCATTCCCTTAAATCGTTTCAAATAAACAATTAAACTAAGCAACTACATATAGTATGTGTTATTTAACGAAATCATATATAATTAACTAGAATATAATTTACAAAAATTAATGTGGTACATTATCTACAATTAAGTCATACGTGCATAAACTAAACAATTACATTAGATTAAAAATTAAACTAAACTACTATTACGCAGACAGATAATATAATCCACCTATACTTAATAATCCCAAGACTATAACAATTACTTATACTCATTATATAAAAAAAACTATGATTATAACATTTTATTAACTATATCAAATAACTAAATACACTAATAATGTTAATTGTTAATTTAATTATCTATGATTTCGTTAAATAACACATCCTGGTTTCATTAAATAACACATATTATATGTAGCCGTTTTATGACTTGAGGTTTTGTACTGAAGCCAATAAATGAATTATCGGCTTCAGTACAAAGCCCCAACGGTCCTTTTTCCTTTTGTACTGAAGCCGATAATTCATTTATTGGCTTCTTAAAGCCAATAAATGAATTATCGGCTTCAGTACAAAGGAAAAAAAAAACACCCGTTTTTGGGTATTGTGAGCGAAGACAACCGTTCAGGGAATTGAGGGGGCCATTTGCACGTGTACAGGAATTTTCCGTAAGAATGGTAATTTGACCTTTTATTTAAAATGTGTTTAAGAACCTTTCAAGCTTAAACCCTTCTTAGTACAATGAATGAACTAACTTCCTATTATAGTCTGACATGATTGTGCGCGAGGAATCACCTCTCATTTCATCTCTCGCAAAAGGCTTTTGCAACTTATTGTATTGCAAACCCATTAGGTTTATTTATTTCCTCGGGAACCTTACCTATGGACAATTGGACAACGACCATCCAGAATTGTTAGGGGTGAGCATTTGGATAATTTGGTTAACGGAAATCCAAATTATATAAAAAAAAAATTGGATTTCAGTTATTTTAATTTAAAATCGAATTATCCAAGTTAAGACCAAAACTGAATTAACCGTAATCCAAATTAGACAAAGTCAAAACCAAAATCCAAACCAAATTATAATTTGGATTATTCGGTTAACCAAAATTTTGAATTCGGTTATAAACTTTGGTTAAAAATTCAAAGTAAAATTCAATTAATTTAGTTTTTCGATAAATCCAAAATACCAGATCTGAATGCTCATCCCTAAGAATTGTTATGCTAAAGTTGTTTTTAGTTACATCACCCTTCCTAGAGTCACAAGCCCCCTTTTGCTGAAGGAAAATTAAGGCTTTGTTCGGCATTATGACACAAATGTGCTACTCCCTCCGTTAATTAATATGTGTCATTTTAGGATGTGATTCTTGTTCAACAATATATGTCATTCTAGCTTTTTGACACACTTTTGTCCACTTTTAACACTACTATTCAACTCAAATTTAATTATTATCTAAATGGAAAAGTAAAAAGTATGAGCACATGCGTCATTTTTTTACTTTTCTTAATGAGTGTGCAAGTTTCTAAAATGACAAATGTTGTTGAACGGAGGGAGTATCAAATATGCCAAAGTCAAACATAAAACCACAATTTTTAGGTACTATTCAATTCAACTACTGTAGGAGCCTCTTAGCACAATTCTGGTGAAGTGGCTCTTCAAACTCCAAAAGTATTCATTGGGTCAAGTGGTCCGCTCTTTGTAAGGATAAATTCATTGGGTCAAGTGGTCCGCTCTTTGTAAGGATAAGGCTTCTGGAGGTTTAGGTTTCAGAGACTTGATCAGTTTCAATAAGGCTTTGCTAGCAAAAAAACTATGGCGTATTTTGACACAACCAACCACACTCTTGTCACAAGTCTATCATGCACGCTACAACACTCCTCACTCTCCATTACGGGATTCAAAAGCTCCTCACAATGCTAGTCCACTTTGGAAGGCCTTACTAGGTCAGATCTGATTCATTATGGGGCACGCAAACAGATTATAAATGGTGCATCAACAAAGACTTCCGATAGGTGGATTACTTCCAATGAGGGTGGTCGCCCATAACTCTGGCAAGTTCCTCAGACTGTCCAACAAACGGCACCCGTATCTACCCTTATCAACTGAAACAACTCATGGAATTAAGATCTTATTCATGCTTGGTTTCCACCATCTGATGCCTCATCCATCCTTGATATCCCATTGCAGCACTCACCGGATTTGGCACACTCAAAACTTCCTCTTGAAGATTACCGGTATTAGGGTTTAACGACAACTGGTGAATTTTCTGTCAAAACAGCATATTATGCGGATTTAACCCTACGGCTCTCCGCTTCAGTTCCCACAACGTCCAACAACACTCTAGGTAAGGCTTTCAAACAACTAAGGGCTCTTCCAACCCTATCCCGTGTCAAATTGTTTGGATGGAAACTTCTTCAAGGGGTGTTGCCTTGTAAGATAGTTTTGCATAATCGCTTAAAGCTTGATTCACCAACCACTGCCTCCCTTTGCATCCTTTGTGGTACTCCCGAAACAATGCTTCATGTGTTAGTACAATGTCCACACACTCACCTTTACTGGGATATGATGTGGATTTCTTTACCACTGTGTCTCCAATCTGATCAAGCCCTCATTGACTGTACCTTCATAGATGCCTTCAGGAAAACCAAGCTCAGCTCTTGACTATTACCCAATTACTATGACGCTTTTGATTTGCTCATTGCTAGGTAAACCATTCTAAGAATTCCTCATTCGCCAGAGGTTGGTGCCAAAAGGATAGCTACCTACTCAATGCACAACCACACTTATCTCATACTCCACAAGCTCTTCTTCAGCATGGGGTGTGCATACTTGGGTTATATCTCAGAGAAGCCTACTTTAGCTGGACAAATGGGAGTTTCATTCCTTCTCAAGTGGAAGATTTAGCACTAGAACACATCATTCGTCATGCCACACAAAAACTCAGTACAACCTCAGCTCATTTTTTATCAGATTGCAAGCTCCACATCTCAGTGAACACATCTTAAATTGTCTCCTAAACAAGCTTCAACACTTCACATCAATAGATTGATTTTATATACTAAGAACTAACAATATGTCAACGCACTACCTAGCAAACCATGACCGTCTATCACAAATATGCGAGGACTGGACTGCGGATATAATATCACAGAGTTTGTCCTTACCCTTAGGTTGTGTAATCATCCTTCTTAATGAATCAACTTACTATAAAAAAAACTACTGTAGGAGGATTTTTGAGAGATTCTCAGGTTTAGCTGCTGCAAATTCATGAGGAATCTGAAAGTCTGACAACAAATCATCAGTGCAGGTTCATTTTAATACAGTGCGCCAGAATGCATACTAATTTCAACTTTGTACTTCAGTGAGACTAACTTCTTCCCACAAACTTAACACACAGAAAATATGTTCCTTGATAACACCATGCTCTGTAGAATGAGCTTACCGTATCTAAAAACTCTTGGGTTTTGGAAAACTAGCTATAACTCAAATTTTTGGTTATGATACTTGACAAATTTTAAAGAAATTAAAACCGTTGTTCACTGGAAAAAAAATAATAATACAGTCATCTTACTATGATCACCTCTTTACTACTTTGCAACACTTGAACCCTACTACAAAAACTTTCTACTCTTCCACAGCAATCTGTCCCTTCTCACTTACATAGATACCGTCCAAAAACTTCCTAATATCCTTCTTCTTCACGTGGCATTTCTGAAATCCGACAAAATTATACAGGGAACAAATGAGAAAACAAAGCCCAGTGAAAAGTTGAAGAGTTTAAACATACAAATAAGCAATGGCTGGAAAAGTTTTACCTGGTTGATAAGAGCCGCTGATCTGGAGACAAGCTCAATGTCATTTCCTTCCAGCACAAGCTCATCCTTCACCTTCTCTGACCTGATGATATTGACTCCATCAAGCATATCAACCTTCCTCACCTATAGATGTAAACGAGGAAACGAACAAATCAAAAAGACAGAATATCACTATCAAAGTATGTAATTATGGAAACGGTAGGATTCCCTTTGTGACATTAACAGCCTCATTCTTTTGTCCAGCTTTCAGCTGGTTTAGGCATTATCAGCTCAATTCATTCTTTTAAAATCAGTCATCAATCAATATAAGCTAATATCAGCTATCAGCTAGTAGCTGCTTAAACTCAAATTGTCTCTCATTTTCAATTGGTTTACCATGTTTGACTGAGTTGACCAGCTCAGCTAATTCTTTTGAAATTTGTAATCAGTCAATA
>CM041781.1:260208105-260244834 GCA_023374045.1 Limonium bicolor | reverse complement strand
AGTACAATACAAAGCCTCGATTCTAGTCACACAATTAGACAAACCTAGAGCACAATAACTAAAAATGATGGAGCAGCAGCTAGCTAGCTAGTGAACAACAACAATAAACAAACACATCCATTCCACTCCATCATTCATTGTATTTCAACATCTCTCTCACAAGAATTATTAAGACAATGATTCACAGATAATTCCTCTTCAGAATCATTCTTATTGCTACTCAATTTCCGTCCCAATGATTTCTCACTCCATCTCCTCACAAGGCCCTTCTTCTTTGACTGTGGAGTCTCGTCGCTGGATAAGCTTCTTCTGCCATTCTTCTTAAGCAGCAACTCCTCATGCTTATCATACCTATTACTAGGCAACTCTTCTAGTATGGTTTTCAGTAGTGTCTCGTACCGTCTTCTGTATGTTGGATATCTAGAGATTGACTTAGTGATCCCCCGCAGCCTTAGCAAGACAAAGAAAAGGACCAATATATTTGGAGAAAGTAAATTCACTTCTTCTTTAGTCCAATACTGAAAAATTCAAACCCAACTGAAAAGAAGAACCAAGAGCAAGGAAATGGGTAGCCCAACATACCTTCGAGATAATGCATCAAGTTCAGCTCTTCTCACTTCAGAAAGAGGTATTGTACCAGTGAATGAGTTCCTGAATCTCTCTGAATTCCCATCCAACAAAACAGATTGGCTGAGATATTCTTCCTCCTCAGCCGAGAGGTTATCCGCTTTTATCTGTTCTTTAATGATCAGAAGCGGATTCAGAAACCAACCAAGGAAAGTTTCAGTCGGCCTTTTTGTGCTGGTTATTTGAGTAACACCATCACCTAAACAAATAATATGTAGCTAGCTCTGTTACAAAAATTTCATCTTATTTTAGAACGGAGAATACATAACACAAAAACTAAGCAACCATGGAGACTTACTCAACAATATGCCAGGCGAGTTGGCCTTGGCTGAACGAAAAAGTGATTGCAATATACAGTAAGCGGGTAGGCCCACGCTTATTACACTGCTATTTCCACTTTTGGTAGATTTTGCATCCTCAACATCTTTCAATGTTATCTCCCCTTTGACTACCATGGTTTCAGCATAGTATTGAAGCTCCTTAAAAATCCCATCAAACAGCTCCAATGTTTTCAACTCAGCCATAGAACCCTTCAATGATACATTTTGGGCCAGTGGACTTTCAGGCGGGCTGGGTCCCGAGAAGGAAGAAGAATGCGACATAGTCCTTGATGGACAGTAATCCTTCCGGTATGAAGGCCTGATGATAAGCCAATAAATACATCAGATTTCAACAATTTTATTGCGTATACAAGCTTTAAGGGAAAGAAAAGAAAGAAGTAGAGATTAAAACCTGGGAAAACAAGATCCCTCAGGCATATCAAGGACATCATTACTGTATTCATCATAAATGGCCAATGAAGCAATGATATATCGAAGCCCCATCCATAAAGATGACTCCTGTATCCAAGCATATATAATAGCAAACCTCAGAAGCTTTTAGTACAATAATCTGGCATGCATCCTTGTGGTGCTTTCAATAACAAGCATAACCCCCTAAAGGACGTTTTACCTGATAAGCAACCACTCCAGCATAAGCACCCAAGAAAACACTAGCAACTATTGAACCCAACAATGCACCTACAACAGCCAATGGCCAAAGAAGAATCGCAAGACCCGCAAATGGCACGCATATGGTCTCCAAAAATGGACCTTCTCGGCCTATAAGATCCAGAAAGAGCCTTTTCCATCCCTTGAACAGCATGTAAGGACTTTTGAAAGAGGCAACTGCTGAAATCACCGGCAAATCGACCAATATTCCAAGAGTCGTGGCTATTATTGCTCCAGGAGTATAGATAATTCTGCATAATTATTCACAGTAAGAACCAAGTCGGTTGAACCTGGATTCCACACATATATACTGAGAACAGTAGTTATTATATATTGCCCCAGGACTCAAGCCCAAGAGGCATGGGATCCAGTACCAGTTTAGGCCCTAGAGATGTGTTTCAGTAGTGTTGTGACAGCTTCATAGATGGGGATCAACCGCTTGGAATTCAAAACTCCTATAAGGTTTCAACTACCAGCTCTGACAATAATTCTAGTGTTCTGGTGGTGAACTTCTATCATATGGCCAGGTATCATGCTCTTTCACATAATATGACTCTTTTTCATCTCACAGACGTACTTCCCCTTCATACATAATCATAATTTAGGAAGGAAGCAAAATATATATGCTTTAACAAGTTTGATTTTACAAGACTCGGTAACATCCCGATGAAGTATAGCTCAAGGTCACGAAGTTTTCCATAACTTACAGGGTTGACTCGCCCAAAAGAATGCAAATGCATAGAAGTAGAACAATGTGAAAATGAAATCTTTGTAGAAAGCAAAGAATCGGGTGGAGCTCACAATTATACATGCAGGTGTAGTAGTACCTGATCTCATAAATTTGTCCATTGGGAAGCCCCTGATCACGAAGATCATTCATGTAAGAGAAGTATGAATAGAAGCATACATCCTTGAAATCCCTCACAACAGTAAGGCCGCCCCTCACACTACTCCAAGTTCCATCCTAACAACAGAGAGGAAGTATCATTAGTAAAACATAATGATTAAAAGCAAAAAAAAAAACTAAAAGAGTGGCCCTTGGTTGCCCATTTTCTCTCTGGAAACAAATACCAAGACTATAAATAAAAAGGGCACTAGAACTTAGTCAAGGATAACCATTTTCAACAACTTACAACTATGCAGTTGATGAGCTCATTACTCTTCCCTTCGCCAACAGCATCGAAAGTGGCAAACACCGGTGAAAGAAATCCGTAAACCAACCCTCCGACAACACTCATGGTAATTCCAATCGCTGGCCAGATGACCAAGAGTATAAACAAGCATGGGCAGAGCACAATTTTCAAGATCACACCAAATTGCTTAGCTCTGCCATCAAAATAATCCCGATAAATTTAGTATAGCTGTTAAAGCAAACACTGGGACACAATAGATGATGTTGATATGTAGTAATTGTACCTTAGCACAGAGTCGTATGTCCAGTAAAAATGTACAGGCAAAAGACCCAAAATTATAGCCGTGTTCCCAACTGTCACGATCAGGCATATCAACGGACAAAATATGATACCTGTTGTAGTACAATTTGACCAAGGAGACACGTCAGAGATGGTCAATAACAGAACATACTTCAGGAAGAATTCGGGAGAGCCATTCGCAACTTTACAGATGTGATGAGATTGTGATTCATTCATGTAATCCAGGGGTCAGTACTCCTGACATTCTTAATAACATAGGGCAGATGAAAGCATCAAAGCGTACGTCTTAAAAAAGGGGAAATCATATAAAGAGTTGACGGCTCAAATCATCCAAGGCCTAAATGTAGAAGAAACCCACTGCAGAGTACAGCATGCTCTACTTCAGATCATACCGATCACTGATGAACAGAAACATACCCGTTCTTCCAAGATCACAGTCAGCAACTATGAAATCAAAGAAAGCCCAAAGAAAATTAGCAGACGGAGCGTTCACCTTTGATGGTACCCAGAAGAAGAAGACCAATGAAGAAGGGCAGAAATCGAACAAGCTGCCATAAGGAGGAGCAAAACCCACTTGGAGGCTCCATTGTCTTCTCCTTTTTGTTCAAGGATCAAATAACCAACGTTGAGAAACGTGCACCCACACAAAGCGCTAATACCCAACTGGAGAATTAAAGACCAGTACTCCCTAAGACTCAATTCGGAGTTCCTCAGCAGTTTAGCGTGAGATTAAAGGTACCCAGATCAGCAAGCGTGTTCCTCTCGTTCCAACAGGAGTTCAGGGACAGGGTTAACTTGGATTGTGTGATTTGAGTGGCAAACCGTTGAGGCAACCACTTTAAACGGTTGCCCAGGCGACGCCATTCTCTTTTTTCTTTTTTACAAAATCACCCGGCGACCCCATTTAAAGGCTTCGCGAGGGAGAGGGAAGACTGGTCACTGATCAAAGAAGCAAAATGGCTACTGCTTCGCTTTTTAGAGGAGCAAGGAATACAAAATTAAAAAATCTTGGGAAAATTCATAATATACCCCTGTTTTCTTTCGTAATTCATAATATACCCCTTTTTGAAACTTTGTCACAAGATATCCCTGTTTTCTTTGCTAATTCACAAAATACCCCTTTTTAAAAACGGCGTCAAATATTCTGTTAACCTCCCCTGGAAAATGACTATTTTACCCCTGACCCGTTTTTTCTTTTTTGAAAAATTCGCAGTTATTTTGGCTACTTTTTTTTTTGAAAATTTTTAAATTTTATAATATACCCCTATTTAATTTTGTTGTTCACGAAATACCCCTGTTTATGTTCCATCTCCCTAATGGCCTCCGCCCCCCCCCCCCCACCAAACTTTTGAAATTTGTAAAATACTCTTATAAATTTTTAAAAAATACAAAATAACATAATATTTTAAAGAACAATAGTGTTAAAAGTTTTTTTGACCCCCTAAACAAAAGTTCTGGTCCGCTACTGAGTTTGACCAAGAGGTAGCCATTTTAAACCCAATGTCTGTGACATTATTGTTTGTCCACAAGACTAAATCAATCTACTCTTTACTTGAAGGTATTTACCTAACTATGAAAATAATCCATGTTATACATGTTTGTCTCTGGTCATATATTATAATTGTGTCTAATTGTGAATGACAGGGATTCGTACTCAACTATTGGTGAGACATTCCGAGAGACAAGAAACCTCAGAGAACTGGAATGCAAACAACATTTGTCCTGGGATTATGAAGAGATTGAAGGCACTTGAAAAACAAGAGAAAACTAGGCGATGCTTTACCAGGGCATCAAGGTGATAAGGGTATTTTGTGAACTACAAAACATAAACAGGGGTATCTTGTGAACTTCAAAACATAAACAGGGGTATTTCGTGAACAACAAACTTAAATAGGGGTATATTATAAAATTTAAAAATTTTCAAAAAAAAGTAGCCAAAAAACTGTGATTTTTTTTTAAAAAAGAAAAAACGGGTCAGGAGCAAAATAGTCATTTTTCAAGGGAGGTTAACGGAATATTTGACGTTATTTTTTAAAAGGGGTATTTTATGAATTAGCAAAGAAAACAGGGGTATCTTATGACAAAGTTTCAAAAAAGGGGTATATTGTGAATTACGAAAGAAAACAGGGGTATATTGTGAATTTTCCCAAAAATCTACTCCCTCCGTCCCGTCATAAGTGTTCTGTTTGTTTTTTGACACATTTTTCCACTTCAATATTAAACATATAACATAAAATAATTTTTAAAAATTAAATTGTATAATATATAGTTTTTCACATAAAGATTCTATTGTAAAACATAGATTTATAAAAATATATTATCTTATATGTTAAATATTAAAATCAAACGACACACCCAAATAGTAAACTGGACGGTCAAGGTGAGACGGAGAGAGTATTTATTACATTTTTTTTCAAACATTGCGACACGAAATGGAAGGACTTGGAAAGTTTATTCCTTTTTTTTTAAACAAGAACTGACTAGTGACTACGACTTGAAAAGTTGAAATACAGCCAAAACGCAGCATATAGGGAAAACGAAAATAGAATAAACAAATCCTAGGGAATTTCCCTCCGTACTATATGACAACATTTATGGATTACCTGGTCGGTCTTCGAGTGAAGTTATTTTAAGGTCTCGTTCGCTGAGCACCTTTAGGGAGATTAATCCCTTTTGTACAGATTTTCTATTCATGTGTCAGTTTCTGATTAGTTGGAATTCAACCCAATGTCTATGTGTCTAGTTACTATATATTAACCATGGATAGCTCAATCAAAACGCAGCTGGAGCTGCTTTTGGATGCGATGGTCGAACAGGACCTAAGGTCGCGTTCGTTGAAACGTGAGATAGCTGCGTTTGTATTTAAGCTCCATGTGGTTAACATATTGACTCTAGTTAATCAATACAAGGTGAACAAGTGTCTTTAAATGAGACTTTATTTTTGAGTTAGACAAATCATGGAGAGACATGTGGACAAGCTTAATTTTTAAAGCTGGATGAAACACATTTAGCTTGTCATTGAATGGGACCTTAGTACAATTTTGTGACTCCCGTTCGATAAAGCTTGGTTTTCAAGCTTAATCATTAATGCCCCTATAGTTAGATACTAGTTAACCAATGATAGACCACTATTTTACTTTTAGTGGGACCAAGAGAAAATAATAAGCAAATAGATAAGTGACATCTGTCACATTAATGTGAGAAAAAAAAAATTAAGGCGCTCAAAGAACGCACCCACTACGAATACAAGGTTACATTTCTGGGTATAATAATGTCGAACCAATATAGTGAGTGAATGCTCAGCCCATATATAATAAAAACAAATACAAGAATACTCAAGACCCTTACACAGAAATTTTTATCTCTGTTGGTGCAACGTAATCTAATGTTTAGGCATTCTATCTGGCTCTAGAACTACAAATTACATGTTAATTTTCTTTGTAGATTCCTATCAGTTTGACTATGAATCCGATATCATGTTTAATTAAAACTAAACAAGGTTAGACTCGAATCCATTGATGAGTCTGGATTAGGTTACCTAATTCGTCATACAAAAACTAAAAACAGAGTTCAAATGTCATTAGAAACAAGTAGAAGGATTCAATGAAATAGTAGCAGTTAATGATGATTTCGACCACAAACCAATTAAAGCAACCTCCACCAATCTAAGCCGGCAGTCATTAAACAGAACTGGTCTGGATAGTAACACGTAAACACGGTTCCAACATATGGAATTAAAGTTAACACAAAAGTGCTAGAAAAAGAACTAAAGAACAAAAGAGGTGGCAGATAATCAAGAAGATAAGAGGAAATAGACAAGCACATCACAATTATGCACTCGGCACAGCTCACCAAACATAGTTAGGTTCACTAGTTCCAATTCCGGATAAAGATTCGGTAGCCACGATATAAGATGCGAGAAGCAAAAGTACTCTTGACACCAATTGAAAAAAAAGAAGGAATAAAAACTTTATATCATATTCAGGAACAAACAATCATGTAACTTTACGCTGAGGGTATACATAAAAGTTTATGGCAGTAAGCACCTTATCACTTGCAAAATTACAAGTGCAACCGGAGAAGTGCATCTTGACTAATCTGATATCCTAGGTTGTACTCATCTAATTGCCAAAAATATCGTACAACAACCAGTCTAATCAAAAAGAGAAGATAACCCTATAGTATTACCAATTCGTGGCTTCAGACTGTAGGTGACAAGAGGTCTATGTGAATGACTCAACTCCTTCAGGCACCGTCTCCATTAAGGTCATATAAATGTAGACAGCTAGCCAAGCATGTGCATCTCTTTGAGAAGAAAAATGATCATATGCCCAGAACTATGCCCTCATCAGCAAAAATGACAACTCAATCTGTTGTGTCGCATTACGGATCATCTTGGTGGTTGGAAGGATCAACCCACTACGAGCTTCCACGCGCTTGTTGGGAGTAACTTTCCTCCCTCTCGAAAGGGTCAATTCTCCTAGGAACATTAGCCGACTCAGACACATTCTTACGAATATAAACCTTTTTCTTCTTCTCCGGTGGCCTGGGTCCCATCAGCCCCACATCGACAGGTGAACCAAGGTCCATGGACGACTCCACCACCAGATCATAAGCCTTCGATGAAAGATTTAAGCGCTCATGGTATGCCCTGGTGTACATCTCAAAGGCGACTTTTGGTTTACCATCCTTTGCAAGAGCCTCAATCAACATCTCATAGGTAACCTCATTTGGGTCAATACTCATAGCTCTCATTCTAGAGAACCACTCATATGCAGGACTGCCCCACCCGTTCCTCGCGCACACGCTAATAATCGCGTTGAAAGTCACAACAGTCGGGTCATTCTTTGTGGAGATCATCTCCTCGATGAGGAA
This sequence comes from Limonium bicolor, assembly GCA_023374045.1. Taxonomy (NCBI): domain Eukaryota; kingdom Viridiplantae; phylum Streptophyta; class Magnoliopsida; order Caryophyllales; family Plumbaginaceae; genus Limonium; species Limonium bicolor. Next base: position 260,236,910 of record CM041781.1, on the reverse strand, counting down.
ATCAACAACTTTGAACTTCCCAAGAGCAACATAAACCGAAGCCATGATGGTGAAAGCATATAGATTTGGCTCCACACCGACTTTGATCATGTGCTCCCACACCCTGATTGCCTCATCATAGAGCTTTCCCTTTTCCAGAGCACTGAGCAACGCCCCATAGGATATCACGGTGGTTTCGCCCCCGCTCCACCATTCTCCGAATACCTGCACAGCGGCCTCGGTTTCTGCTGCCTTTGAACAGGCAATGAGCACCGCATTCCATTCTCTGCTCCCAGGTTTGAGCCCTTTGGATTCCATCTTATCAAGAAGTCCCACCCCCCATTTCCAAATCCCTCTCTTCTTAGCAGCCGAGAGAAGTACGTTGAAGTGAGAAATGATCAATTCATAAGACATGTAATTCGGTTTCGGCCCCTTATCCAACAATTCCTCATAGACCTCAAGAGCTGACCACCATTTCTTTGCCTTGCCCAATAACCAGATCACATGATTACACACAGATAACTTGATGTCAGATCCACTCTCCCTAATCCTAGTATACAGTTCTTTCGCCAAAATGTAGTGTTCTTCCCTGGTGCAAGCCCAAATGAGCTTCTCATGCTCAACTTGACTGGGTGTAAGTCCAGCCTTGTCCAGCTCAAGTAGGAGCTTCAACACTTGGGTGCTCAGATTGTCCTTGCTAACAAGCCAACGCCTCATCACTTGGTAGCAGATACGACAGGTGAAATTCTCAAACTCCGCAAATTCAGAACTCCAATCTGCACCCTCTATCGTTGCAGCTCACCTCTGGTATACTTTTCTCTTATCTCAACAAAGAGCTTCAGGGCTCCAAAACCATCTTCCATGTTCCTATATGCCAACAGGGCAGTAGAATAGGATACTGGAGAAGGACATAAACCTTCGCTCTGCATCTTTTCAAGGACAGACAGGGCCTCACGGGGCTGCCCTTGATCCAATTGAATCGACATCAATGTGTTATATGTCACAGTGTTTGGGGAAATCCCATTTTCAGCCATATCACTCATAACCATCTCTATTTTGCCAAACTGTCCAGATTGTCTAACAGCTCCTAAAAGGCTGTTGTAAATGAAGGAATTTGGACCGTCGAAGCACTCGGTTTCCTCACTCTTCTGTTTGAGCCATTTAACTAGAGCAATTGCAGGTTCAAGTTTCTTCACACGACCAAAACCCTTTATTAAGGATGAGTACACTTGAAGCGGGAGCAGACCCAGGTCTTTCATAACAATATCGATGTCATCTGTGGATTCAGCAAAGTGTAAGCTCTTACCCAAGGATAAAACATCAACCCTTGAATTCTCCACTACACTACTTCGACTGCTGCTGATTTGTTCTACTTTCTCACTCCCAGCATCACCCGTACCCAATTCACTACCACCTCCTAACCTATCAGCATCTGAAGAATTACCGAGTCCATTCATGTTCTCGCCGGACAAGGCTGCAGTTGAGGAAGAATTGTCTTTTTCTAAATCTCCCTCGGCTGTTTGCTCTACTGGTTCGCAACCTAAAGCGACACAGAACCTAAGGAAACTGGATTCTCTCGGCTGACCCGTGAGGAAACCCGTACTTTCAATCCTGAAATCAGATTTCGCGCTTGTGTGGCAAAACCCATTTCTAAAACCGCTGAAATTCCTGGAGAAACCCACTCTTTTCTCCTCTTTTTCAAAAACAAAACCAGACAAGAAGGACCCGGATGGGATTCTGGCTGAGGAAGCCTACAAAAGTCCCCAATTGGAATCCGAAAGCTTAGAGCTTGCATTCTTTTTTCTCTTCTTCAGCGACGAGATATAAATATCATCATCCAAAACGAAGTATAATATTGCTAACAAACTTAGGCTGCGAAAGAAATAGAAGTTATCACCCACGGTCACCTTGACGCTCGTCACGCTGCAAGACTGCTAGATGGAGAGAAGAACAACGGAAAAGCAAATTTATCAGCCTGGGTTAGCCGAGTGAAGAGAGCCCAATCACGCGAAGAAGAGCAGAATATCGGCCGTGTGCTTTGACGAGCCAGAGACCTGGGCTAGCTTACAGCCATTCATCGAATCGAACGATTCGAACCCAACAGGAATTGAGAATACGTTGTCGTTTGTAGCAGCTATATCTAGTTGTCAATTGCAAATTATAATGGTTATCTATTGCTCTCTCCGTCCACCTTGACTGTTTGGCCAACAAAAAGCGCAGGTTTTAAGAAAATTTATATTTTACACTGTGTCAGAATTTATTTTCCCACAATACCCTTACCTTTATACAGTACTCTTATGTTTACAAAATACCCCACTTTACGCTTTATACCGTACTGTGTACAGAATCATCATTAACTATCTCAACAGAATCATCATTAACTATCTCAATCATCATCACTTATCAGTTTAACATCAAACTGGAAAAAAATCTCTATGAGCCAAAAAACAACCATATGGAGGAGCAGCTGAAATCTAAATTTCAGTTCCCTCCTTTATTTTTACAATGAATCTTAATATTTTCCCACCAAAACTTAAATACAGTTTCCTGAATGTACACTATAAATAAGAGTCACATTTAAACTCAGCATAATATACATCTCTCACAAAACTCACGTACAAGAAACAAAACAATTATGGAAGGAGAAAGTTCAACAGCATAAAAACTTTCCAAAGAAGATAGGCAGCGTCTCATTGAAGCTCTTCTTGCAAGTGTCAAGATGAGAAAATGCACCAAGGACTTTTAACATCCATTTCATTATAGTTCTCCATAAGCACCAGAACTATTAGTCGCTACTGGAAGGATATTAAGACTTCAACTGCTGCTGGAGAAGTGACAAATCCCTCACCAAAGACATGTGGTACAGTTGGTCGGAAGCGAGTGCATATGGATCTAGGTAAAGTTGCCCAGCTTCCTTTGCGAAAACGCACCACTATTCGCTCTCTAGCATCTGCATTAGGAATGACAAAATCAACAGTGCATGGTAGAGTTAAGGAAGGAGAACTTAGGGCTCATACAAGTGCAATCAAATTTCATCACATGTTTGATATTATCCACATTGATGAAAAGTGGTTCTATTTAACAAAAACTACCGAGAGAGACTATTTACTCCCAGAAGAAGTTGATCTTGTTCAACGCTGTCAAAGTAAAAGATTTATTCCAAGATAATGTTCCTAGGCGTGGTTGCTCGTCCTGGATGTGATCCTATAACAGGTGCAATATTTTCCGGAAAGATTGGTTTTTTGCCTTTTACACATCAAGAACTTGCCAAACGTAGCAGCAAAAACCGTGCAACGGGATCTATGGAAACTAAATCTATTCTTGTTACTAGAGAAGTCACTAGAACATGGCTGATTGAAAAAGTTTTGTCAGCAATCTGCTCAAAGTGGCCAAGCTATGATTCTAAGACAATCTACCTACAGCAAGACAATGTCAAGCCACACATTCATCCAAATGACCAAGAGTTTAATGAGGCTGCATCGAAAGATGGGTTTGACATCAAATTAATCTGCCAGCCCCCTAACACCCCTGATATGAATGTGTTGGACCTTTGGTTTTTTAGAGCAATTCAATCTTTACAAAAGCAAAAAAACTGCAACACCATTGATGAGCTAGTAGTTGCAGTCGAAACAGCCTTTGATGAATTTTGTGAGGAAAGGCTTAATCACTGCTTTCTGAGTTGGCAACTGTGTATGATGGAAACTTTGAAGACTCATGGTGACAATAGCTACAAGCTTCCTCATATGGGAAAACAGAGATTGGTAAACCAAGGGGAACTACCTCTACAATTAAGTTTCCCTCATGAAGTTGTCGATGTTGTCTTGAACTCATTATGATAAGTTTACTATGTTGATGTATATGTACACTCCATTTTGTATCTGATATGCTTATATTTTTCTCATTTTGACTCTTTACAAAAGTGGAACAAGGAAATCATAATGATGAGCTAAAGCTGGTCATCCCACAAGTCAAGAAGAATAGATTAGACATTGACCTGAATGTCCTACCAGATGATGAAGGAGAGTTGTCGGAAGAAGAATGGATGGATGTTTTTGCTAGAGACATTCTAAGGATTTGGCTTCCTCAGTTATAACTTCAAATGAAGAATTAGATAGTTAACTACTTTTGTTCACAAACTATTTGGCTTTAGCATACAAGCTATTAGTTTGTTAGTTAACTATTTTCTAGTTGTGTAGTACCATCAGATAGTCAACTCTTTTGGCATCAATTTCTTTTGGCTATAGTCTACAAATATCAATCTGTTGGTTAGCTATCATGTATTGCATATTCTGTTTCAGTTCTGCACCATGTAATTTGAATTCATGATCCTAACTTCTATTTGTCCTAGTATTTCACATAGCAACTTCAGTCACATTATTTGTCCTGAAATAGTCTCAGTTGGCACTGTGAAATTATAGAGAGAAAAGAGCAAATTCAAGTCAATCAAAGGAAAATAATCATGTTTAGGAAACCTATCTGTTATTATCACCACACCTAGAGTCAAAACTTCTCAGGATTCAATTCTCATAGTTATAAATTCTCAGTACATAGTGCATTCATTGAAGCAAAAAGGAAAATATAGAACATTCATTTTTTTCCAATCCTCATTCTTGGACTACTATTTATCATCACTGTATTCAACAATTTTATCATGGTGTACATCAAATCAGGTAATAATGTTAGCAAGACCAATTAATATACAAGTCAAATATTGGCTATCGGTGAGAGCAAACTGAATCAGCAATTAGACTAGCCAATCTCCAATATCATAAAATAATCTAAATACATACGTATAAGAAGAAGAGTCAGTTACCTTTTTTATGAGTTGGCACATCGACTAGCTAGTCTCAGTATCACCATTCATGATCTATTTTACCGAGAGTGAAGGAGAAACCGATTTCCTTCTTCAGTTCCTGGCACATGCAACATATTTTTAAAAAATTATAAGAGAACGGCAACTGAAAATAGATCCAAAAATTTAAAATCTAGCTAGCTTAGCTAGAACAACATTGACCAGAAACTAGTTTAAAATGGAATTTCTTTAACGAGATGAAGCAAATAGAGTCACCAAGAGAGTGTACTGTAGATACCTATTATCAGGGGAGTGGGAACCACCTGATGCATACAACGGTGGAGGTTGTTAAGATGGCAGGTGGATTGCAACACTTTGTTGGGAGATCGACGAGAATTTTATAATGTTGTAAATTTGTTGCTGATTTTTGAGGACTTGGTTAGACATGCAACATACGGAGTATAAATCTGTCATCCATTGTCGCGTTCCTAAACGCCCAACCAGAAGAGGAGGGGAAAACGAAAAAGAAACGACAGACGAGAAGAGAAGAGAAGGGAGAGATACAAGAATGAGATAATTACACAAAGGGAAAATTGGTCATAGTGTAGCAGCCATGGTGGAAAAAAAAGAGAAGAAGAGACAACAAAATCGATAGAAAGATTTCCAAAAGATTTTCCCCTAATCATTTGCATTCTTTGCTGCGCACTTGAGAGGGAAGAGATCTGTGGGAGAGGTTTGATTAATTTCATGAAAGCAAGAGGTGAGAGGTGAGGGAAAAGAAAACGGTAGAGGAAATGGGAAAGAGAAAACCCTAGTGTTACGGCTGGTTCCCTCCTTCTGCAAAAAGAAAAAGAGTTAATAGGGGAAGGGGTATTATTGGAAAAGATACTTATCTACTTACTTTTACTATGTAAACCAGACACAATTACGGGACAAAAAAGCAGGGAAGACCGGATAGTCAAAGGCGGACGGAGGGAGTATCGGTTAGAGACCCTAGAGCTAGTGCCATATTGGATCCAGACTATTGGATGAATAAAAAATAAAGAGTAAAAAAATACCATCTTTGTGTAATCTGTGTGTGTGAATGTGGGATAGAAGAGAGAAATAATATTTTTTTCAAAATATTATAACTTACAAATATAAGTGTAAAAATAAAAAAATTATATCATTGTTCATCATTTTTCGTGCTCTTCAAAACAAGACGCATCATGTGAAATACCCCAAACTAATAAAACATGGATTAAACATCTAATAACATTAATTAAGGCTTAAACATGCCTTAAAAGTCAATTGAGAACAACAGTGGTCAACACAAAGCAAGATATTGCACTCTTTGATGTTTAGGGTAAATACATACCCAAATGAACTTCTTAGGACCTAAAACTTTGTCCTAAGCATATTAACACATAAAGGAACATACTACAATCGTTGGACAACACTCCAACACAAAGAACAAGCATTTACATGCTTCAAGGTCAAGTAGGGCAAAATTGTGCTCTAAGGAAACCTTAAAGGTCTTATGACCTCTATTTTATATAAAGTTGGATTCCTAAGATCAATTATCATGTAAGGAACACAACAAAACTGTTCTCAAAGAAAACTAAGCTCAGAAACACCTTGTGACACAAAATGTGCACTAAAACACCTTAAAGCACGTTTTTGTGTATGAGCTCTAAGATATTGACTTTTTGTCACTTTAAAGACTAGATTACATTCTTTATAACATTAATGTGACATGATAGACTATATTATAAAGTCTAAATCAAAGTCTAAAAATAAAATCAAAATGGGTGATTTTGGGTGAATAGTACCCAAAAATAACATTTAATTACTCAGTCTTAACCATGGCCAAATGTCACCCATTGACTTGACCACCCATTGCCGCCTCATATTAGCTGGATACCCACCCATCAAGCAATCTAAATATCTAGCCAATCTAATGAATCATCATTTACTATTTCATAAAGTAACATTAATTAACATAAAAGCAAAACTAGCATTCTTACCTCATTTGCTTTCTTCCCAGCCGACACCAAGCAGCTCCATCCTCTCTTTTGCTTCTCCAAAACCGTGAGAACACACCATATTCAGAAGAGAACACCAATTGACATAGGTAAGCTTATTAAGCCATTTTATGTTCATTCTCTTCACATTTCTTTCCTCTTTCCATGGAGCTAAGCATCAAACATTTCCATCCATGGTTCTAGGTTTTTTTGGAGGTTAAAAGGAGGGTGATTCTAGGCTGTAACAAGGGAAGGAGGTGGAGAATTCTAATCTTGTTCTTAAGGTATAAAAATGTGCTTTAAGCACTTATATCTTGTTTCCTTTCATTACCGGTTGTAAAACCTGTTCTCTTAAGCTTATAATCTCCTTCTTAACATACTTATTCAGTTGGTATATCAATGAGCTTCAAGGAATAGCCAAATCCAAGCCAAAACACCATTTTTGGCATTTTAATCAAGGTGAAAATTAGCCATCTTCTAATCTAAGTTGTACCGGTTTTAAGCCTTGATTTAGTAGATCTTTTGATGCTCTTGTTCTTCTGTAAAAACAGGCCGAGGAACACTTATGCTTGTCTTGGTATTCTAAGGTAAATTTAACCTTGAAATAATATCTTAAAACACTTCTTATGGTTAGATCTTGCTTGGAGACTAATCATGCCTAAATTGCTGTTTGAAAACATGTAAACTAAGCTATGGAAAAATTGTTCCTCAGCAGACGTGGCCAAACAAGGCCTAAACTTGGCAAAAATAAGGTATAAATCACTTAAACCTTCACTTGGTATATTAATATGTGCTTATACATATGTGTATAATATATACCGTGAGTGAACAAGGTATAAAGATCTTATTTTGACCTTAGGTGATTAAGGAATGGTTTAGTAAATTTATATAAGTAATTAACTAACACAATTGTCAAATTTAAGACATTATGTGGTAAATTGGTATATAAGGAAAACATATGGGAGAGGCCGAGAGTTTAAAGCATTTTTGAGCATTTATGTGTAATTTATTTTATAAGCTAATGTTTGTAATATGGCCATGTACTTTAGGCCATTTTATTTATGTATTTATAAGGTTATAATTAAGTTTAGGTGATAAAAATATATTACCGCAAGGTATAGGGGTTTAATGTGTAATTAAATTAAATTTGGGGGCTATACAATGATAAAGCCGAAATTTAGAGGTTTAAATGAGTTTAAATAAAATTATAAGATTTTACAAAGTTTGGGGGGTTAAATGGTAATTTCCGAAAAATTGGGGTACAAACCGTAATATATGAAAATTAATGGTCAAGGCAATATTAAGGAGGTCAACCTTGACTATATGGTAGGTTTAGACCAAATTAGATAAGTTAAATAACTTATTTAAGGTTTTATAATAAGATAAGTATTTAATTGTAACAATTTTATAACATATGTGGTACATATGTTATTACCGAAAATAAAGGGTGTAAAATGGTATTATAAACACCCATGGGCTATTAGGAATTTTTAGGAATTTATTGGGTTGATTTTAGAATTTAAAATAAACTATATATATATAATATATAGTTATTATGTCATTGTGACACTTTGGATAAATATATGTGGTGGAATAGTAATAACCGAGTATATATGGGTTAGTAATGTTAATTATAACCCTTGGGTAAAATTTGGTGATTTTTAGAATAATATAAGAGTATTTAATAAGATATATGTATAATATATAGTTTTAATGATATGATAAAACTATATGTTATAAATTGGGCCAAATGGCAATTATAGAAAATGGAAGGGGTGAAAAATAATATAGAACAGTTTTGGGTCTATTCGCAATTTGAAAATGATATATAACCATAGGTTATATTATTATTAAGGTTTAAAATGTTATAATATATGATATATATAACATAACCTTATATATGTGGTTATTTTATAAATTTGGAAGTTAAAGGGGTTGGAAATTAATTTATAATCAGACAATGTCTGTTCGGAAATTTTACAAAGAATAAAACCATAGGTTATACCCTTTTATAAGTTAAAAGTGTTATATTATATGAAATATATAACATGGTATAAATAATGGGGTGATTTTGTAAATAAAGGAAACTATGGATTATGAAAAAGAATAAGGTTTTGATATGGTGCCCATGCGGCAATATAATATAGTTTTGTATAAAAACTATAGGTTATAAATTAAAGGAGATAAAAATATCATATTATATGATATTAGTATATGGTATAACATTACATAATGTTATGTGGTCAAAATAGAATTTAAATGAAATAAAGGGCTGTACCGAATTACTAAGAGATGGAAAATGAATTTTAGACTATGGTCTACTATGTTATAAATGTTATAACATTTATATGGGATTAATGTGGTTTGAATGGAATTAATAAGTAAGGATATTCACATTAAATAATGTGATAAACTATAAATAAATGAGGATTATAAACTAAGGTATTTATTGATTAAACCTTAGGAGTTGTAATTATACAACATAAAGATGTTACATAATATTAGGATAAGGATCTTAATATAAGTTGTATAATATAATACAATTAATGGGAATAATCGTCTCATATATGATGATAAAAATGTAACATATAATGTAAGAGTTTTATAACTCATGAAACTTACCTATATGGTAAATATAAACATATGCGAGAATAATGTATATAAGGATGGATATATGTTATGGTTGGAAACCATATAATATAATGGTGGAGGTTATTATATGAAAATAGTTTATAAACTATATGTTATAAGTTTTTGAATGGAAATATAGTTTACTAAAGATAATGGATTATATAATACAATGTATTATAATGGATGGTGGAAAAATAATACAATATAATAAGTAATGCATGCATACATGCAACTATAGGTTGTATACCTAAATTCAATGATGGATAAGATTAAAGAAATATAACAGATTAAACTTAACAGTCGAATTATTACGACCTACGAGTTCTGGTAACGAGCCGACTGGTTTAGAGAAACCCGTAACAATTAACTGTAGAAATCCGGGGATGAACTGTCAGGGTTACTTGTTATTCGGAAAAACCGGATTTAGTTAGTCATGGAGACTGACTTATAGTTTTATTACCGTTTAGATCATACTTCAGACGAAGGCGCTTGACGAGCTAGTGGTCTACACTGCGCACCCGGTCTAAGGTGTACGGTATGTAAAGGGGTTTGATCCGGGTTGTCCTAAGGAATTCCTTGGGCTCGGATTTGGTTGATATAACTTGTGTGTTATGTGTGTTTTGAATACATGTATGTGATTAAGTGTTCATGTATTATTTATTTGTGCACGAGCGTCCTACGGGGCTAACACTACGTCGACTATAGATCGACTTATATAAACATACATATGCGTTTAATGTGATGACATGACGGTTACTTAATATAATACCATTAGTATTAATATTAAGTATAAGGTAACCTAAGTAAAACACTTAGGAATGAGTCACGACATTGTCGGTCTCTAGAGCATGGATCTCGAACATGAATATAACCTAGATTACTTCTAGGTATGCTTGAGACCCATTGGGCAGATAATTAATAATTATATTCTCCATAAGACTAAGAGCATATCTTAAACATTATGAGAGAGAGATGGTATGAGTTAAGGTGAGGAATCCCGGTAGTTTACAAACTACTTGGTTGCGCATTTGTGATCACTGAGGGGTTCCCGATCGGGTTCCGCTCCAGGTATATACCCAACGAGCCCTATTTGGATCGTGGGTCAGGTGGCTACGACCTTTATATGGACGCCTTATGAGGCAAAGTGAATAGTCAGGGGCCTCCGGACCTCTGGCGAAATGAGCACCTTTGTGTGTACGGGAGGACTACTGTCCATGGTGAGGTTATCGGGTTGTCCTAACATGACGCCCAACTGGTATTTTTAATTAACATGGTTTGGATGGATGGGGCCTTGAAGGCCAGATTAAATTAATTAAGGATGGTGTTCGCTACGGCGTTGATTCAGTATTATTATTCGATATGTTCGATATACAATTGTTGTTTGTGATATTTTATGATAGTATGAATTGGATGGATGATTATGAATTTATATGCATGATATTACAATATTGATTATATCTGTAAAATGGTAAAGCATGAAACCAATCTAATAATAAGATGGTTAAAATGACTAAGTGACCATTAGGGTCCAGGCCCGGCATACTCAGTGTTTATCGCGGAGACTACACTCATTGTGCAGGTTGTTGATTATCACCGAAGCCGAAGTGCGGGAACAGGGTAATTAGAGTTTATTTTAATTACCGCACATGGAGTTTATTGTAATAATGAGTCAGACTGGAATTGTATTATGGTATGGTTATGTATATTTGGGATTGGTTAGACGCTCACTTGTCGATGTTTATGAGTATGGACTTAGTAGGATTATAGGAATTATCTCGTTATCACACAGCGGTTAGCAGTTTTGTTTATATTGTTGTTGGATATAGTTGGCTTCGTTACTCGCATGGGCGAGTAATGCCGGTGACACCCGAGTGAGTATTGTTGTTGTTATTGTTTCTTTTCTTCCGCTGAAAGACGTTTTATTTATTGCTACGAGAGAGATTATTACGTGTTTAGGGAGAGGGATGTTACATCATGAGTATGTTTTGGTGAACTTAAATTTTTGTGATTTTATAATGAGTATATATTACGTATTTTTAAAGTGAATCTTATTTATTAACAAAATGAATCTTCTTTAATAATAAATGAACCTTATATATTTACAAAATGATTTTTTTTAAGATTTACTTTTCTTAAAATTAAAATTCACTTTTGGAAAAACAAATGATTCACATATTTAAAGTGAAAGGTTCACTTTTCTTAAATATAAGATTCATTTTTCTTGAACATTTGATTAACTTTTCTTCAATGAAATATTCACTTCTAAATAAATGAAAGGTTCATATTGGTCTTGTATAAATTTGTGGTAAAATTCACTTTTTAAAACATTTGTTTCATTATTTTTAAATAAAATATTCACTTTTCTTAAACGAAGAATTCATATTGTACTCACATTCAATGAAATATTCACTTCTAAATAAATGAAAGGTTGATATTGTTCTCGTATAAATTTGTGGTAAGATTCGCTTTTCTTAAACATTTGATTCACTATTTTTAAACAAAATATTCACTTTTCTTAAATGTATGATTCATATTATTCTCGCATAAGTTTATGATATGATTCATTTTTCTTAAACATAAGATTTACTTTTCTTAAATAAAATATTCACTTTACTTGAACATGTGATTCATTTTTTAACTCAATATTCACTTTTCAATAACCCCTTAACCACAAACCCTAAAAAACTATCGAGTCAGTGACGACAATAGAAAGTGTAGAACTAATGCCAAAAATATTATCCTACCCCCATACACTCTAAAAACCACCCTAGGAATGGTAAAAACGTCGAAGACATTTTTAGGATTTGTAGTGCAGGGTTTAAGGTCTAATGACTCTAAACCCTGAGCCACCAACCCTAAAAAACTGTCAAGTGAGTGATGACAATATAAAGTGTAAAACTAATAACAAAAAGATTACCCTACCCCAAACACCCTAAAAACCACCCTAGGAATGCTAAACACGTTAAAGGGTTTGTAGTGTAGGGTTTAGGGTCTAACGACCTCTGATTCACTTTTTAACAACCTTTGGTTCACTTTTTAACAGCCTTTGATTCACTTTACTTAAACTTATATTCACAATGAATCTTAAAACATATATACAAGCAAAAAACTTAAAATTTATCAAAACATATTCATGTGTGGTCTTATTTTGAAGAGCTCAAATTATAATGAACAACGATATAAAATTTATGTTATTTGGACTTATATCTAATAAACTACAACATTTTAAAGTTTTACAAAAGTATAAAGCACAAAAGGATAAAATAGGTGCCACCTTGTAAGGTGGCACCTTCGCCAGGTTCGAATTCGCGATCTTTATACAAAAATGGCTAGTGTGAAACTCTTGCTAATAGGCTCGTTTGGATGCTTATGTGGGTTTTTTTAACAACCCATCAAATTTCATTAATTATTAAGCGAAAGATACATTACATCACTAATAAACAAACCCCAAACCAAATCAAATGACAAACATCATAGTTGAATGACCAACCATTGTTGTTCGATAAACATCTTTTTGAGAAGATGCTATTCTTTGTGGCTGGCAATAAATTCCATCCTAAACCTTGAGATTCCAAAACCCACAAAAAGATACACAACCCCCCAAAGGGTAGAGACACTATGTACATGATGGAATTGTAACATCCTCCAAATCCTTGTTATTTTCACCTTCATCAACCTCCTAATATGCATGTAGATAGTAATAACAACACAGAAGAAAACTATACAAACATAAAGCCAATGATCCACACAAGACCTCTGACAATGCCAACAACCAATAGGTGACTGATTGTGGAAACTTTTGGAGCCCACCTTCACTGAACAGGGGTCACCTAGTTTGTGACAGTTGCGATGCTATAACTTCATTTCATCCAGCAACCCCCCTGCTCCCAGGGGTTGCCTTTATAGTAGATTCCATGACTAATGTAACACCCCAACTCCAATTACAATGATCGTCCCCTAAGTCCATCTCGTACATTAATAATGCAGCGAAAAATCTACTAAATTGGTGTTACCGCCGTTAGTCACCCACGTGACTAACTAGGCCTATTCTCTTAACAAGTCACGGTCTGACTAACCGGATAATTACTCGAGCATCTAAAACATTACAAATCATAAACCACAACTTATACCGAGTATCTCATATCCTAATACATCATACTAACACCTCATCAATATACTAAACGAGTGTACATTCACAACTCGTGTAACAAATGTAAAAGCAACCCGAAGTACTCTACCCGCTCCCACTCTCAGGTTGAGTCTTCGTCCGGTACCTACCTGCAAAGTTTAAATCACAGCCCCAAGGGGCTCAGCATATTGCTTGTATAGAAAACGTGCAGCCCACAAGCTAGCCGGGTTACACACGACTACTTTGTCGTATACATGCAATTGTTTATTCATACAAATAATGATAAGAAGTACGATAACAGACAACACATTTATGTGAAACATTCACAGCTCAAATAAATCGAATGTCGTAATGGACGTCCAGTGATGAGTAAGTTAGATTCCTAAATCCTGAGGCCTGAGAATTGTTTAGTTCTCGTGTTTGACCATTCCGTATAAGTGTCAACCATTCTCCTATTAGAATTGGTTGTTCTCTAACTGAATTGTTTATTTTGTCGGGTCGAAGTAACCCTAGCCAATGAGTTATTAGCTCCATTGGTTTAATAAACAATGATTCTTAAGTTATGAGGGGTGTAGGCTCGACCCTCCTGCGCCTCCTGAAGTTGCCTCCCATCTCGACTGTTCACTCGAGATGGCCGGGTCAGTTTGTCGACCCTAGGCGGAAGACAGATCTGATACAGATGCCGACCTCCTAAACCTGAACATGCATGACCGGAGTCAGTCCCGGATTCCTCTCCTCACAAGTTCCAGTTAGCTGAAGTCTCTTTGACAATTGGTTAGTTAAACAAAGTTAATGAAGGGTACTTATAACTTTATACAATTGTTTATTAAACAAAGTTAATGAACAAGCTCTGAATCAAGTAATGTTAGTGTACAATGGACACAATAACAATACACAGGGGCGTATCCAAGGGGGTACACGTGGGGTCACGTGACCCCACGTTTTTCAAAAAATTTAGAGATTCCTATATGTATAATAATTAGAGTTTATATGTATATATAGTGACCCATATATTATAGAGTTGTTGGTGGTGTAGTGGTAAGGACTAAAAGCATTTAACAAATTATCTTGGGTTCAAATCCAACTATGAGCAAATATGTTGAAATTTTTTTTCTTCAAAGAATAGTGACCCCATATAATTTATATTCTGGCTCCGCCCCTGACAATACAGTAAATCGGTTTCATGCTTAATCTTGTTTGGTCGTATCACAATAACACATAGCACACAAACCGAGGTAGACCTCGTTAGCAACACAAGCTACAAGAATCCATACCGTACACCGGAGATTGGCTAGCTCTTAATCCCACGTTCGCCTAATCCGCCGAACGTCTCTGACTTATCTAGATCTGTAATCAGAACTAGTATTAGTACCCTATGTCTTAGAACTAGTTTGGTTCTTTTTTCAACTTAAACCTCTTCCTAGGTTAACCCGGGTATAATAGTATACTGTTAAACGGGTTCGTTCATTTAGGAGTGTTTTCAAGCTCAATTCTAATTCATTAACATATAACGTACGTTAGCAGTTATTTAGTTGCCAGTTAGCAACTTTAGAATCATACGGACATTGTATTAGATTTTCATATTTTTCACTATTCATCCATATTTCACTATTCATTTGTACGGTCCCGTATTCTACTATTCATTTATACGGCCTCATATTTTACTATTCACCGTATTTCATTATTCACGTATACGTATTACGTCTCGTATTTGACTATTCATATATACGTAGTTAATATTCATGTATACGTATTCACTATTCATGTATACGTATTTACTATTCAAGTATACGTATACTATTCACGTATACGAGTACTATTCATGTATTTATGTAACATTTAATGACTTAATTTCGTTCATTATGACATATACCATGTTATAGGCATGTTACAAGGCCAAAAATGCCTTAAAACACATTTATGTGCTTCCCGGTTCACATTGATTTTGCAATTTGTTTTGGCTAGTTTAAATGTGTTCTCAGTACATTTACAACCTTTAGAAACTTTGTTTGTGAAATAGCATGTTGCTAATTCCAACTTAAACCAAGTCGTTTAGTGGTTTCTCCTTGACTTTCGTTAGTTTAGTACCAGTTTTTGTGTGGACTTGTATACTTAATTTGTGTGTATACGCTATGGCTCCTATGACCATTTTATTGTTGTTACCTTACTTCTTAATGGTATTTAGGCTCTAGCCTATTAATTCCATGTATAAATGCTTAAGGCACACTCTCCTTTAAGGCACATTTTTCTTTAAAGCACATTTTTGTGCTCTAAGGTGCGTTTTTGGTTTAAACGCTAATTCCGCTTAATGTTTATTACTAATCTTAGAGGTATTTCACATTTGAAATCTCTGGGGAACTTATTGGTAGTTCCCTAATTTATTTATACTCTTTAAAACACTTTTTGCTCTAAATGTTCCTAAAGCATGTTTTGGTGTAAATTTGTTGTTTAACACTTCTTCTAATGTTTCTAAGGGACGTTATAGCCTTAGTATATCCTAATTAGATAGTTCATTAATATATTAAGGTTTGGGGTATTTCAATCTACCCCCCTTAAAAGAACTTTGTCCCCAAAGTTCCTATGTATCTTTATCTCTTAGAACACATAGGTAACTTCACACTAAAAGATCATATAGATCACTCAATATCTGTATAGTCATTCTGACTCACAAGGTCTGCCATATGTATATATATATATTTATCACACTTGTCACACAACATGTCTTTGCATGTTTTAGTAATCAAAATACTCTTTGTATATTCCTTGATGTATACTCCTCATGTAACTGGTCCGGAGACAAAGGTTTTCATGTCCTCGAGTTCATGAGTGAGTAATACCAAAAACACTTGTCAATTTGTGTTGAACTATCCTTTCACCCCAATTTGTGTTTAGTTTTCCTTGATCTGGCCAAGATCAAGTTCTACCTCCCACGTCAACTTCAAACAATCAAATAATTATTCATGTAGCATTTTATATCTTTTAGTCCTTCTAGTCATAATCATAAATCAATACATCTCCAAATTATGGAACTCAGTCCATCAGTCATTCTAATTCACCTCTCAGCAATTACTTAGAGAATTTAATTCCTACTAGGTTCTACATCGGTCTCATACCGATTCATACCTCATAACATTACCATATTTGGTCTCATCAATACATATCATAGGGATTTTAATTCCCTGGAGTTTCTACTCCTCTTTTCCTGAATTCTCGCACCGAAGTTAACGAGGTCGTCCTCTAATACATCTGGTATTCGCATTTAATTGTGCGTAATAACCACAACCACATAAGAATGAATACATGTGTTTATATAACATACGTATCAAACATCACAACTAATTGTATTGTGCTATGCACACTGTAGGTTACGTACTCAATACGTGAAATATAGGCTAAGCGATTGTACGCTCTACCCCCCTTAAAATGGATTACGCCCACGTAATCAACATTATATCATCCTTGAACATAGGTTCAAGATGTTTAGGTGTCATGGAGCATTCTGGCTCCCATGTAGTCTATCTCACATTATGATTGGGTCAGAGGGTCTTCACCATGGTAATGGCTTAGTCTCTGTATCAAGGATTCTTATTGGTGTTCATACCAATCTTACAACTGTGTTCCAGTGTAGTCTCTAAGGCTCCAAAGTATTTGGTAGATAAGTCGTATATTTATTCGACTGGAAGATGTGAGACACATACTTCCTTCTTCTCTTTTGTTAGGTATATCAAACCTTTAAGATACGGTCCACTAGCTTCTGCTGCGCGACTCTGATAATCGTGGGGATTAGTTTGCCCTTCCTATCCTCTTCAATATGTTTACAGCTCCTTTGTATCCTTATAACTTAGGAATAAAGTTCTCTTAATGGACACGTGGTATCTTTATCTATACACGGTTCTATGAGTTATAGCTTGTCTATCCAGTTCTCTGGAGTCTGATGTTCATGCTCTTATTACGCCTTCCAGCGTCTGATTGTTTCCTACTAACTGACCTCAGTCTGAGATTTCTGTATTATCTGGTCTTACTGTTAGTGCTTATTGCTCTTACAGTTTCCTCAAAATCTTGAACATATAAACTGTTCATACTTACTAATTAGTGCTTCTCGCACTTCATAATTCTTAATTGTTTCCTCCTGGAATGAGTTCTTTGACTCTTTTAATCTCATTGGTTTAGCTGAGTTCTTCCTCCTCCATTGTTCATGGTAACTTGCTGTTCTGGTGTGAGCTTGCATCTCTGACTGTCGTACGGAGTCGACTACTTCTCGTGTTCCTTACACTACGTTTACATATATGGGGTACCTTACTGATACATTGCTACTTACCCGACTAACTTATAAATAAGTCTATCAGGCCCACAAGCTCCTTTGGAGTGCGGTCGTCCCACATCTCGTTTAAGTATACTCGTAGTGTTCGTCACACGCTTAGTTACAGCTAATTTGTGAAGTATTCTTGTCGATCTCCTCTTTCATCATTCCATGATAACGCACATGTCGTTCTTCTTGAACTTAATCAAGGAATATCCATCAACTGGGTTCATAATTGCATGATACCTTCTGTATTTGGTACGGACTCGATCCCTTAGTAATTTGAGGTCTCTTTCCTTAGAGCCTCTTATCTTATTTCTCATGTCGATCCACTAGGAATGCACTTCCAGTTTCACGGAATGGACAGTGTGCTTCCTGTGAAATCTTTCATCGCATGGTCCAGACTATTGGCGTTACTGCACAGTCTGTTTCCCATTTCATCACCTTACTTACATCGGTTTTAATTCATAAATCTGATTGCTTTTGTGTCAATATTTGATGGCTTATATATAGTGGTTGCTTTGCTGTGCACCGTAACTTAATCTACCTGAAGGTATTATTCTCATGGCCCCACTATCGAAGTAGCTTTAGCTTTCTCATATTGCCCATTGATGGCACAATTTTCAATTGTTGACTTCAACGTCTTGTCTTATTTTCAATCCCTTTCATGGTGTAACCACACTGGGGTTCTCTAATTTCGATGTTTGGCAGTTGTCGTATCGTGTTGTAAAATGTTATCTCTTAATATGAAGGTGTTCTGCTTCAATCTCAGGTTGTAAGTAGGCTAATTTCTCTCACATTCTTTCATCCTTTATGATGTTATTTACCATGTAATTTAACGGTTACTGAAGAAGTCATCCGTTGAATCACAAGCTCTTTTGAGCGTTGGTCACTTGACGTGCCATACTGCGCACTCACAATGTTTATCTCTGACGATTGCTGATTCTTAAATCCTGGGTGTTGGATATGAGGTCTGTCTCTGCAGCCTTCCATATTATTTATGTGTAACTGGAATGTTCTAAGGTAATTTCAAGGTCTACGGTTCCCATTCTCCAATAGAGAGTATTCAATTCTAAGAAGTGAAAGCCCTTTTTGAGGGGTTTATTCCCACTCATGGCCTCACAACAAGGAGAGGTATCCCCACCCTAAAAGGAATGGTTCTCTCGCCCCTGTCAATAGCACTATCTCAACATTCTCATTGGTGCCCTTTACTGGCAATTTCCTCAATTTAGTATAGGTTCATAACCACTCGTATGTACGAGTTGTAGTTCATTCATGGCCTAGATAAGCCTTTTATGCTTTCCTGGCCTCGAGCTCTGATGTATTTACATCCTTGGCTCGTAGGCCCTTAATGCTTGATTAGTCTCAAGTGATAGCCGGTGTTCGGTTCACTGTTGTATTCTTAATCATCTGTAGGTTATCCACGTAATTCTCTTGTTCTCTGAACTCTGTCAATGTTGGGTCACATCATTGGATGTATATTGGGTTTAACAATAAGTTGTTGTATCGCTTCCTGCTGTGGAAGTTCGCTTAGGTAATCCGATGTTAATCAGTGTCTGTGACAATACCTTCGCTCTCATAGACTTGCGTCTTTTAGCAATTAAGGATTAGTTTTCATTAGGCCTCTGCCTTCCAGGTGTCTAAGTCGGATATTTATCCTGGCTATCATGTGCTGCCATGTCAATACTTTGTTCAATCGTTGACTACGCCACCCTAATGACTAATCATATTGGGTGTTAATGAGTTAGGCAAGCAATACTAACCATCATTTATGGTCTTTTTCTGCTCAACTATACCAACTCTATGGTGTAGTCCTTTTGAGGTTCTCTCTTTGTGATTGCACGTCTTTGATCCTAGGTAGGTCATTGCTTAAATTTGTTTCTCTGATTCTGTTTCTGGGGTTTATCAACATCTTCAATGAAGAGTGCTTTGGTAGTATTTCTGGGAGTTCATCCCGTTTTTATTGAAAGTTGTTATGTCCTCCATCTCATTGTATGTCGTAATACCTTCCTTGTAGGTTATTACTTACATCTGGTCTTCTCACATTGTTGAGTAATCTTTCGGTTCTTCCATTCAAGGTTAGGCTTGGTTTTGGGTTGATGTTCTTACCTGTAGTGTCGGTTGTCTGTTTGATGATCACGTCGTTTAGTTTCCTGACCAAGTCCAGCTCCCTGCTGACTGGTGTATTGATTAGTTGTCATGGTAGGCCGTCAGGCCCTCCAATGTTTCGCTCTTCAGTCTTAAGGATTTGTAATCCGGTGTTAATATGTATTATATCTGTGGTTTTTACCATTTGGTCTTCACGGCTTCCTGTATAGCTTCATTGCGGCAGCACTTGCCAAGGCAAGTGCGCCATGCAAGATGGGCTATCGGTACTGTGTACGTCGGTAATGGTACATTCTCCTAAACTCCATGTAGGTGGTAGTCCATGGGACTCCTTCTTTGCCCTTTTTGGCTTTGGTTAATTGATTATCTGGCAGCTTCCTGACTGCTTTTGATTGTATATTACTTATCAGGGTATTCCTCTTTCTGAGGGGCCCTTTTTCTTTTGCTTTCGCCATGGTTCTCACTCTATTTCCACACCTTCGTCGAGGTTATCGAGTATTGACTCTGCTTAGGCACTACGTCGTAGTCCTATCTTGGAGTATGACTTGCATGCATTCGTAGTCGTCTGGGCTATTGCAGTTAGGTCTTTGCAACCCCTTTTTGTAGGTTCGGAGTTACCCGCTTCATAATTGACTTTTAGGTAGTCCCTATGCTCTTGCGCGGTATTATCCACTGTTATTGCTCTTGGACTGTTGTCCGGTGTTTCTGTCGCTTCTCTTGTCCTCCATTGCACTCGTAGTGCTTTCCTTCTTACTGGTATGGCGGGGTTATATCGACTGCGTAGCATGTCGACCCAGTTGGGTTATATTCTTCATTGGTAGGATTCCGCTGGTAGCGTTTCAACGTTGCGCTCCAATTGGGACCTTCAAGTCTTGAAAGACTATTGCATACGAGGTGCTTCTCGTATTGCATAATGTAGTAATTGCCAGATCGGGTTTTCCCGAGTAAGAGAAGCTTGTCATCTCTCTGGCGTTCATTTCTGGTATCTTAGAACCAGGGGCGCGGAGGGCGGGTCAGGTATTATAGATATCCGATACACATCGGGGAATCCTAACTAACGCACCTCTCGCACTAACACTCAACCCTTATCCCAAAGTCTAAAGTTCCTAACTCGGTAATTCCTAAGCTCGGTAATTTCCAGTCATCAGAGCGTAACTACGCTCTGATACCACTTTTTGTAACACCCCACTCCAAATACAATGATCGCCCTAAGTCCATCTCGTACATTAACAACGCAGCGGAAAAGTTCTACTAAATTGGTGTTACCGCCGTTAGTCACCCACGTGACTAACTAGGCCTATTCTCTTAACAAGTCACGGTCTGACTAACCGGATAATTACTCGAGCATCTAAACATTACAATCATAAACCACAACTTATACCGAGTATCTCATATCCTAATACATCATACTAACTCATCATCAATATAAACGAGTGTACATGCACAACTCGTGTAACAAATGTAAAAGCAACCCGAAGTACTCTACCCGCTCCCACTCTCAGGTTGAGTCTTCGTCGGTACCTACCTGCAAAGTTTAAATCACAGGCCCCAAGGGGCTCAGCATATGCTGGTATAGAAAACGTGCAGCCCACAAGCTAGCGGGTTACACACGACTACTTTGTCGTATACATGCAATTGTTTATTCAAAATAATAAGAAGTACGATAACAAACAACACATTTATGTGAAACATTCACAGCTCAAATAAATCGAACGTCGTAATGGACGTCCATGATGAGTAAGTTAGATTCCTAAATCCTGAGGCCTGAGAATTGTTTAGTTCTCGTGTTTGACCATCCTTATAAGTGTCAACCATTCTCCTATTAGAATTGGTTGTTCTCTAACTGAATTGTTTATTTTGTCGGGTCAAGTAACCCTAGCCAATGAGTTATTAGCTCCATTGGTTTAATAAACAATAATTCTTAAGTTATGAGGGGTGTAGGCTTGACCCTCCTGCGCCTCCTGAAGTTGCCTCCCATCTCGAACTGTTCACTCGAGATGGCCGGGTCAGTTTGTCGACCCTAGGCGGAAGACAGATCTGATACAGATGCCGACCTCCTAAACCTGAACATGCATGACCGGAGTCAGTCCCGGATTCCTCTCCTCACAAGTTCCAGTTAGCTGAAGTCTCTTTGACAATTGGTTAGTTAAACAAAGTTAATCAAGGGTACTTATAACTTTATACAATTGTTTATTAAACAAAGTTAATGAACAAGCTCTGAATCAAGTAATGTTAGTGTACAATGGACACAATAACAATACAGTAAATCGGTTTCATGCTTAATCTTGTTTGGTCGTATCACAATAACACATAGCACACAAACCGAGGTAGACCTCGTTAGCAAACAAGCTACAAGAATCCCATACCGTACACCGGAGATTGGCTAGCTCTTAATCCCACGTTCGCCTAATCCGCCGAACGCCTCTGACTTATCTAGATCTGTAATCAGAACTAGTATTAGTACCTGTGTCTTAGAACTAGTTTGGTTCTTTTTTCAACTTAAACCTCTTCCTAGGTTAACCCGGGTATAATAGTATACCGTTAAACGGGTTCGTTCATTTAGGAGCGTTTTCAAGCTCAATTCTAATTCATTAACATACTAACGTCGTTAGCAGTTATTTAGTTGCACAGTTAGCAACTTTAGACTATACGGACCTTGTATTAGATTTTCATATTTTTCACTATTCATCCATATTTCACTATTCATTTGTACGTTCCCGTATTCTACTATTCATTTATACGGCCTTGTATTTTACTATTCACTGTATTTCACTATTCACGTATACGTATTTTACTATTCACGTATACGTCTCTTTTGACTATTCATATACGTAGTTAATATTCATGTATACGTTTACTATTCATGTATATGTATTTACTATTCAAGTATACGTATACTATTCACGTATACGAGTACTATTCATGTACACTAAAATTTTTCGTATACGCCCATATGATACTTCGTATCATACGTATTTATTTCTTTTTCCAATATAACTTGTATTTTCATTAAAATACTTTAAGTATTGATTTCTCCTATATTAAATTACGGGTATACCCCTCGTATACCTTAATTTGTATACGGGTCTCGTTTAAACCCGTCTTAACTCTGTTTCTTTTACAACTTGTTTCTAAATTCTTTATTTAATTTCCTTAACCTTCTTAAACACATAAAAATGTGTTATTTATATTACTTACCCATAGTTTTCTCTTAATCTCCATTTTACTCTTAATAAGTTCTAAACTCGTTATTTTTATTTCTAATTTCTTCCAAAGTCTTACTTAATTAATTTCTTTAATACTTTTGGTCAATTACCAAAATATACCCAAGTTTGACCAGTCTTTTATGGTCAAACCCCCTAACTTTCCATTATTTACAATATTACCCCTAAAGTTAATTTAACTTAACTTTTAATTCCTTTATCCTTTTAATATCTAATCTTTTGCTACAAATTTTATTCTAGCTCCTCTAAACATTTTACAAACTGTCATTGACCAAGTTTGACCACGTTTGACCAGGGAAATTACCATTTTACCCTTGTGGTCTTTTCTTTAATCCTAACTCATTTATTAACCAAATTAACTCCAATTAATTTCTAATTTTTGTAACTAATTTTCCTACAGATTTTTGAACACCAAAAATCATTTTAAACATCTCTAAATCACCAGATTTAATTATCTAATGTTATAGTATACATATACTATCTTTTATTAACTTTAAATATACCAAAACCTTATAAATTCCTTATAACACTTATAAACTCTTTAATTATACTAGTTCCTTTAATTTAACTTAGTTATATAATTTTCCTAACTCAAATAAGCCCTCTTAATTTTCGGCCACCACTTAAATAATAGTATATGAACTTTTCTTATATATTATGATAGCTTATATTAAAGCTTATGTCATAAGGATTATAAATCTAATTTTAGATTTACAAAATATTAACATTTTAGGTGCTAAAAATTAAATCTAACACCTAATAAAATCGGTAATAATAAACAAGGTACACAATATATTAGATCATATATAGATCAATATTTAGAACCTTGAAATAGGTAGTTGTAGGATTTACCTTGTATATTAACCATTAGCTTAATATTTAAGCTTGATTTCCTTAGAAATTTTGACAGCAATTTGCTAGAGAAATTGGCTCCAAAATTATACAACAAGATGAAGAATAAGATGGGTTAGTATCCCATGCCAATCGGCTGTAACAAAAACCAAGGAATAGGAAGTTTTCAAGAAGGTAATGTTTTACCTCGAGAATCAAAGGCACTTCTCAGTGGTTTTTCCTACGAATCTTGGGGCTCATGAGCTATGGTTGTAAAGATCTTGAAGAGAGGAGTCCAACGAGCTATCAAGCTTGTGATTTGGAGCTAGGACTAGAAAGTTATGATTCTTACAAGGAAGGGTGTTCTTTAAGGTTCAAAATCGTGAAGTTTTGCTTTGTTTTGTGTTCTTCCTTCAAAGAGAGGATGAGTTCCAAATTTAGAAGCTCTCATTTGATAGGTAAGAGTCTGGGTAATCATTCACTAAGGGGACAACACAATAATGCAAGGCAAGGTAGTGTAGATTAGGTGTAATAGTGAATTTAAAAGGCAAATCACCAAAGTGACTCACCCCTTGCTGTCGGCAGCCTCACCCACCATTTGACCTGATTTTTTTTTGTTTTATCTTGTATTTATGTAACATTTAATGACTTAATTTCGTTCATTATGACATATACCATGTTATAGGCTTGTTACAAGGCCAAAAATGCCTTAAAACACATTTTATGTGCTTCCCGGTTCACATTGATTTTGCAATTTGTTTTGGCTAGTTTAAATGTGTTCTCAGTACATTTACAACCTTTAGAAACTTTGTTCGTGAAATAGCATGTTGCTAATTCCAACTTAAACCAAGTCGTTTAGTGGTTTCTCCTTGACTTTTGTTAGTTTAGTACCGGTTTTTGTGTGGACTTGTATACTTAATTTGTGTGTATACGCTATGGCTCCTATGACCATTTTATTGTTGTTACCTTACTTCTTAATGGTATTTAGGCTCATTGGCCTATTAATTCCATGTATAAATGCTTAAGGCACACTCTCCTTTAAGGCACATTTTTCTTTAAAGCACATTTTTGTGCTCTAAGGTGCGTTTTTGGTTTAAACGCTAATTCCGCTTAATGTTTATTACTAATCTTAGAGGTATTTCACATTTGAAATCTCTGGGGAACTTATTGGTAGTTCCCTAATTTATTTATACTCTTTAAAACACTTTTTGCTCTAAATGTTCCTAAAGCAAGTTTTGGTGTAAATTTTTTGTTTAACACTTCTTCTAATGTTTCTAAGGCACATTCTAGCCTTAGTATATCCTAATTAGATAGTTCATTAATATATTAAGGTTTGGGAGTATTTCAACTAAGTCGCTTACCAGCGCCATAGGGTATTGTGACCCTACCTTCAGCTTATTATCTCGCTCAGATCAAGCAACCCCCTCTAGTGGCACATGCAATCCAGTCGCCGACATGGTGCCGAAAAGATACTCACACAAAGAAGACAAGAAAAGGAGAAGCAATATCCACACAAAAATCGGAGCATAAAACAAAGCAATAGAAGATGAAAGAGAGAAGAGAGCAACCGAACCCTTGCTGAAGAGGGGTCATGGAGATTTGATTGTGTAGGATTTGTGAGAAACAAGATTGCGTTGTATGTATACAAGTGAATGGGATTTTTTGTGAGTTGTTTGTGACGGTGGTGATTGAGGGATTTAGGTGGAATTGTCATTGGAGTTAGTGGCGGAGAATGGTGTAAGCTTGGGGGAAGGGGCTAGAAGAGAGGAGATGAGGGAGCATTTTTTTCTCTCCCCTTCTTTTTGGATGCTTATGTATTATTTATATTGTGTAGTTAGTTATCTTTGTTACGAAATGTTTTATTTTATTGTTGAAAATTAGTAGTTTTGTAGAATTTGATATTTTTATATTTTAAAATAAGAAATATGTAACAAAAATACTTTAAGAATAGACTATTTTTTAGAAATTAAATATTAAGGATTTTAAAATATATATTTTAGAGACTTGTCATAACTTTTATTATGCATGATAAAAATAATCTTAACAAGTTAATATCAAAACAAAAATTATAAATAAAAATAAGTTGGTATGCTAATAAATATTTAAATGAGATATGAACATTAACTACTCTTCCATTTTTGGATAAGTTAATTATTTATATATAAACCTTATATGTTGTTACTTTGATGTAAGTCACTTAAAACTTACCATCACCAAAGGCTGAAGAATTGTTGTTTTCTTAAAGGTAACAACTAATTTATCAACAAATGGGTTGTTAAGCCAAGCACATTACACATCCATTGCGAAGTTATTAACCTCTTCCGTGCTCATAGGCAGAAAATTTCCCTTTAATTAATTAAGTGTTAATGAAATCATTGGTAGGCTTGGTTCACCTAAAACGAACGGCTAAGATAGGTTGCAAGTCGAACATTTACCCACAACCACCGTTGATATTAATTTTGGAAAAATTGTATGAGTTATCAGGTAATTACAATGTTCATCCATGAATTTTAAAAAATTACATAAATCATCTGCACACTTATTACCAAGGTTGTCAATTTCGGGTTGGGTTGACTTCAACCCGAACCCGACCTGCTCATTTTCACCTCAACCCAAAACCTACCCGAACCCGAAACGGGTTATGTTATGTCAACCCGAAACCGACCTGATGACATGAAATCAACCCGAAATTGACCTGACACTCGAAATCAACACGAAATTGACCCAAAATCGACCCGAAATCAACCAGAAATTGACCCGAAAACAACCCAATATTAAAAATATTGTACTATCAATACAAATTCTACAAAAAATCACCAAGCCAATATAACATAACATATAAAACCATTATACATAAATGGCAACATGAATGATACATTTAGGGTTATGTCACATAACTATAAGATTGTATAAAATTACATCGCCCACCCATGACGTTTGGCGAAATTACACAGCCCACCCACGAGGTTTCAAAAATTACTTTGCCCACCCATGTGGTTTCCACAATTTTACATCCAGGAACTTTTCTAATATTTGATCAACTTAAAAGATGGTTAAATGATATCCAAATTTGATGAAACTTTACATGGACGATATTAAAGTGTTATATTTTGGTAAAACGAAATCCAACGTTTTTTAAGCTCATATATGATCCGTGGGACCCGATGAACTTGCTCATGTTTCATTGGGTCCCACAGGTCATATATGACCTTAAAAAACTTTGGATTTGGCATTGAACAAAAATATAACACCTTAGCATCGTCCATGTAAAGTTTCATCAAATTTGGATATCATTTAACCATCTTTTAAGTTGATCAAATATTAGAAAATTGTGGATGTAAAATTGTGGAAACCACATGGGTGGGCAAAGTAATTTTTGAAACCTCGTGGGTGGGCTGTGTAATTTCGCCAAACGTCATGGGTGGGCGATGTAATTTTCCCATTTTCTTTTCTTTTTCAAAAATATTTTTGGGTTGCGGGTTGAAATCGGGTCGGCAGCTCAAACCAAAACCAACCCGAGTTTTTAGCAACCGAACCCGACCCAAAAATGTTTTCGGGTTGAAAATTACAACCCAAACCCGTGTTTTAGCGTGTCGGTTTCGGGTCGGATTTCGGGTTCGTGTCAAGATTGACAACCTTACTTATTACAATAAGGAGAAATAAAAAATCTAAGTTGGAGCAACATTTGACAATGCAAAACAACAACAAAAAACCATTAAATCTATATCATACAAGATTATAGTTATTTGAAGATAAATTGCGCAAAAATTCTATAAAAAGTTGGAGAGAATTGCGCCTTCACATTCCTAATCTGGTTGGGCCGGCAGCTTTGTTTGCCCTAGCTTGGTGAAAAGTTTTATCTTTGTTTTCACTGTTTTATTTCTTTATATTTAGACATCTAATGTAATTATACAACTCCACGATTTTTGCCAAAGCTGGCATCATTTGGCATTTCAGTTCAACAATATTTCAACACTTTCTTTCAAGATTGGCAAATAAAGCAACTAATGACTGTGCTCATGCAGCCCTAATTGATAGATCCCTGATTTGATGGGATCGTCAACCTTTTCCTAGATAAAGTAAGAATGGTAATTTGACCTTTTATTTAAAATGTGTTTAAGAACCTTTCAAGCTTAAACCCTTCTTAGTACAATGAATGAACTAACTTCCTATATATAGTCTGACATGATTGTGCGCGAGGAATCACCTCTCATTTCATCTTCTCACAAAAGGCTTTTGCAACTTATTGTATTGCAAACCCATTAGGTTTATTTATTTCCTCGGGAACCTTACCTATGGACAATTGGACAACGACCATCCAGAATTGTTAGGGGTGAGCATTTGATAATTTGGTTAACGGAAATCCAAATTATAAAAAAAAAATTGGATTTCAGTTATTTTAATTTTAAATCGAATTATCCAAGTTAAGACCAAAACTGAATTAACCGTAATCCAAATTAGACAAAGTCAAAACCAAAATCCAAACCAAATTATAATTTGGATTATTCGGTTAACCAAAATTTTGAATTCGGTTATAAACTTCGGTTAAAAATTCAAAGTAAAATTCAATTAATTTAGTTTTTCGATAAATCCAAAATACCAGATCTGAATGCTCATCCCTAAGAATTGTTATGCTAAAGTTGTTTTTAGTTACATCACCCTTCCTAGAGTCACAAGCCCCCTTTTGCTGAAGGAAAATTAAGGCTTTGTTCGGCATTATGACACAAATGTGCTACTCCCTCCGTTAATTAATATGTGTCATTTTAGGATGTGATTCTTGTTCAACAATATATGTCATTCTAGCTTTTTG
>CM041781.1:260174193-260207605 GCA_023374045.1 Limonium bicolor | reverse complement strand
AAAAGGAGCGTTAAGAAATTCCCCCAGGTACTTTGTTTATTTTTGAAAAGTAGCTTGAGCATTCTCTTTAGAATGTTGAATAATGATTTTAGGAACTCTAAGAATGAATTATATAGGAGTTCATGCCACCTCGGTACTCCTCCGGGGCATTCCCGGGCCTTTATGGGGCCCTCATCGGGAACTTCCGAGCACTTTGTATTTAACTGGGAATTTATCATGAGAACTTCATCTTATATGTTTATTAAAGTGTTATGGTGTATTTAGAACGAAGTGTAACACTTTATTTCTTCTTATAAATTATTTCCGGGACTTTCGGGTCTTTCGGGCCCTTAAGGAAACTCCCGGGTATATTGTATCTTTATTCAGTTCTAACTGAAGACTTGTGTTTTAAAGGTCATGTAATGATCCTTAGTTGACTTCATATGAGTCTTATAGCTTATATAACTTGTTTTGCTTAAGGTCCGGCTTAACGCTCGTTTATGACCTTAAGGAGTTTAGGTGCGTTTCTAACGCCCAAGTGTTTATATACTTTTCTCAGGGTTTAATAATCCCCTAAATATTATATATTTCCCTTTATTTAATTATTTAAAGGTTAGGGGTATTTCATAAGTGAACAAGATGTAAAATATATGAAGGGATACATATACAGATTGCACTAAGAAAATATGTAAGAGCCACCCACCAAGCCAAGTTGAGAACTAGCTTTAAAATTGTCACTATTGAGAAATTGGTCAATAAAATCAGGTAGATCAGGATTTTGACACCACCAAAAAAGCATATCCTCATTAGCAGAACCACGCAAGTGCACAAGTATTCACATTGGCTACCCGGGCCACCCGACTGCTTTATATAAGTGCGAACCAATCACTACTAGTTTGTACATTCGCCGGGGATTAGAGCGTCCACTTCAATCTGACATGAAGGTTTACTTCAAGTTGTGATAAATCAAGTATGAGTCGAAGCTTCCCGACCAGAAGGTTGTTTCCCGAGCTTCACAGGACCCCTAGCATCTCTTGTCCATCTCTTCATGATATACTGAGCAGGGAGAAGTTTCACGTTCCTATAATCTAACACTTTTAAAGCATGGCAACACAAAACTCCCAAGTACTCAAACTGCAAGCACTCGCATTGAATTGTACAATCAGAGGCCTTGTACTCAACTGTGTACTTTTGCGACTCCCTGTAAGTGCTGACCTTGTACTTCAGTGACTCACCACTCTCAGTGCATTGATTGACAACCATGTTAAGACTCTTCTCATATTCTTGTTGAAAGATATAAAAAATTTTAGGTGTGTAAACCTCCCGTGCGCTCTTCAACATCTTTGTATTCGCCATCATGTTAGGAAGCTGTTGCAGCATATCATAGTTGGCCTCAATCTCATCATACCGCCAGTTATTGATGTATTTGAACAACTGGTTTAGGAATGAAACGATGCTGTGCCTGGATTTCTGGAACTTCCAAAACTTGGTGAGCACGTTCTGACCCAATTGGGAATTTGTTATATCAGCACAGAAGATATGCCTACCCCACGGAATGGCCCATTTCTCCCTTTCATCATACAGTTTATGTAAATACCTGTCGTCCAAGAGGTTGTAATTCTGAAGCATTAACTTCCACCTGTTGATAAAATCCTCTTTTTCAGGGCTAAAGATACACCTTCGGACGTCAGTGACAAAAGAATCGGAGCAAGTAGCAATTTTACTGAGATGATCAAGAACACATAGGTAGATGTGCCATGAACATACACGGTGGTTTGATTCAGGCATCACAGAACTAACAGCTTGAGCTAAAACACTGTCCAAGCCTGTTAGAACAACCTGAGGCTTACTTCCTTTCATTGCATCGATAAACTTTTGTAAAACCCACGTCATGGATTCAATGCTTTCATCATATACAAGTGAAGCCCCAAAAATTATCAAGTCCTTGTGATGATTCACCCCATAAAAAACCACAAATGGTCGACAATCTCCACGGTACCTGAAACTGGTATCTATGCACAGAACATCACCAAAGTCTTGATAAGCAACCACCATCTTTGCATCAGCCCACAGTATGTTGGTCACCTGATTTTCTCTATCAGCTTGAACGAGATAATGAAAAGATGGATTTCTCAATTTCTTGGCCTGGAAATAATCCATCATCTCTTCCATTTCCCCATCCTTCATCACCCTTGACCTTACATTTTGCAGTTTGTTTTTGTAATCCACGGGGTCATAATTATGCTTCTCAGAGCCTCCATCCATAGAATCAGGGAAGAGATCATGATTGTGCACTGCCACAAATTGAGAAACACGATACTTGCCATCAGCTTGCCGAGAAATCATCATTTGAGCCAAGCAGCCATTAGGTGATTTCTTTCGAGGCTTCTTATTGATAGAATCTAGAGAATCCTTCTTACTGCCTCGTACCCGGCAGCAGCTGAATTTCCTTTGTAAAATAGTCCCATCAACTCTACTTTTATGTGCATACTCCTTCCGTATATAAAAGCCGCCTTTATGGGCATAAGCATTATAGAATTCATAAGCTTGATCCTCGGAGTCAAATGCCATCCCCAGCCTTGGAGCCCCATCAGGCGCTGGGTTTTGCTCCACATTAGCCTCAACTGCTTGCGCAAAAGCCAGCCTTTTCTGTGCAGGCAAAAGATGTGCTTTTGAAGCGTCCACAAATTCATGATTATGCTCATTTGTGAACTCAGTAACTAAAAACTTCCCATTTTCTTGGCGCGTGACTTTCAAATAAGCCAGGCAACCAGTTCTTGGCGTGTACCCTTCTCGAACCTTGTTTGGATTAGCAAGGCTCTTGGAAGGCTTAGTCCAGCCTTGTTTGTAGCAACAAAATTTTCTCCAAAAGAATAATCCAGTTTTCTTATTCATATATGAAAACTCTCTCCTCACACTGAAGCCATTGTCTACAGAAAACTTCAGGTAGCACAAGTATGCATGCTCTTCTGATTCATATTCTACACCGAGAGCTGGTTTAAGATAGACTTCATCGATATTAGTAGCTCTGAAACGAACATCACAGGGTTTGTCACCACTGGGCATCCCTGGGCTCCCATTCCCATTAGCATCACCGCCAAGAAGAGTTGAAGAAGCCACAGGGATTTGTTGATTATCAATAGAAGAGGTGCTTCCACCGTGGAAACTATCCTGACCGTCAGTAGAAACCTCAAGATTGTTAGACGAGGAACGAGTGTCACTTCCAGTTCCTGGCTCAACATCTAAGACCTGGTCTTGCTCAGAGCTTTGATAATCCTGCTCCAAATCAGCATGTGAATCATGATGATCACTTGCAGATGAGAACTCCGAGCTTTGACTATCTGTTTCCATATCAGAACTTCCCTTTATGTCCACATCAGATGGATGGCTTGGGACAGGAGACGTTCCAGCAACCATTGCAAGTTTTTTATTTTTAAGAAAGCATGTACCTAAACGCGAAAAATCCGTCAGAAACTGCGGCAAATTGTTAGGTGGTTGATTCTAATCAAATCTGATCTCTTTAACAAAATAAACTAATGCTGCAATATCACCCTGAAAGGTTCTAAACCTTCTCACTAACCCAATGCGGGAAAATGAAAATGGGATAAAATTACGAGAACATTCAAATAAGAGAAGAGGCATCAACCTGAAGACCCAGAAAGGAACATGCACAGTGATGGAGCAACGTTCAATTGGTTCTAGATATAATTTCAGAACTGACGACATATTTTCAAAATTTTGCAACACGGCGATTGACGCCTGATCCTAATTTAAAGATGTTAGAAAAATGATGGGTGTGAGAGAGAGGCACCTGAGAGCAATAGGGTTTACGATTACCCGGGAAAAGAAAACAAATCGGCGGTTCAAAGACAATCGTGGGCGTCGAAATAGGGGATTTGAAACACTCAATCGAACTCGATTGTCCCAGTTCGAAGCAGACGTCGTCCGACGTAGCGCCCGCGCACTCGAGTTTCAGACTGTTGTAGACCACAGGGAACTTGGAAGTTGGAATTCGACTTAAGCCTGAATATAGATTATATTAAGGACTTATAAATGTCCCTGATTGGTTCTGGAATCATTTATGACCATTAGATTATAACAAATAAAAATAGAGGGTCTAGATTATACTCCCTCCTGTTCTAAATATAAGTCGTTTTAGGCTTTAGAATTATGTTCAAATTATAAGTCGTTTTAGACTTTTTGTATCTATCTTTCTACTTTTACCATTTCTACTTTTCTAATTATTATTATCATTACACTCTATTTTTTATCTTACCAATAAAGTATACTTACTTTTTTATTCTTTCAATACAAAAAGTAAGGGTATATTAGTCTTTTAAAACTCTTTCTTAAAAGTTGTGAAAAAGTCTAGAATGACTTATAATTAGAACAGGAGGGAGTATATTATACCTATTATCTCTAATTTGGTACTACAAAATATGAGAATCTTCATTTTCAGTTTCTATTCTCTCCCGGTTTTGCTAGATCTCTCCAACGATGCTACTATTCACTGTACCCAAACCTCGACGAAGAATTTCTCCACCGGTGAACATCGACGAACAAGTAGTAAATTTTGTAGTTACGCCTCTTTCCATTGTCATCGTCATTAAACCCTAACTGGTGAATGGGGAACGCATTATCGTTGCGCTTCTGTCGATTCGTATCTTGTGTCTGCGGCACAGAAGTATTGGACGAGACTGAAGTAATTGAAGACGGTGTTGAAAACAGCGAACTCAAGAACAGGTAACAAACACGCTGCACCTCTCTTGATTCCCCTACTTGTGTATGCATCTCTGTACATTGTAATTGATGATTCTTCATACTCATTTGAAACCCTTCGAGCCGACACAAGGAACATACATTTGCTACCGGTTTTCGGAATCAATTTTGCTTGTGTATGCAATTCTATTCATTTAATCGTTGTGGTTGCGACTGGCTTTGCGGTGATTACTTGATCGGCCCATAATCTAACGAGACTTCAACCTTGGTACTTTCTTCCTCAAGGTATTTTTCTAGTTATCTCTTTATTTCCTTGAATTTCTTCGGATTGAACCTTGTTTTTTCTTTCGGGTAATTTTTTTAGGGGTTGTGCTTGGCTTCTAGACTGTAGTTGAGCTCTATTGATTTTTCAGTGCGTCTCTGTTGGCTGGTATTTATTTATGAATATGGTTGGTACATCTTACTTCTGGCTTATACTTCTTACTTGATTACAAATATCGTGGTGCTTATTCCAGTGTGTGTGGTATTAATTTATGATCTGGGTGGTAGTAAATGGTAAAACCATTGGTACAACTTACTATGCATGGCTGGAACAATGTGCTGCAAAATTATGGTGCTAACACCACTCTCTCTATGGTATTAACTATTGACATTGCCGGTATTAAAAAGTTCAATAACTGGTACTTCTTTCTTTGGACAACTGGTATTAGCAATGAGCTAGTACTGAGTATTTGATGTTATTTTCAAATCTCTGTTTCGGTTCTTTAAGTTGATGTTGATGGTACCATTTCTTATAAATGTGTGGTACTTTTTTAAGCCTGAGGATGATACTAACTCTTTTCTCAGGCTAGTACTTGTATTTGCATATATATGGCTGGTACTTTTTATGCTTAATGGATGGTACATTTTTGACGTATGGCTGGTACTTATTGATGCATTTTGTTATATTTTCCAACTTGTGGCTGATGTTTCTTACTGCATTAATATGTGAAAACCTTGTGCGTAATGGATCTTTATTTTGAGGTAGGTGGTACTATATAGTGTATATAAGTGGCACTTTTGTGTACATGAGGTTGGTACTTATTAATGCATATGGCTGGTATATCATTCCATATGCGAGTGGCACTTCTGTCAGTTTGTGACTGGAACTTGTTTTGTTTTTGCATATGGCTGGTACTATTTCTACTTATTCCATATGTTAGTGGTACTTGTTTGTTGGACCATCGAGATTTATGCTGACACCGACTCGGAAGAATTTTATGAATTTTGCCAGGATTTTTCTTCAACAAATAAACCATCCAATCTGAGTGCAACATGACATATGCAGCATAGATCTCCAATGACTACTGATTCACGATTATCCTCTCCCAGTGGTGCGTTTGATTCGCTGAATTTGGAACAGGATCCTCCACAATCTCATCAGCTTTGACAAAGAATCCTTCAACCTTCTTCAGGGTAAATTCTTCCATGAATTTAGCGTAGTCAGATCAAGGTTCTGGCTTATTGAGAAGTGAATCAAGAAAATTTGCAGAGCTTACACTTGATCAAATCTTACCCAAAATCACATAGAGCATTAACAGGAATGGGAGCAAGCGCAGAAGCTTCAATATCACAAAATTACAGTTTCAAAAATGTCCAGTGACCTATTTGGATTGGACGGATCATAAGAAAACATGTGCATAGATGCTATAGTTCGTTATGAAGAGCAATCTAGTTTGCGTTTAAACTCTAAACCATTGAAGGGGTACAAGATGAATGAGCAGATTACTTCAACGCAATTTGGATACAGTTTTGCTGTAATATTGTATTTTGCTGTAATATTGCTGCAATCGTCAATCATTGTCGTTCCTTGCAGATTTTTCTGATCGACTTTGTATGTGAAGAATATAACCAAGAATGAAGACGATGTGGTTTGATTGAATAGGACGCCATGCAAGATGTGCCTCTTTACAGATCATTTGTATGTGTTTTCTGCTGCAACTGGTAAATGAAACGTTGAAGGAAACAATCACCAATGAAGACGATGGAATAGGTTGAAGATGACAATATCTTGCGTAGAAGAATTAAAGAGAAAAATAATAACAGCCCACAAAATCAGGTTGAACTAACTACTTCATAAATTAGTTTTAATTTTGAAAAACAAAACTTGATATAATCTAGACCCTCCCTTTATACATCCCTTAATCTAAAGGTTGTAATTTGGTCCAGAACAGTTCAGGGAAATCCATAAGGCCCTGAACCGAATCCACTTCCAGTTTTATTGGTGGCGACGAAGTTTGAAATAAAGTATAGTGTTCAGTTATTTTGTTATAAGTGAATTAATCAAATTTAGTAACAATATCTTTTTAACAGATAATCATTTTATATAATACACTGATAACCGCTAATTGCCCGTTAACCGAAGTTTCTGAAATAACTGTTAACTTCCCGTTAACCGAAGTTCCTGAAATAACTGAATTAATTGAACTTCCTAAAATAGCCGAACTTCATTAAATAAGTGATGAAAGAAATTGAAACCTAAACCTAATTGACAGAGTATTGAAGTTTAGATAAAATTATTAGGTTAAGAAAAAAATACAATTAGTTCGGTTATTACGAATAACCGAAATTTAAATTTAAATATCCAACGGAATCATACTTTATTATTGATACCCTTTTAATCGAAATAACCAAACCTTTGTAGAACGATTAAAAAATACGGTGATCAAACCTAGAAAAAAAATATATTCCGGATAACCAAAATAACGGCTTGTTTGCTCACCCCTTACTATCGACCTCACTCCGAGTCGATTTCAGAGTCCAAGTTTAGTTCGAAAGCACTAATTGAGAGTACATGTGAAATACCCCTAACCTTAAAAACATAATTAAATGATCTATTAATGATATAAGATGGTTAATAAACATCTAAATACCATTGAGGAACAATCTAAAGATCTCAACAAGGCAAAACATGCCTTAAGATCGGTAAAGCAAAAAAATGTGCTTTAAGACACCATAGAGATTGTATGACCTCAAATAGGATCAAAAGTGGATTCCTAAGTATTATAATGAAGTAATGAACATTATAAAACCATTCTCAAAGGAAACCAAGCTCTAAAACATGTTCTAACACAAAATGTGCTCTAAAATTCCTTAAAGCACGGTTTTTGAGAAAATTGACTTTCTGAGTGGGTTTTGAGTGGTGTTAAGCATTGGATTAGACCTTGATATACTAATGTACTATAATGTACCACATTGGAAGGTCTAAGTCCAAGATTTCAAAAAAAAATCGAAAATATGGCATTCATTTGTGAATAGTAACCCAAATAGTGCATTTTAAGCAAAATTGACTAAGTATGGTCAATGTTCAACTAATGACCCTTCTAACCCTTATGGAGTCGGCAGCTTTGGAGCATGGAAGACAGCACATTCTACTTTAACACTAAATATCTAAGCTAATTTGGTGAATCACCATTTTACTATTACAAATCTTACTTTTCAATCATTTAAGCTCATTTCCTTTCATTCTCTTGCTTCTTGTCCCATTCCAGCCGAGCCATCAGCTCTTCCAAACCCTCTCAAGCTGTGTTCTTGAGTATGCAAGGCAAATCAATCTGAAATACCCCAAACCTAAGTATGCTAAGTAAACATCAAATCATGATTTAGAAAGGCTAAAATATGCCTTAGAAAGATTGGTAGACAATTTAAACCAAGGAAAACACAAGAAAATGCCTTAAGGGCAATTATGGCAAAAATGTGCTCTAAGCTTGGAGAGACTTGGGTGAGTACCCAAATATCATGATAAGACCTTAGTAATATTCTAATGGTCATTTTAAATCAATTAGCAAAGAAAACCAAGCTTGAAAACAAGTTAAAACACAAAATGTGCTTTAAGAAGTCTTAAAGCACATTTTTGAGAAATTGCCTTAGAATTGAGTTTTGAGTGGCTAAATGTCCATCATTACTCTTTAATCAACATGTGTACTAATTATTATCACATTAGGAGGTCTAAATCAATGGGAAATCAAAAATTTCAGAAATATGTGCACTGATTAGTGAATAGTGCCAAATAGTGACTAGTTTAAGTTTTAATCAATATAAGCTAATTAGTTGGTCAACAAAGACCATGACTAGCCTTATTTAAGGTAGGGGGCCGGTTTTCTAAAGGAGGGTGAGTCACCATAAGTAGTCAAATAAGGAAGAAAAGAAGAGATAAGTAAAAGAGTACTATTTGCTTTATTAAAGCAAATATCTCTTATAAGCCACCTTTTCTTCTTCTCTCTCTTCATTTCTCTTCTTCACACGATTTCTTCTTCTCTTCTTTTTCTCCAAACCGAGAGAGCTCCATCCATGGGTGCTCCACCTTCAATCACTCACTAAGTGTTCATCTTTGCTCCAAATCAAAAACTAAACACATATTTCTCTTAGTTAGGTCAAGACCTATCCTTCTATCTTTTCAAATCCTTCAAAGCTCCATTTTGGTGCCAAGAGGAAACTCCATTGATGGAGGAAAACCAAGTTTGAAGAGCTCATTAGCTTCTCCACTCTCTTAAGGTAAAGAAAATGTAAGAAAAACCATGTTTCCATCATTTCTTGTACATGGCCGAAAATTCCTTCTCATGGGGCTATGTTTTTATGCCTTGTTCTAGCTTGATTTATTCACCAAGGACTAGTGGAGGTCCTATTTCATTCAATGCCCAAGTCTACTTTGAGACTTCAAGGTAATCATCCACTTTTATGCTTTAGAACACATTTCTAACCTAGGTTTTCATTCCTTGAGGTTAGTGCATTGTTTAGTACTCATATGAGTCATTGAATATTGATTAGAACATTGGCAAGGGGAATTTAAGTGGTGGCCGAGATCTATGCAAGAAGAAGGTCTAAGGAGGAGATTAAGATAAGCTTGAGAAAACAAGGTAAAATGCTTACCTAATGGTGGTTTAAGATTAAGGAATGAGTTTTAGATAAGTACCAATGTAGCTTAGAGCTTACATTGTGTATTGGGTTATATAACCTAAGAAAAAGAACTTAAACAAGCTTATGAACTTG
Organism: Limonium bicolor; assembly: GCA_023374045.1. Classification (NCBI taxonomy): domain Eukaryota; kingdom Viridiplantae; phylum Streptophyta; class Magnoliopsida; order Caryophyllales; family Plumbaginaceae; genus Limonium; species Limonium bicolor. The sequence continues at coordinate 260,197,879 of CM041781.1, read as the reverse complement.
TGATTAAGGAGCTAATGAGAATGAGTTAGTAATATAAGTTTAAGGTAGATTTTAAGAGCATTATAACTACTATGAGATTGATGAGTGTATTTGCAGGTTGAAAGCTTATATATGTGGGAAATTCAGTGTTTAAGTTTAAGTCATTTAAGGGCCTAAGAGCCATGTCATTTAAGAGCCTTAGTGCTATGCAATTTAAGATTAATTGCAAATATTGAGTTTGTTGTGAATGAGTTGGTTTGGTGATGAGATGTGATGAGAAAGAACTTGATGTGTGTGTGAGATGGTTGAATGAGGAAAAATAATGTGTTTGGGCATGATAAGATACTAGAGAAGTTATGGCGGAATTTGAATAGAAAACAAAGTGTTTTGGTGATGGTGGTGAATTAATATGACCTAGGATCTACTAGGAGTCATTACGAGGAATTTGAGTGGAGATTAGTGAACTAAGGAGTTCTTGAGGTTTAGAATGACCTAGGGTGGTCCATGAGGAAATTAGAGTGTAGATGAGTGTTTTTGAACACACCAAAATCATGAGATGAGGATTGTAAGACTTGTGCATAAGTTTAAGGAAAAGGTGTAATGCTTAAGGTGATTTAGATATGTTCCAAGGGAATTTAATGACGAAGGAAGTACTAGGAAGTTTTAGAGGTTGTCTTGATGAAAGAGGGGTCAGATAAAGTGTTATAATGAGTTATAATGACTTAGGCATTACTTGAAGGATTTAGGAATCAAGAGAATGTAATTGAGTATTTAGGACTTAAGCAAATGTTGGTAAACAACTAGGAAGGAAATAAGGTGTTGATGGATGGAAGCTTAAGCTTGTGAAGGAACTTTAAGTAAATGCAAAAAGAGTTTTCGATGGTAAAAGATGCTTGGGAGATGATGTTATAGTGGTGAGGAAAACATTTGGCATAGTGGTTACATTAGGTATGAACCACCACCTAGAACCTAGAGGAAAACGTTACAAGTGTTAGCATTATTATAAGGAAAATGCATAAAGACTAAGGTGGATCTTGGTGAATGATTTAAGGTGTTTAGAGGAGGGCTTAAGGTGTATTTGAAGTGCCCAAATGAGGTTATAACATATTAGGATATATGAGGAGAAGTTTGGAGTTGAAAAGAGAATTTAGAAACAAGGTTCTGGAGCCGACCGACCTTAGGACCGGACTTACAAGGTCGGTCGAGCTCAAATTACACTACCAGAGAAAGTTTCTGGAATGGACCGACCTTGGGACCGGACTTGCAAGGTCGGTCGGGCATGTATTTTGTACGGTAATAAGTCTCTGGAATCGACCGAACATGGGACCGGACTTGGCAAGTTCGGTCGAGCTTAAATTTCCCTCGGGGAAACTCTCGGGAATGGACCGACCTTGGGACCGGACTTGCAAGGTCGGTCGGGGTAGAATTTTCAAACGATGAAGTGTTCTGGAATGGACCGACCTTAGGTAAGGTCGGTCGGAAGTTCGGTCGGGCCTAAAAAAAATAAAAAAAAAGGGAAATTTTAAATTCTAAGAAAGGTAATAGGTAATAAGGTATACCTTTGGTAGGGTGGTAATGATTAGGACCCTAGGAACTTAAGGGATTAAGTTAAGTTAAGTATAAACTTAAAAGTTTAAGGTTAAGTTGTAAGATTAAGTTGTAAGACTTAAGAGGTGTTAGGTGGGAATCATTAAGGGATTAAGTAAGTTAAGCAAGTTAAGTAAGTTGGATTAAGTTAAGTGATTAACAACCTAAAACTGAATGAATGTTTTAGGACTTGGGGATTTGGACTCCGGAGGAGAGTAAGCAACCGAAACGACCAGGGGTGAACGGTACAGTTCTCTTGTGACCTGCTTGCTAACGAGGTGTCCCTCGGCTTGTGTGCTATTTGTTTTGTGTGCTCACTAAACAAGATAAAGCATGCAACCGGAATATATTATATTTATTGTGTTGTTGTGTGATGTTTGAAAACTAACACAACATACCGTGAGAACTTACTAACCAATGTTTAGTAAGGAATTGAGTGAGACTAAGGAACGCCCCTAATAAGGGACGATATGAACCGAAAGAGGTTAACCAACAAACAGGGTCTTGAGATTACTACTAACTGGAACTTGAGTGAGGAAACCCGGGACCGATCTCCGGTCATGCATGCTAAGAAAAGGGGGTCGTTATCTATAGCAGATTCGACCTCCGATTAAGGACTTGTCTTCGGACTTGTAGCCTAGGGCCGGTCGCCGGCTCAGCTGCGCTGGACTCCCGTCCAGAGTAGGTGGCATTAAGATGGTGCGGTGGGATCACCTAAATCCCAGGTTTGAATTAAGCTACAACCATTCCCTTCCAGGAACGGTTTGTATATTGAGATTAAGTTAAGATTAAGGCTAAGGTAAGGTTAAGATAAGTTGCAACCATTCCTTTTTAAAGGATGGTTTGTATTATTAAGATTAAGGTAAGTTACATCCACTCCTTATTAAAGGATGGTTGTTTCTAAGATTAAGATAAGACTAAGATTGAGGTGAGATAAGGATGGACTAAGATTAAGAGGGAACATTACTTAAGGAGTTAAATAACTAACTCTCTAATTAAGGGAACGCATTTAAGTCGTTCATTGTGTGTGAACTTTGATTGTTCATATCTGAGTTGTTGTTTACTGCACTTTCTATTATGTTGTGCATCTAATCAACCTCCATGCTATCGACAATTAGTCGTCGTAGCCACGTTAGCTTGGGGGCCATGAGGGGATCGTACCAGCATTCGTGCTGACCCCCTTTGGGGGCTGTTTTTACTACACAGGTACATCAGGAAGCGGCCGTCGCAAGAGAAAGAAGAGGATACAAGTGTTAAGGATTAAGTGTGACCTACGAGTTGTGCATGTACACTCGTATGGCAATTGAGTTAGTAAGATGTATAGGTGTGAGAGGATTGTAAGAAGAATATGTATTTGGTTAAGGTTGTTATGTACTAATGTTCGGTATATTCTGTAGTCAGACCGTGGCAAGGTCCTGGAGTGTAAAGAATTCCGCTGTGACATGTATATATATATGCTGTTAAGTTGCGAGACCACATTTGGATTGAGTTGGGGTGTTACAAAAAGTGGTATCAGAGCGTAGTTACGCTCTGAAGACAAGAAATACCGAACTTAGGAGAATACAGAGGTTGAGTTGAGTTATGTTATGGGGGGTTGAGTGATAGAGTGAGAGGTGCGTTAGTCGGGACTTCCCGGTGCTTACCGGACATCCATAGTACCTAGACCCGCCCTCCACATCCCTAACCCTGAATATGTGGAACAAACGCCAGAGAGAAGAAAGCCTTCTCTTACTCGGGGAAACCCGATCTGGCAGTTAGCTAACAGTAAGCAATACGAGAAACAATTTGTTACAACAGCTATGGAGAACTTGGAGGTTTGTAATGGAGCGCAATAGAGGAACAGGCGCTACCTATGGAATTCTATCAATAGGGGAACGGAAATTACCGGCAACATGGGTCGACATGCTACGCAGTCGAAATAACCCGCAATACCAATGATGAGGAGAGCACTACGGGTGCAATAGAATGGAAAAAGGGAAGTGACATGAGTACCGGACAGTGGTCCGAAGGAGCATAACAGTAGGATAATACAAAGCACGAGGATTGAGATTACTGGAAAGTCCAGTTGAGAACCGGGAACTCCAAACCCCATACAATGAGGAAGGTTACAAGACCTGGCCGAAATAATGTGGACGACGGTAGAAATTCATACAAATGTATACCGAAATAGGACTACGAGGTAGTGCCTAAGAGAATTTTACTTACTAACCACAACAAAATGTGTGGAGACAGGAGCGAGGAATAAGACATAAGGAAATATTAAGGGATTCCCTCAGAAAGAGGAACGCCCTGATGTATGACAGTACTGTCAAACAACAAGGAAACTGCCGAATGGTCAGTTATCCAAAATAAGAGATTATTGAAGGAGTCCTGAGGACTACCAATTACGTGGAAGTTAGGAGGAGGTATCATTACCAATGTACCTTGTACCAATAGCCCATCCTGCATGGCGCACTTGCCATAGCAAGTGCTACCACGATTTAGCTACACGGAAAGCCATCATGGCAAGATAGGAGAACGCTACAGTTGTAACACATATTAACACCGGATTGTAAAACCATAAGAACAGGAAAATAAGACCTTGGAAGGCCCGACGGCCTGACCAAAATGAGATAAGGTGACACACCAGTCAGCCAGGAGCGGAACTTGGACATAATATTAGACCATTTGGAAGTTAGCAACAGTACAACGTACTACGACAACAACAACCGACAGTGCGGTAAGAACACCAAACCCGGATCTCAAAGAGGAACCTAAGAGATCGCTCAATAATTCGAGCAAAAACACCACGTAAGTAACAACATACATGGAATGTATCAAGAGATACAATAAAGGCAGTCGACCGAACGACTCCCAACAGGGATGGGATAAAACTCTCAGTTTGGACACTAAAAATACCAATAACAAACATTCTACAATGAAGGTGTTGGAAAGCCTAGAAAACAAAGATAAAAGAAATAAACTTAAGATATAACCTACCAAGGGTTAAGGACATACGAATCCCACGGAGGAAAGCTCAGAGGACTACCCCCACAGAGCGGGCATAGTCGAACCGAACAACTGATGAATGACAGTTAACACTGTTTGTTTAACTCAACACCTAAGTATGATTGATCATCAACGGGTGGCATAGTCAACGGAAGTTGAACGAAGCGTTGAGATGGGAGTATAAGATAACAGGATTATATCCAACTTGGACACCTTAAGGCGAACGCCTAATACGAACCTAACCTTGACTATTAAAAGACATAAGTCTAGTAAAATGACAGCGTTGTCAAAGACATTAAGTAACCTCAGATCACCTGAACAACTTCCCTAGCAGGAAGCAGGATGCAGCAACTTATCATGAAACCCGATGCTACATTTAGTATGTAACCTAACGGTGGATAGTGCTCAAAGAACCAGAATCTTATAGGGATGACCTGCAGATGAGTAAGAGTACAAAAAGGGGTAAACTAACCATAAAGTAATTGGGCATACTGCTTGCGGAGCGAGTGGGCCCATATTGCTTAGGTTTGTCGTACCTAGCAGGTTTGGGGAATACAAATGAACATCTCCTGATCAAACCGTATATGAGTATACATACACCTAACCGAGATAGGCAGTATAGCCTGAGGGGCTAAAGCCCGACCCTAGAGAAAAGGAGTAATGTAATATGTAGCACATTAGTGCACGAATAATTCCACTGGAATGGAACATCTTGAACCTATTACTTCAAGATAATATATTCGTAGATTACGTGGGCGTAATCATTTTAAGGGGGGTAGAGCGATTTCGCACGCTTAAAATATACCATACGTAAGAGTACGTAGCGCATGGTACACATGCTGCAAACTATTATTGTACGTAGAGTACAAGTATTATGATTGTGTTATATTACTTGAGGTAATATTGTGATGTATTTTGTGTATAAACATATATATATTTTAGTTCGCATTAGTTGTGGCGAATAGGAAAGGGAGAACAGATAGAGTGTTCTTATCCTATTTCCGATTATTTATGCAAACATTGCGAACATTAAACACATAAACACCTAGCTTGTTAGCTCCTGCTGTGAGTGCAAGTAGGTCTATCTGGTAGCTCCGTTGGGAGATTCCAAATAGAAGGAGTAGAAAGCTCCATAGCATATGACTTGTGACTCGGTATGAAACCGATTATTGAAATGCGATGAGTGAATCGGCATAAGACCGATGTGTAACCTAATAGAGGTAAAACCTCTAGGAGTTGTATGAATAATTATAAGTCGAGAGAACTTGATACATGGTTAGGATACATGATCCTGTATGCTAATGATTAGATTAATTACACTAGTTGACTTGTGTATCTATAGAACACAAGGTGGCAAATATCAAAAGGAAACAAGATTAGAAGTGAATCAACAATTGATTGATTGAAATTGACGTGGGAAGTTGAACTTGATCCTGGTCCGATCAAGCGAAACCGAACACAAATTGAGGTGAGAGATAGTTCAACACTGACGCCGACCACGTCGGGGTTGAATGACTCTCGAAACTTCCTACAAGTGGACACAGATATAAATAGAAATTGGAATTTAGGGCGTCACTCGAAGAGCCATGGACCGTGGAGTCCTTCGTCATTAGACCGGTGTGTCTACGAGTGACATCACCCAAAGAGCCGTGGACCGTAGAGCCCTTTGTCATTAGACCGGTGTGTCTGCGGGTGATTAAGGAAATTAGGTGATACTATCCGAGGAGCCGTGGACCGCAGTGCCCTTCGTTGTTAAAAACTGGTGTGTCCACGGGTAGTAGACGTTGGTTAGCATGGGGTGGGGATCGTCAAGTCCTGGTCTTTAAGACTGCTTCCCCCTGATTTGCTATCGTTAAATATAGTGCACACATACATGTGGAATGATGTGTGAGTATCCTCGCGAGATACTAACATGTAGATAGGAATACATGGAGTATCCCTTGCAAACACCTTTGAGTACTTTATTGAGTTTTGCACCTTGTCTAGTGCTGTGAATGAATGAGTTTTGCACCTTGTCTAGTGCTGTGTATGAATGAGTTTTGCACCTTGTTTAGTGTTGTTTATGAATGAATGTGTCAGGATTACTAACTATATGGAATGAGATTATTGATGTATCAAATGCGATACATATAGACTAGGTCTGAACGTAGTGGGATGTACTCCCTAGTGATGATATGTCTGTGATTACTTAGTGGAACTGGATTCCTTAGGTGAACTGATTATGAATAAGGACTTCGGGACGAAGCCTTTTTAAGGGGGGTAGATTGAAATACCCCTAACCTTAAAAACATAATTAAATGATCTATTAATGATCTAAGATGGTTAATAAACATCTAAATACCATTGAGGAACAATCTAAAGATCTCAACAAGGCAAAACATGCCTTAAGATCGGTAAAGCAAAAAAATGTGCTTTAAGACACCATAGAGATTGTATGACCTCAAATAGGATCCAAAGTGGATTCCTAAGTATTATAATGAAGTAATGAACATTATAAAACCATTCTCAAAGGAAACCAAGCTCTAAAACATGTTCTAACACAAAATGTGCTCTAAAATTCCTTAAAGCACGGTTTTGAGAAAATTGACTTTCTGAGTGGGTTTTGAGTGGTGTTAAGCATTGGATTAGACCTTGATATACTAATGTACTATAATGTACCACATTGGAAGGTCTAAATCTAAGATTTCAAAAAAAATTGAAAATATGGCATTCATTTGTGAATAGTAACCCAAATAGTGCATTTTTAAGCAAAATTGACTAAGTATGGTCAATGGTCAACTAATGACCCTTCTAATCCTTATGGAGTCGGCAGCTTTGGAGCATGGAAGACAGCACATTCTACTTTAACACTAAATATCTAAGCTAATTTGGTGAATCACCATTTTACTATTACAAATCTTACTTTTCAATCATTTAAGCTCATTTCCTTTCATTCTCTTGCTTCTTGTCCCATTCCAGCCAAGCCATCAGCTCTTCCAAACCCTCTCAAGCTGTGTTATTGAGTATGCAAGGCAAATCAATCTCTTTTGCACCTAAGGTAATGGTTTAAGGCTTATTTTAGCTCTTTTTCTTCATCTCTTCATTACCTACACTTGGAGCTCATGATCTATCACTTTCCATGGCTCATTCTCAGTGTTTTAAACCTTGAACAACCATCAATCTCGGCTGAAGCAAGTCTAGGGACCAAGGTTGTCAAAATTTACATTATAAGGTAAAAACATACCTTAAGGATCTCTATTCTCCATCCGGTTTTCTTCTTCTGATTTTTATGAGTTTATTCACTCATAATCTTCATATTTACATGTTGATTCAGTTGGTTAACCATTTGGAGCAAGGGTGGCCGAAAATCAAAGGAAATACCATTCTTTAAGGCATTTTGCCAAGGTAAACCACCTATTACCATAGCAGCTTGTTGTTGTCTAGCTATTTCCTATGTTTATATGGTGAATTTAACACCATGTGGTGTGTTTAATTCAGGCCCAAACCCTTTGGAAACTTCCTTGCATTTTAAGGTGATTTTTGCCTTTAATCTTACATTTAATTGTTCTTTATGGTTAGCTCATGCTTGGAGTATAACATATCTTATTTTGGTGTATTAAACATGTGTGAGTGCTGTGGTGATTTTTCCTCCAAGCTGCGAAGGGGTATAAGGGCTTTAAGTACATAAAAAGGTATAAACACCTTAAACTTATGTTATTATGATTTCTGGCTTATATAAATTGTGTGCCGAGAGTGGAGGTTTTATGAGTGATTTTAACCTAAGTATGGAAAAAATGACTAAGATAAATTAAGCTAGTCATTTAAGTGATTTAATTAACATAATGGTCAAATTATTGACATTATGTGGAAAAAAAATAAAACTATAGTAAGGCCGAGAGTTTATGTTATATTTTGAGCTATTTATGTGTATAATTTTATGTTATATAGCAAAGTTGTAATAAGGCCATTTATATTAAGTTTAAAAGCTTAATTAATTTATTTTATGCACTTACTATTAAGTAAGGGGTCAAAGCCGTAAATAAAATAAACATTAGAGGGCTGTAGGTGAATATAGCCTGAAAATTGGGATTTAAAATGTATTTAAAATAAAATTATAAGATTTTATAAAGTTTTGGGGTGAAATTGTAAATATTGGAAAGTTTGGGGTAATCTATGTAATTATCGAGAAAGTGGGGTCAAAATGATGTTTGGAAGTCAAACATTGACCAAGCAAAAGACTTTGACCAGATTTGTGATTTATTAATTAATTATCAAATTATACTAAGTTATGTATTAAAATGTAAAATTACATAACATATGGGTATACAGGTGATTACCGAAAAGTTTTGGGTATAAAATGGTATTTTATACACCTATGGGTTATTAGGAATTTATTTGGTTTAAATTTGGAGTTAATATGGATTATCTAAGTATATATATGATTTTATATCATTGTTACATATAGGTAACATATATGGTGGAAACCAAAATATTGAAAGTATAAGGTTAGGAATGATTTATAACCTTTTGGTATAGGTTGGTAATTTTTGGAGTTATATATAAGGTTTTATAAAGATATGTATAATATATGGTTTTAATGACATAAGGAAACTATATATTATAAATTTGGGAGATTTGGTAATTATACAAAGTTAGGTGGAAGGAATTTAATTAAAACAGACCCTAGGGTCTGTTCGGTAATTATAAACCTTTAAAACAATAGGTTATAATTATATTAAGGTTTAAGGATTATAACATAAGGTATATATTATAAGTGTGACAATGGAATATAATTTGGGGTTGATTTGTAAAATCTGAAAGTATGGTGGAATTAAATAAAACCGAGAATATTATGGTACATTTGGTATTTTATAACAATTTATAACTATAGGTTATAATTGTTTTAATGACATAAATGTCATAACATATGTTATATAACTATAATAAACATTATATTAATTAAGTGGTGGATTTTGTAAATAATAGAGAAAATGGGTGCTGTTCGGAAATAATGAGATTTTAGAACAAAAATTTATAATATGGTTTTCAATGTTATAAAGGTTATAACATTTATAATATAAGAAATATTCATTAAAAGAGAATGGATGTATTATAAAGACTTACCATATAATAAATAGTCCCATAATACATATATAAATAAATGTATGTTATGGTGTGGAAAAATATAATATGGTTCAATAACCATATATTATCAAAATTAAAATGTTATAAGATAAAGAGAAAAGAATTACAAACTTTAGATATGGAAATTCTAATGTTAGGAGTATACATGGAATAATAAGGATGTATATAATTCAAAGTATTTTTACAGATGAATTATACTACATTAAACTTGGAAAAACTAACCTTAGGAAAATAAATACTAAGGTAAAATGTATAATATATGATTAAGGATTATACATGCGAATATAGAAACAAACTATATAATATACAAGGGTATATTGAATTACATGCGATAACCAAGTTCAAACTTTAAGTATATTAAATATACAAGATGCAACTACGCATGTAATATGACGTTTTTCCAAATCCCGAGTTAAACCGAAAACCCGACAAACGTTATCAGTTAGCAACGGGGAATAAACCGGGATGGATTAGTAATGGTACGGGGTGCCGTAGCGTATTGTTAATATGAGATGCTGATGCATAGTGGATGATATTAATAGATTGATAGAGGCGTCTCGAGGATCACCAGAGAATTTAGCAGATTCATACTCCACGGTCTTATAATCCCGGTGCACGATATGTTATTTATGTGGCTTGATTGTCTCTGAGGATTTCCTCAGTTCAGACATTGTGTGAAAATCTGTGTTAAGATTGAATGTCTGCTTGTGTGAATTAATATGCTTGAGTTGTGTATTAATGCTGCTTTATTATTATTATTACTGTTGAACGATAACAATACCGTTCGTATATATGAACATATTATAAAACGAACTAGCGGCAATGATGCTATCTTATATGTGTAATATAAGGAACGTAAGTAAAATGTTGTAGCATTAGGATAATAAGATATATTACATTATCCGAGACTTATATACGGAGCATTGGCCTCTTTAACGCCGCTCTCGTATCTAACACTGGATCCCGAGTCGACATACTCAGGATTGGACTAACGACCTTAGTCTGCTGTGTTAGGAAAAATAGTAAAGCGATGCGATGGTATAGATAAGTTTATCAAGAGGATGTGGCTCTTGCTGTGAACTGTGATCCATTAACGATACTAGGATACCGTGTGGTAACCGTAAGTATCCGGATAAATTTCCAATGGACTACAGATGGTTCATCGGTCGGAGACTCTACCGCTGGAGTGGCTACTGCCGTGGGTGACCCGCCATAGGAGATGGGTAACTTAGAGACACGTCGTTCTAACGAGATGTTGTCATTAAGCATGACTGAACAATTACGAACGACTATATTAGCTCGTACATTAGGCGAACGTTATTTGAGCTTTTATGCCAAGACGGGAAATCATGCTTATTTATAATTCTCGTTGTTTCGCCTTGTTGCTCAATGGTTATGCTTATGGTTATGTGTGGTGTGTTGGTGGACTTGTTGAAGTGAGTCATTGTGCTCATATTGTGTGTTGTGAATTGATTTGATTGAGTTGTTGTACTCTTGTCTGTATGGTGAACTGGTTGAGTCGACTCATGCTCGTGAGTGGATTATTGTGGATTGTTTGGTAGAGTGAGTCGCCGTACTCAGTTATGAACTATCAAGTGTTTGTTGAAATAGAGTCTTTGTACTCGTATAAGCGTTGTAACGCTTTCAGTGGTTTATAACGATGCGATGTATGAAGCCGGGGGCTTGTTTGCTAATTGGGTTTACTGCAATATATATTGTTGCTTTACAGTTTTATTATTAAACTACTTGCATGAAAATGATTTGCATGCTCTCGACCAATTAACTGAGGGTCCGAGGGGGCATGACAGTCATGTAGTAACATACTCAGCAGGGGCTGATTCCATACCACAAACAAACATTTTTGCAGGTATGCAGCTTCCGGTGTCGACAAGGAGAGGGACGCGCTGGGTAGTTTAGTTATAGTTGATTAAATATGCACTGTTGCATTTTGATACGAACTCAGAAACGTGTATAGGATTGGGATACTTAGAATGCTCACTGTGTATGTATTTTATATTGGTTTGGGAAGGTTAGATCTATCTCTTGTTGTCACTGTGGGAAATTGTTTCGTATATGTGATATATCAGTAAGCACGTTATTACTCGTATGGGCGAGTGAGAACGGTGACACAGTAGTTCAATTGTTGAGATTGCCGCTGCGATTACAATGTTAAGTAAGATGATTAGGAGCCGATTAGAGTAGGGGTGTTACAACAGGTCTCTCTCAAGTGAGGTAATTTATCCATCCTCTGCGCCTTTCTGTTGTTTAGAAACCCATTGTTGTAGCTCAAGCTCCAGTACCTCTGTCTTGATATATTGGAATAATAAGGGCATATATTGAGCTAATCAGTTTATTAGATATATGCAAAGATATTTAGAATATCAAACCAGAGGAACAATCACACTGTAATATCTCAGGTAATGGTTGTTTGCGCTAAAATGTTTTCTTAGCTCACACGATTCTTTTGAAGGACAGTGGATTGTGGATTCGAGGGCAACCGACCACATGTCAGGAAATAGCAAATTTCAGAAACTGGCGGCGATTAGACGAAGGGAAAATGTGGTATTACCTGATGGGAGACCACAATCTATTCAATTCGTCGGAGATGTTCGACTTGGAGCCCGATTCTGGCTGCGCGGCGTTCTCTTTATTCCCTGAATTCCAGTTCAATTTGTTGTCGGTACAGAAATTAACTCGCGAGCTTCAGTGTTCTGTGGTTTTTGACGATAATGGCGTGTTTGTATAGGTCCCTTTTTCAGCTCTGGTTAAGCGGGTTGGGCGCAGTCTCAATGGGCTTTATGTTCTGGATTAGTCACAGGCAGATGTTGAGCTCGAGAGATTGCAACCCAAGGTGATACTGGACCAGCGGCACAAACTAGATCAGGGACAACCGGGACAGACGAGTTTGGGCCTGGGCCAAATGTCGTCTACGTTTTCTGATAATAAAGGCAGGGCATTTATTTCTTGTTCTAAAGCGGTAGACTTACATGTTACACTTGGACATGTACCGTTTAGAAAACTCGTTTCCAAGCGTTTAAGTAAATATTCTGATATTCCAGTTGATTATGTTTGCGACGTTTGTTACAAAAGTAGAGCTCAGCGGTTGCCTTTTGACAGTTCGTTTATTAAAATCAAGAAGGCTTTTGAGATGATTCATGTTGATATTTGGGGTCCGTTCAAAGTGGACATGTACAACGGTTATAAGTATTTTGTTTGTTTCATTGACGATTTCACTAGAACAACCTGGGTTCATCTTATCAAACAGAAGAGTGCAGGATGGGAAGTTCTTGTAAACTTTGTCAAAATGATTGAGAGGCAATTTGACACATGCATCAAAGTTATTCGAACAGACAATGCCAAAGAACTTGGTAGCTCTAATGACGGTCAACAATTTTTTGCCAAAGAAGGTATAACTTGCGCTTATACACCACAGCAGAACGCTGTGGTAGAACGCAAACATAAGTATTTACTCGAAACAGCAAGAGCGTTATATTTTCAGTCTAATGTTCCTCTCTGTTATTGGGGTGAGTGTATACTGCATGCAGCTTATTTGATTAACAGACTCCCTACCAAGGCTCTACAGGGTAAGACTCCGTTTGAGGTTTTGTATGGGCGTACGCCAGCTTATGACGACATTCAAGCCTTTGGATGCCTGTGTTACAAAACTGTTGTGCATCGACCAGATGGGAAGTTTAGTGCGCGAGGAGAATCGTGCATTTATCTTGGTGAAGATCCGCGACGAAAGGGGTATAAAGTTCTGAGTATTCATAACCGCACAGTGGAGGTTTGCCAAGATGTTAAATTTCACAGTCATGTTTTTCCTTACGCGACAGAGACAGTGGATCACTCTGCGGTCAATTTTCCTGTTTTCAATACTCCCGTGGATTCTTTATCTAATGATGTCCATTATGCTGTTTTTGATGAGGATCCACCTACAGAATCTTCCCTTAATGTTGACACTTCCTTGGTTGAGCAACACGTTCCTGTCAGGCGTTCGAGTAGGAGCAGTCATAAGCCCGGTTATCTTGCTGATTACGTCTGTAGTACTGCCTTCCAGGATGTCCTCACCGAGCGGGTTTACAAAGGTTGTGGTACCTCCGGTTCTTTACTTTCTGATTGTGTCAGTCTCACAGACATCACTCCACGTGCTTGTTCAGTTTTTTTTGACTTGTACTACGCCTCAGCTTGACACTGTTTTGTATGAACCCACGAGTTATCACGAGGCCGCGCAACATGAGAATTGGAATAAAGCGATGGATGCCGAGTTGAATGCTCTTAAACAAAATGATACATGGGATGTTGTTACTCTTCCTAAGGGAAAGAAAGTCATTGGTTGTAAGTGGGTCTACAAGGTCAAGCTCAAGTCTGATGGTACGTTGGAACGCTATAAAGCACGACTTGTGGCAAAGGGTTTCACTCAACGCCACGGGCTGGACTATAACGAGATCTTTTCCCCTGTTGTTAAGATGACTACTATTCGAGCACTCATTGTTGTCGCTCTTAGCAGAGGTTGGATCATCAATCAACTTGATGTAAATAATGCATTTCTCCATGGTGATCTGGATGAGGAGGTGTATATGCGGATTCCACACGGTCTTGCTGTTGACGGGCACAACAAAGCTTGCTTACTCAAAAAGTCCTTGTATGGTCTCAAACAAGCTTCCCGTCAATGGTTTTCTAAGCTGGCTACTTTCTTACGTCATCTTCATTTTTCGCAATCCAAGAATGATTACTCGTTGTTTTACAAGGACACAGACGGTGGCAGAATCTTCTTGGCTGTTTATGTGGATGATATTTTGGTGGTAGGTGGCAACCAGGAAGAGATCAATGGTATCAAAAGGGCTTTAGATGAAAATTTTCGCATTAAAGATTTGGGTTCTTTGCATTATTTCCTAGGGATTGAATTTATTCGCACGACTTCTGGCTATATATTGTCCCAACGGAAATTTCGCATGGATCTCGTACAAGAATATGGGTGTGAGACTCGCAAAGCCACTCAGGGACCAATGGTGATTTGTAAAACTTTGTTGACTGATGATGGTGCGTCTTTGCATGACCCTTCTCTTTATCGTCGGCTTGTGGGTAAACTCAACTACTTGTCGAACACCCGGCTTGATATCAGTTTCACAGTTCAGCATCTCAGTCAGTTCATGCAGAATCCTACTGACACGCACATGGAAGCTGCTCTACATGCTCTCTGTTATGTCAAAGGGACCATGAATTATGGCATTGTTCTTCGCGCCGATTCTTCTCCATTAGATCTCATGGCCTATTGTAATTCTGACTGGGCAGCCTGTCCTAATACCAGACGGTCCGTTTCTGGGTATTATATCTTTTTAGGTAACAGTCCTATCTCCTGGAAGACCAAAAAGCAAGGCTCTATATCTTTTTCTAGTGCAGAGGCGGAATATCGATCTTTACGTCGTGTTACTGTAGAGTTAACCTGGCTGACCCGTCTTTTGAGTGAACTCGACGTTGATAATATTACCCCGATCCCTGTCAAATGTGACAACCAATCTACTATACATATAGCGCGGAATCCTGTGTTTCATGAACGGACAAAGCACATTGAAATTGATTGTCATTTTGTACGGGATAAAATTCAGCAGGGTCTCGTCGATGTGGTTTATACACATACTTCCTCACAGTTAGCAGATATGATGACTAAGGCTCTTCCAGGCACACGATACCAGCAACAGATACAACGCATGGGGATGCATGAACATACCTCACCAAGCCTTGGTAATCTTGCTTGCGGCTTGCAGGGGGTATTGAATAATAAGGAGCATATATTGAGTTAATCAGTTTATTAGATATATGCAAAGATATTTAGAATATCTTAACAGCTTGTATTATTTATTTATCTTTACATATTGTTAGCTAGAATATAGGAACTAGATTGCTATATATTTACTTTGGTTTACATCGCTTGTAATTATCTATCAGATACAAAACATCAATGAGAAGTTAATACGTTTACACCTTCTTTATCAAAACCTATACTTTCAATATGATAGGGCACAAGGAAGCTGATTATTGAACCCAATACAAAGTGGTGAGGATCCCACATAGGGTGGGTGAGTTGGAAGTCTTGTTGATCTCTCTAGGTTTTGACCTAGTTTTTGTTGGTGCTTTCCTTGATTGGTCTCGTGATTGCGCTCTTAGTTATATGATTTTTCTAGTGATTTAAAGTGGAACAATTTATTGGATCAATAAGGTCATCGTTCTCTCTTCTGCGAGGTGATTTTGGAGGGGGTCATTGTCCTAAGTTAGGGATTTCTTCTTCAGTCGACAATATGGGTTTTCTTCTCAAAGTCATTGGATTGGGATCAGAGGGCTTGATTCGACTGGGAGTCGATTTGAAGGTTTGGTTGTTAGTGACAGAGTACTACCTAATCAGATTTCGATCATGGAGGTGCCGATTTATTTCCGGTTGTTTCCATTGTTTGTAATTTTGCTCGTTTTTCTTCATATTGCTTCTTTAGGGGTTTGGTCTTTCCTCTGTTGGGCAGTTTGTTAAGTGTTTCCAGTTCTTGGTGCCAAGCCTAATGAGTTGTATTAGCTTAAACTGTCAGGATTTAGGTCGACCCGTGGGAGTAGCTTGGGTGGTTAGGCTCACAAAAAAGTTCAACCCAAGCTTGCGTTCCTTATGAAGACCCACAAATCCCAGCTTGAGATGGATCTGTTCAAAAGAAAATTCAAAGATTATCAAGGGATTTCATTTGCTAGTGTTGGAAGAAGCAATGGGTTGCTCACTTGTGGAAGAGTAATGTTGAGGTCAGTGTAGTCAACTATTCAAGAAATAATATTGCTGCAGAAGTTCGTTATCCAGGTGGATCTTGGTTTCATATCAAGGGTTTTTATGAATGCGCTAATCAAAATTTAAAGTATCCATCATGGAAGTTACTTAGAGTTCTAAGAGATCAAGTCAAGCATCCCTAGATTATTTTGGAGACTTTAATCAAATTATGTTTAATGATGACAAAGTGGGTGGAAAGATCACACAAGACAAACATATACTGCCTTTTCGTGAAGTTGTAGAGGATTCTAATCTGATTGACCTAGGCTTCTTTGGAGAAAACATCACCTTTACAAATTGTCAATCAAATGCAAGTAACTCTTATAGTAGATAAGACTGAGCTTTTAGCTCTCCTGATGGATTAAAGTTGTTTCCTGTTATATCTGTTGAACATCTTTAACGTGAAAATTCAGATCACAGTCCCTTGTTGCTAAGATTTTTTACTTAATCAAACAGACTGGGGAGAATATACAGATTTGAAAATGCTTGGGGAAATGATGCTAGATATGCCTAAATTGTTTCAGATATATGGGGTAATTAGATCTAGAATATCCAAGACAAGCTCTGGATTTGTGCTGAAAATTGGAAAGGTTGGACTATATCAAAAGTTCAATGGAAAATAAGGAAGAAAAAAAAGAAAGACCTGATACCTATTGATGGACTCCTTCCATTAAGGGCTGATCTTAATAATAGGAAAAATGTATTACTAAAGATTTAGCTCCTAATATACAAGGAGGAGATGTGGTAGAGGCAAAGATTCAGAGTTAGTAGGCTTAAGGAGGGAGACAAATATACCGATTTTTTTTTCATTCGAGGGCGTCAGCTAGAAGAAGGAAAAAACATATTTTTGGGCTGCACAATTTAGGTGGGGAAATGATCTATTCATGGAATGATCTTGAAGCTGTTACTAGGAATCATTTTCCCCTCATTTTCTAAAGCCAAAACATGCCTTTAATCCTATGTTCTCTTCAGCGCGTAGTTCAGGGTAAAGTCATCTTCCCTTTTATTAGAGATCTTAATATTCCCTATTCAGGGGGAGAAGCCTATAAAACTGTCAAGCAACTAGGATCAAACAAGGCCCTCAGGCCTGATGGTTTCAATGGGTACTTCTACAAAAACATACTAGAATGTGGTTGGTGCTCAGGTGACTGATGTAGTGCTCATTATCCTCCAAGGTACTCTTATGCCCCAAAACTTCAATTTCTACTACATTAATTTGATACCAAAAATCAAAGGTGTAGATAATGTGAGTGATTTTAGACCTATAGCCTGTGCAACTTCATATATAAAATATTGTCAAAGGTTCTGGCTAATAGGATTCAAAGGATGTTCTCTTCTATCATCTCCCCCTCCCAATCTGTTTTTCTGAAAGATAGATTTCTGTGATAATGCCATCGTTGTTGGTGAAATTCACCACTGGATATTAAAGAGTAAGGCTAGAAAAAGAGGGTCCTTTTGCTCTCAAAATAGACGTGAGCAAAGCATATGACAGATTAGAGTGGAATTTTACCAAAGATATCCTCTGGAATATGGGCTTCCCTGATAATTTGCTGCTCCCTGTCATGCACAATACTTTAGTCAAATGCTCTATTCTAGTCAATGGATCTGCTGGTAATAAATTCTTTCCTACACAAGGCATTAGACAGGGTGACCCCATCTCCCCTTTTATTTTTATTTTGGTTCAAGAATCCCTCTCTAGTGCCATTCAAGTGGCATAAACTACTGGTTTAATAAGAGGTATTAAACTTGCTCCTACTTCTTTGGTCTTTACTCACTTGGCTTTTGTAAATGATATCCTATTTGGAGGTTATGCCTCTGTGGAGAATACTTCAAATCTGAATCATATTATCTAGAATTTCCTTACTTCATCAGTCCAACAGATCAACAGCTCCAAATCTGATATCATTTTTAGTAAGAAGCGTGATCCTATGATTAAAGACCAAATCAGTCAAGTCTTTGGGTATGGTGAAGTCCAAAGTTTTGATAGATACTTGGGCCTTCCTACTAGAGTGGGGAGAAACAAAAGCCAACATTTTAACTTTCTTATTGAAGCTGCTAAAAAAAGGTCGAATCTTGGTACATACCTTGGTCTTCAATGCGCTTCAGGCCTTGCCTACCTATACTATATCTTTGTTCCTACTCCTAAAAGATATGATCTCGAAGCTAAACTCCATATTCTCTTCTTTTTTGTGGGGGAAAGGAAAACCACAAAGGTGGGCACTAGTTGAGTTGGAAGTCAGTTTGTAAAAAAAAAAAAGTGGGTGTGGGTTTCAGAGCTATTGCTGATTTTAACAAAGCTTTAGTAGCCAAACGACTCTGGAATTTTCTTTCTAAGCCCAACACACAGGTTGCTAAAATCATGAAAGGTACATATCTTCCTTAGTCTTGTGTCCTCAAATCTAAGAAAGGAGGACATGCTAGCCCCATCTGGTCCTTAGTCCATGCTTCTTACTTATTGTCAAAAGGGTGCTAGAATCAATATAGGTGCTAGTTCTTCCTCTGAGATTTGGGATTCCCCATGTGTATCACCCCTACTGTATACTTAAACAATAAACCGAAACTGCAGCGGAAATATATACTTAACGATGACTAAACGAGTTGGTGTTACACGCCGTTAGCCACCCACGTGGCTAACAAGGCAGAATACATACAATCGTATCGGTCTGTGCACAGACTCCCGAGCATAGTACTAAAACCATAAATACAACCAACTACACCGAGTATTAATATCTAAAACCATAAATACAACCAACTACACCGAGTATTAATATCTACACCCACGGGAGCACAGGCGCATCCCGGGTCCAACATCCAAAATCTACCAAAAGTATATCATAACACCTAAGATCTAGAGCCACTCCGCTTCCTCGATCCTCATCCTGCAAAATAAAATATGGTGCCCCAAAGGGGCTCAGCAACCTATGGCTGGTATGGCTAACGTGCAGCCCGTCGGCTACCGGGATACACGCAACCAATTGTCATGATAACATGGCATTCATTTTATCACACAACATAAAAGCATAGCAATAGACATTGCATAGCAACAACAACATACAACATAAACAGGGATGTCTCGCTTTAGGAAAACAACCCAACATTAGTTAGTCGACATGGTAAGCCTAGAAAGTGAACTCACTCTCATGTTAAGCTTGTTACGTAACTCATTACCGTTCTATTGACGAACGAGTAACTTAACCCAAAGATGTGTCGGATATAGTGATCCAAGCACACCGTACATAATTTCCCCCTAGTCCGATCAATAGTCAGATAGGTAAGCCTTGGTTAAGCTTATGGGTGGTTGTGATCCAAGAAGAAAAAACAACCATAACATAAAGAGAGGCGAATATGATTCAGATATCAACTCCCGTACATACACGCATGATCGGATTCCTCACTCCCCGGTTGACCACTTGTTAGAGGTCCCATTTATGGAACTTGACACATTCAATCACAAATAAGTGTTTAGGTCCAGTTAGGCACACAAGGGAGATGAGATATAGTTTAACAACACAAACCACAACTAGCTCATACATAGCCGTAGTTAGAACGTTCCTTGGGTCGAAACGTTAAACCGAGTACCGCTCTCTTACGTGTCCTAGTTTAGTTAACTAACGGGTTAGTACGTATTCGAGGTTAACGGTACCGGTACACCCCATCACAACAATAACAATGACTGTAAACTCGTTTCATGATTTAAGTCTTACAAAGTCATAAACATACAGAAGACAAACAACACACAAGCCGGTGTAAACCGCTAGCAAACAGACTGCAAGAAAACCATACCTTGGTCCCTGCTGCGTACGAGTTCCACCGAATGCAACTCCTATACATAATTAATAATGTCGGTTAATTACCTTATTTATCTTTCAATTTTTTTTACTAAGTGTTTTACATACTCACATAACATGTTTTACAATCAAACTTACACTTGGTTATCCTCATTGTACCCACTAGGGTTTACTACATAAGTCACATCTCTTTTCTTTTTTTTTTTTTACAAGTATGGGCCGACCGACCCACCGACTGACCAAACCCCTGGGTCGGTCCGTTCCAGTAACAATTCCGGGTTTGAAAATTCTACTCCGACCGACCCTAGCCTACTCCGACCGACCCAAAGCCTCTGGGTCGGTCCATTCCAGAAACAATCTCGTTCTTTGTTTTTAGCCCGACCGACCCAACCCCCTGGGTCGGTCGATTCCAGAAACATTCCGTCTGCCTTATTACAGTCCGACCGACCCAGCCAGAGTCGGTCCCCTGGGTCGGTCGACTGCAGAAACTTCCCAAACATTGTCAAACTTTCATCAAACTTTTCCTCAAGCCTCCTAATGTGTCCTAACATCATTTGGCACACTTAAACCTTCATATAACATCCACCAAACTCATTTTCTAACTCACTTCTAAACTCCTTAAACACTTACTCATTTTCTTACAAAGTTCCTAACACTTGTAATGTTTTTCCTTATTTCTAGGTGGTAGTTTTATACCCATTGCATCCACTAACCAAAATGTCCTCCACAACATAACAACTACTCCAAAGCATTATTTGCATCCCTATCATTCCTTTTTCATAAAATTCCCAAGTCTTCCTCATAAGTTCATTCTTATCCTTTACATTACATTATTTTTCCCTTGTTTTCCAAAACTTGCACAAGTCTTAAATACACTCCCACCATGACTTTGGTGTATCTTTTATCACCCATCTAATCTCTAAACTTCCTTGGACAATGCCTAAGTCACCTTAACACTTATAAACACTCTAATTCACATTCCTTTCACCAAATCAACCCTTAACACTTCCTAGTACAACCTAGATCACCAACCTCATTACAACACCTAAAACTTCTTGTTTCCTCTTCAATTTTGACATAGTTTTTCTAGCACTTTCATACACCAAAACACAAGGTTTTTCACCTTTAAACACTCAAGAACATTTATCCACACAAGAATGTTCTTTACATACAACTAAACCTTAAACTATACTACATCATAATATAGTGCATAATTTAAATTGCTTGGCACTTAAGCCCTTAAATAACATGGCTCTTAGGCCCTTAAATTGCATAAATGTTAAACACTGAATTTCCCACATAATATTTGCCTTTGACCTGCAAATACATACAACAACACACATATGTCTTTAATAACCTCCTTGAGGATAGTTCTCTAGCTCATTTACCATTGGCTCCTTAGATAGTTTATTAAGCATTTTAAAGCTCAATTTCCTAAGACACATTAAACCACATTAGGTTAGGTTATTACCTCTTTTTCTCTTTTCTTCAAGTTTTCTTGTTTTCTTGGATTGAAGCTTAGCAAGGAACTTGACCACTTGTCAACCTTCTATCTATACACACATATAAGGGTAATGAGCTTTAAGATTCATACTTAAACTCATATATAAACCCTAAATTCACATAAGTGTTTTAAAACATAAAAATGGAGGTTTACCTTGGAATTGAATGAGAATTGGATTAAGTAGCAAGAGAGGAATCCACCTAGTCCTTTGAAGTTTGAAATGAAGCTATGAAAGATTAAAAGAAGACACCATTACATGGTGATTCTCGGCCACACACAAAAATAAGAGGAAATGTTATTTTTCTTTGGTTTTCCTTACCTTGAAGCAAATGAGAATGACAAGGTAGGAAAAGATGAGTTCTTGCTCCTTCAATGGTGAATCTCCATGGCACCGAAATGGAGCTTTTGAATATTTGAAAAGACAAAGTTGTAGAGCTTGATCAAACTAAGATAATGGTGGTCTTGGAATTAATTTTGGAGCATGGAGCTAGGAGTTATAAGCAATTGAAGATGGAGAATGGTGGTGGACTGTAGCAAAACCGATTTGAAGAAGGGAGGAGAGGATGAAGACGGTGGGAAACAAGGAGAAAATAAGAGAATGAGGTGAGAGGTTATGTTTGTGAGATATTTAAACATAAAGCAAATAGAATTTACACTTTACTTCTTTCTTCCTTCTTATTTGACTAGCTAAGTGTGGTGAGTCACACTTAAAAACTGGCCCCCTTATCCTCCGTAGGATATTTATGGTCTTGGTTGACCATTTAATTGGCTTATGTTAACTTAATGCTAAATTAGCACTATTTGAGCACTATTCACAAATTAGTGCACATAATTGTGAAATTTTTGATTTCCCATTGATTTAGACTTCCTAATGTGATACTAAGTATTACACATGTTGATTAAAGAGTAATGATGGGCATTTATCCACTCAAAACCCCTCTAAGACAATTTTTCAAAAATGTGCTTTAAGACTCCTTAAAGCACATTTTGTGTTTTAACTTGTTTTCAATCTTGGTTTTCTTTGGTAATTGGTTTAACATGTTCATTGACATGTAAATAAAGTCTTGGTAGGCACTTAGAGTCTTAACCAAGGTTATCCCAAGCTTAGAGCACATTTTTGCTCTAATTGCCTTTATGGTATTTTATTGTGTTTTCTATGGTTTAAATTGTTCACTAACATTTCTAAGGCACTTTATAGCCTTAATATACCATAGTTTAATGTTTAAACAACATATAAAGGTTTGAGGTATTTCACCATGGATCCCAAGACCTTTTACTTTCAAACCCATTACTTCTGGGCCAGTGCATCATGATAATCCCAAACTTGACTCCCTTTTCTCCCTTACTAGGTGAGATGTTGACAAATGAAGCAACTTTTTCTCCCTATGGATGTCCTCTTGATCCAGTTAGTAGTTTTTAACCCTGAAGAGAGTGTCCAAAGGTGGTGGAACCATGATAGGAAAGGGAACTTCTCACTCAAATCAGCTTATAACCTGACCCAAAACTAGGGAAGAATCTATGGTTACTAGACTAAATGCTGCGAAGTGTAGTCCTAGAGTTAAACTTCTATTTTGGAAGTTTCATAAGAATATCATCCCTTGTGCGTCCAATTACAAGAAGATTGGGAGGATCCCCTCACTGCTATTTTTTGTGGCAAAATTGATAATACCTTCCATATGTTCTTTGAGTGTGTAATGACGAAAGACTAGTATTTTAACCTGATTGATGTTGATAGTATTCCATCGGAGGGGGGTATTAGTTCCCAATTGTGGATGTTTCCCGCTTATCAAAATTAGAACTATGAAAAACTGTGTAAAGTTGTAATCTACTATGGATTATTATGATGCAAAGAATTATGTTTGACATAATCCTGTTGTTTCTTGGAATGCAGCTTTGAACAGAACAACATTTGTTAGA
>CM041781.1:260138708-260173693 GCA_023374045.1 Limonium bicolor | reverse complement strand
TAATGCGAGTTAGGATTAGTTCTAGTTATCAATGTGTAGATCTATGTTTCTTCTTTCTAATGAGCCCAAAAATATGGCCTAACTCGATCTAGAACGTAATCTACAGACCTCCAAAGTTCGCTACTCGAACAGGTTGAAGTCGGAACCTTTCCAGAAAAAACGATTTCGAATCGCTTCGATTCGGGCAATTCCGGTGAGTTTCCGATCGAATTGCTCCGATAATGTTGTTGGTAGTGTTGTTTTCGACCTAACCCATGTTTTAATTGAATCAATTACGTACCATATTGAGGGAATTTGTCGGATTTGTGTTCGAATCGAACTCAGAAACTAATATAAACCCTAACCTTCGAATTGAATTCGAAACTCGATGAATATTGCATGATAATTGGGGAAAACGGTACCATTAGAACCGGAATTCGATTTCGAATCCATAGAAACAAAAATCATTGAATTTCGTTCTGTAGATCGAGAGATATAGGTGAATTAGTACTCGAGTCCGATTTGTGTTCTCTGAAGAACTCGCGCAATATAGGCCGTCCGATCTCAGTTAATAAAGATGGACGGCCACGATTAAAACATACGATTTTAAAGTATAAGTTTTTATATTGTTTCCAGGAATCAACCCTAACTTGTTTAATTAATTTAAGTATCTTCCCGAATGTATTTTGACTTGAAATTTTAACCACAGATTCCTTATAAAGTCTAGTTTATTTTGATATAAATTAATATGGGTTTTGAGTTTTTAAACGTAAGTTATAATTTTTGCAAGTTTCGGTTATTGTGGAATTATCTGGATAAATTTAAAGGATATCTTTGTGAAATAAAAATTTTATAATATGTCTAAGATGTTATAGTTACTATATATTAAATTTGGGAAATTTTGGACAAAGGTAAATGGGTTTAAAAATTGTATTTGTGAAACTTTCATGAGATTTTCTTATAATATATGGTTTTTAATTTAACAAAAATTAGGGTATAGTTTGTTAATAAACTTTTAGGGTTTGGAAAATATGAAAAGACTAAATTAATATTTAGTAGCGGTATATTTATAAATATTTTGGTTATTCATTTTTAAGTAAAGTAAAAACTATATATATATATATGTTTTAATATAGAAAAGGAATAGAAGCTTATATTAAATTAAAAAACTAATTAATCTACATTTCTGATTACTATATAATATGGAAGTTGTATATATACCTATGGAGGTTAAGGGAAATATTTTATTTTATAAACTTTATGTTATAGGTGGATTTGGTTAAAGGTTAATAATGTAATTAAATACAATAAAACTTCTTAAGGAATGTTTTGGGGAAAACCTAATGTATATATATACTCATGTGAGAGGAATTAAATAGAAGCTTATGTTAAATCAAGGATTTAAATTAATTTACATTTATTCTATTATACAGTTGGGAGTTAATATACTTAACGTTAACTTGGAAAATACTTTATTTTATAACCTATTTATATAATACGTTAATAAGTGTAAGGTTAATCGAGGTAATTAAATAAAACTACTTAAATAATGTTTTAATTAAATCCTAGTATAACTATACATATATTAGACGTAATTAGAGGAAATAAAATACCTTATCCTATAGGTAATACCTAAGCAAATAAAATGCCTCTTGAAGACTAGATGTGTGTGAGTTGTAAAGGTGATTAACTCAGCTTGTCTGACTAACTGAGCCTTGTATGTGAAACTCACTTGGGTATTGGTTCCTTCCCTTCGGTTGTTCCACTGGACATTGATTACTTGGGGTTTACGCCTCTACACTCTGTAGGACTGAGTGTTTTGGTATTGCTCTGGGTAATTGGTGATCTGGTGGGAATTTGGAAAAAGTCATCTTTGGTATTCTTTCTTTGACTCTGGATATTTGTTTCATCCATGAGTGGGGTCGTTGCTGTGGCGTGCGCGCGTCTTCATCGGTAAACAGTAAAGGGCTGTATATCCCTTGTCCTGAGAGGACGTAGTTAACAGTAAGGGGCTGTATATCCCCTGTCCTTAATGGACGTTCTTGGCGGTGGGGGCCATCTCTCCCAGTTGGTTTCATTCCATTCTTGAGTTGCTGGTTTTGGTTTTCTCTCATTCATTCCTAGTCCTCGTGACTACATGGGTCTTTCTACTCCAACTTGGAAATGGATCTAACATAAGTAATGATTGTTCACTAATTCTTGGTGTGGTGTTATTTACTAACTTTACTCTTCTGTTATTGTCTCCTTTAAAATGTTATGTTTGACTTGGTGTTTTAAAAGGGTGTTTTGTTTCGCTATTTTGTTTAAGTGTGTTTTCAAGTTATTGTTTATTCTCAAGTTATATTAAAGTTTTGTTTTAGAGAATAGTACCAGTTCCATTCCAGGGAACTGACTCACCCCTCCCGGGGTGGGCTGCTTGGTTTAATCTTGCAGGTACAAATTATTATACAGGAACCACGAAGAGTGTGAGTAACTGGGATGGTATTAGGATTTTTGGAGAGGTTGTTGTAATTTATTTATGTTTATTTCATGTTGAGTTTTCTCGAGTTCAGACCGTAGCTTTTGTAAGTTATAAGTTGTAATTGGTGAGGGTTGGTGTCGGGTGTTTGGAACCCGATGGTCTGTACGCCCTTCGTATTTTTATTTCCGCTTTAAATACGCTAAATAGGGGTGTTACAACAAGTCCTTACAAAGTCTCTGACATCCTGGACTACCTTTGGCCAATAATATCTCTGAGCTATTAATGCCAATGTCCTATCCATACCTAGATGCCCCGCCCAATAGGTATCATGAACCTCTCGCATCAACTCTAATCTGATGCGGCCTGCTGGAACCACCATAGACATATTCTTCTTCAAGTAAAGCAAACCATCTCGAAGCTCAAACCTCTTGGTTTCTTTCTTGGTTACCTTAGCCACGATCTGATGATAGGATGGATCAACCTCAGCTGCCTCTTGAATCCGCTCCACCAAATCTGATTGGATTCATGACACGCTGGCTATCACAGCTTGGCATCGTCGACTTAGTGCATCGGGCACCACATTGCCCTTGCCTGGCCTATGCACCCACTCGAAGTCATACTCTCCTAAGAACTCTTGTCATCACGCTTTTTTTTAGATAACTTCTTATGAATAGTGAAATAGGTATTGGCCACGTTGTCTGTGACCACCACAAACTTCGTGCCAAGGAGGTAGTGTCTCCAAATTGAGAGACAATGCACTACGGCCAACATCTCTTTCTCATGGGCGGAGTACCTCTCTTCTGCCCCCTTTAGCTTCCTGCTTTCGAACGAGCATGGCTGCCCACATTGCACCAGCGCTCCGCCCAGGCCCCTGTCAGAAGCATCCGTATGCACCTCAAACGGTTTGTCAAACTCTGGCAGCCTCAAGATAGGCTCCAAAGTCACTTGCTTCTTGAGCCATTCGAAAGCATCCTCATGCTCCTCTGACCAAAGCCAAATGCTATTCTTCTTCAAAAGGTCGGTTAACCGGGTAATCTTCTTAGAATAGTCCCTGATGAACCTTCGGTAGTAGTTGACCAGCCCAAGGAAAGATCTCAGCTTATTCACGTTCCTAGGTGCAGGCCAATCCGTAATTGCCTTCACCTTCGCCGGGTTCATAGCAATAGCACCATTCTCTATCAGATGACCAAGGAACTGAATTCGCCTCTGCGCAAAAGAACACTTTTCCCTCTTGACATAGAGCTTGTACTCCCTGAGCTTGTCGAAGACTCTCTTCACATGCTCTACATGCTCTTCAAGGTTGGCGCTGAACACAACATTATCATCCAAATATACTACCACAAAGTCATCCAAGAAGTCATGCAATACCTCATTCATTAGATTGCAGAACGTTGCCGGAGCATTACACAAGCCAAAAGGCATCACCAAGAACTCATATGATCCATACCGAGTCACGCACGTCGTCTTGCCTTCATCACCCTCCGCTATCCTCACTTGCCAATAGCCTGACCTCAAGTCCATCTTGGTGTAGATCCTGGCCTTGGCAAGTCTATCAAACAAGTCTCCCTGGTGAGGAATAGGATATTTGTTCTTGACAGTCACCCGATTCAAAGCCCTGTAATCGATGCACAACCTCAAGGATCCATCATGCTTACGCTGAAACAAAACTGGCGCTCCATAAGGTGCTCTTGAAGGACGAATAAGACCGGCTTTCTCAACTCCTCCAACTCCATAGGTGTCATGCGATAGGGTGGTTGGGTGTTGGCCAAAAATACATAGTGAAAATATATATACTTATGGGCAAAGAAAAGGCAAGTGCACCTAGTCGATGTAGTACAACAAGTGTCGTATCCACAGAGAAATTGGTTCAATTATCCTAGTCTTGGTATTTAATAAAAACAGCAAATAGGGGTTTAGCTGGAGGTAAGCTTGATTGTTTAGGATCAGTGCAGAAATAATAAATACAGTAAAATAAGGTGAATTAATTGATATGGATGGAAAAGGTATCCTAGGATAGCGGGGGAATTGCCTAAATTACTTAAACAAATTTATAACCATGTCTCAATTATTTATTGTCTATTAGAGTTAATAAGGGTAAGTTACAAACTCTTAGTAATAGCCTCAGTATTTTCCTACTCAATCCGGAGTGTAAATACCAAGGTTTATTCCTTTGTGGTACTAATGACTATCTCAAAATCATATGTTGATAGTTACCATAAAAATGCAGTAGTTTGTCGCGTAAAGCATTTAACAATATTTATTGAAAGGAATAAAAACAAGTATAAATGAGACAGGTAATAAATATTTATTTAAGTAATATAAGGGTCAAACCTCATCCTAGGATACAAATAAAAATTACTCAACCATTGACAGAAATAAAAACAGAGTAAAGATAGACATTAAAATAGAGTAAAGTTTGAGGAAAGAAAGAACTCTATTTTTGGGGAGAGTTGTTTCACTTCCGGGCTTGTCTCCGTGATTATGCCGACCTCAAAACGATGATAGATTGGTAGAACGAAGAAAACGAATAAAACAGGTACAAGTTGGTCCTGTCCGGGTGGGGCCACGCGGACAACTCCTGTCCGTGTGGGGGCTGTGCGGACACAAACGCGGACACGGCCTGGTTTTGTACAGATCGTCTTCTTCATCTGGTTTTCTGGAAAATGGAAGAGTTAGGCTTATTTGGTGATGGGAAATGATGGAAATGAAGTGGAGATGTGGATGTATGGATGAAGAATGGAATTTGGATAGAGGGAGAGTGAATTTTGATGAGCGTTGTGGTGATCCATCGATGAGTTTAGAAGCAGGAGATGGTGGGTTTTTATAGAAGAAAGGAGGAGGCAGATGACAACGTTTGGATCAGGCGTGGGTGAAGAATTTAAGGAATGCAGCGCCTGATACAATTGATGTAGTAGATAGATATGTTTGTAGGCGCCGCAAATAAGGAAAAATAGTGAAGGCGGTGCAGATCTATCAGTCGTGTGATTTCTGGATTTGGCGCAGTCATTTACACGTGTCCGCGTTTATGTCCGGATTTGTGTCCGGATAGGGCTCATCAGGACGTGAGACGTCCACGTAAGGACACAAATGTCCTGGTGAGATTTGTTCGTGTCTGAATTTGAGTCCACGTACGGACGCGTGTCCGAGTTTGAGTCCGCGTACGGACGCGATCTCTTGCTTCCTGTCCGCGTTTGCGTCCGTGTAGGGGCTTCGCGGACACATGTATTTCGTCTCATCTTGTTCTGTAAACTTCGACAGGCTCCATATTCTTCGTTTGAGCTCCGTTTTCAGATCCGTTTGCGCCTATGCGTTCGTCTCTTTGTCTACTTTGATCCTAGCTTGGTTTTAATCATGTTTAACCAATAAATCTGTAAGATAACCAATAAAAACATAAACTAGAAGAAAACTAACCAAAGTTGAGAAATGAGCAAGAAAAGTGCTAATATAACATATGAAATACACCCATAAATCATGCTCATTTGGACACTTATCATTGGGCAGGAGGTAGCGCTCCTAGAACCAGCTCAATACGGTGATCTGTCTCACGTCTTGGAGGTAAGAGAGGAGTACCCTTCACCTTGTTCTTGGTGTCGGTTGGAGATGAGAACTTAAGCTGGAGTTTCTCGTTGTCTCATGAAGAAGAAAGTGGCTGCATTGAAGTGGCAGTAGCAGGGTGAAGATCTGGTGAGACAGCAGGCTGGGGAACGTGAAATGAAGAGAAGAAGAAGAAGTTGTATTACCGTTTTTTTTCTCCTTGTTACTTGGTCCTCTGTTACTACCGATGGTGAAAACTCAGCAGGAGGAGCTTGTTGTTGCATGAAGAGGCAGGGAACTGCCTTACTGTGGTAGCAATGGAGTAATAATCTGGTGAGAAAAGAAATCTCAAACCGTGGAGGAAGGAGAGGAGGAGGAAAGGTACTCACCAGTTTTTTTTGGTTGTATGTTATGCTTGTTGCCTGCCCGAGAATAGAACAGGTGGGTGTTTTTGTTGCTGTTACTCGACATGGAGCAGAGAGGAAAGGAAGCTTACAGGCAGGAGGGAGTGATAGAACTGACGTAGAAGAATAGGGGAATAGGTTGATGTGAATTGTACTTGTCTGTGGTGGGGAAGAAAGGAAACGGCTATTGCATGGGAAGGTTAGCAGCATGGGAATTGTAAAGGTGAGTGTACTATATGTAGTTATTTTAGTATTTTATTTTACTCCCAATGATGTGTTTCTGTTTTGTGTCAACGGGAGGTGCAACCGGAATATAGTTTTGGAGGGAACTCAAACATTTTTCCCAATTTGCTAACATTGTAACATTTGTTGTATATAAATATATACATATTAATGTGTCACTTAGTAACTTGTCACATTTTTGATTTACAAATGTATACATGAGTACATCTTTGTGTCTATGATTGTTTAGGGTATATAATGTATTTATATAATTTTATTAATGTATGCTAGTAGTATTTAATTTATGTACTCATATGTACATGTAATAATAATTTTAGAAGTTTAGTATTAAGCCCATTTGGAATCATATATTTGATACCATAATGTTTATGGTAATTATTGCTCACGATTTAATTTAATCTTCATTAATTTAAAGTAGTAATTGTTCGGGGTATTTCAATGAGTCATATTTTTACGATTGTTATCATCCGCTAATCATTCGATTGAATATTTTTAATTTTCCATTTGAGTTTTATTAATTCATTTTATATTAGTAATCTTCAGTCTCAAATGCTAACATGCTATTACACAAATCAAAACATGATAGGAGTCAAAGTAATTATCACTATATATATGCTTAAAATGAACTTATTGTTTATACATGGGTTATACAGTGACTACAAAGTCAAACAAAAATCTACCATAAGGAAATGTTTTTGATAAGTAACAATCCTGACATATCAATTCTTCATCTTCAACGTACATAACTCTCGCCATCCACGGAGACTTCTTCTTATGACTTAGCTTACAGAATGAGCCTGGTTTCTCTTGAACAATAAATCGGTTAATCACCCACAACACTCCGACAAAATCTTGAAACCTCCTTCAACAGTGGATGATATTCATTGTCCCATAACGAATATCAAGTGCTTGAGTGAGGAGTTCCTTACCCTTGATCTCATTATCTTGAAAAGATTTGTTGCATAATAGGATGAGACCAAGAGCATATTAAGCCACCAGATGACCTAATTTTGTAGCGTGTTCCAAATTTTGTATTCCCTTTTCAATTCTCTTCAGTGATAAATTAACGCTGAAAATGTTTATAGATATCAATTATCATGTTACTAGGATAAAAAATTTATAAATAGAAATATATTATATGATGAAATTGAACAAGATGTAAAGTGATAGATTGTGGGGAGAAATTTTGTAAGAGCCACTTACCAGCCCAAGTTGAAAAAGAGCTTCAGAATTGCCACTATTGAGACACTGGTCAATAAAATCAAGTAAATGAGGATCTTGATACCACCAAAAACGCATATCCTCTAAATACGCATGTTGGACTCAAACTAACCGTTTGAACTCAAAACTAGCCATTACAGAAAAACAGGGGTATTTTATGAACATAAAACTCAAACAGTGGCATATTGCAAACTACTAAACTTAAATAGTGGCATATTGTAAACTATAAACAAAAAAGGTATTTTGTGTGCATTTATTTTTGTTCTAAAAAATAGGCGTTACATAGTCGAACGAACGCAATTAAACAATTTTTTTTAAAAAAATGTAAACTTTCCGTCAAGGGCAATTTGGTCATTATCCAGAGAGGGTTAACGACGAAATTAACGTCCGTTACCGGACGATGACATTTTGTGAATTCAAAACTCAAATCGTGACATATTAGGGTTATTTTTTCAAAAAAGATATATCGTGAATTACAAACTCAAATCGTGACATATTGTGAATTTTCCTAAAATAAATCAATTGATATTTACTTCCACCACCGTGCGGTTATTGGCATGAAACGGATCATTAAGTTTAGCAATGTAATTGCTCTTATCGCGTATTGTATAATTGTAATTGTGCTCATCGCGTATTGTGGGAAATATACTAGAACTCAACTATGTCCACATTAAGTCATAACATAATAGTACAGAGTTGTAGAGAAACAAAGTGACGATTATTTAAGGAAAGTTAGATTACTTTATTTTTTTATATTCAATATTTATTTACTGTTATATACCATAAGTCATAGATTTACGATTGTTATCATCCGCTAATCATTCGATTGAATCTTTTTAATCAACATTTGAGTTTTATTAATTCATTTTATATTAGTAATCTTTAGTCTCAAACGCTAACATGCTATTACACAAATCAAAACATGATAGGAGTCACAGTAATTATCACTATATATATGCTTAAAATGAACTTATAGTTTATACAAGGGTTATACAGTGAGTACAAAGTCGAACAAAAATCTACCATAAGGAAATCTTTTTGATACGTAACTAATATCAAGAAGCTACTAAGACCTTCTTGTAAACCTATCACAAAAGAATACTACTTCACGATCAATTACACAATCCAGACATGTCAATTCTTCATCTTCAACGTACATAACTCTCGCCATCCATGGAGACTTCTTCTTATGATTTAGCTTACAGAATGAGGCTGGTTTCTCTTGCACAGTAAAGCGGTTAATCACCCACAACACTCCGACAAAATCTTGAAACCTTCTTCTACAGTTGATGATATTCACTGTCCCATAACGAATATCAAGTGCTTGAGTGAGGAGTTTCTTACCCTTGATCTCATTATCTTGAAAAGATTTGTTGCATGATAGGATAAGGCCAAGAGCATATTGAGCCACCATATGACCTCATTTTGTTGCGTGTTCCAAATTTTGTATTCCCTCTTCAAATCTCACTTCAGTGATGAATTGACGCTAAAATGTTTATAGATATCATTTATCATGTTACTAGGATAAAGAATTTGTAAATAGAAATATATTATATGATGAAAGTGAACAAGATGTAAAGTGATAGATTGTGGGAAGAAATTTTGTAAAAGCCACTTACCAGCCCAAGTCGAAAAAGAGCTTCAGAATTGCCACTATTGAAACATTGGTCAATAAATTCAAGTAAATGAGGATCTAGACACCACCAAAAACGCGTATCCGCTAAATACGCTTGTTGGACTCAAACTAACCATTTGAACTCAAAACAAGCCGTTACAGAAAAACAGGGGTATTTTATGAACATATAACTCAAACAGTGGCATAGTGCAAACTACTAAACTTAAATAGTGACATATTGTAAACTATAAACAAAAAAAGGTATTTTGTGTGCATTTATTTTTGTTCTAAAAAATAGGCGTTACATAGTGGAACGAACGTAATTTGGTCATTATCCAGAGAGGGTTAACGACGAAATTAAAGTCCGTTACCGGACGATGGCATTTTGTGAATTCAAAACTCAAATCGTGACATATTAGGGATATTTTTCCAAAAATGATATATCGTGAATTACAAATTCAAATCATGACATATTATGAATTTTCCTTTAAAAATCAATTGATATTTACTTCCACCACCGTCCTGTTATTGGCACAAAACGGATCATTAAGTTTAGCAATGTAATTGCTCTTTTCACGTATAGTACAATTGTAATTGTGCGCTCATCGCGTATTGTGGGAATTATACTAGAAATCAACTAAGTCCACATTATGTCATAATATAATAGTACATAGTTGTAGAGAAACAAAGTGACGATTATTTAAGGAAAGTTAGATTACTTTATTTTTTTATATTCAATATTCATTTACAGCTATATACCATAATTCATATGTTTACGATTGTTATCATCCGCTAATCATTCGATTGAATCTTTTTGTTCAACATTTGAGTTTTATTAATTCATTTTATATTAGTAATCTTCAGTCTCAAACGCTAACATGCTATTACACAAATCAAAACATGATAGGAGTCACATTAATTATCACTATATATATGCTTAAAATGAACTTATAGTTTATACATGGGTTATACAGTGAGTACAAAGTCGAACAAAAATCTACCATAAGGAAATCATTTTGATACGTTACTAATATCAAGAAACTACTAAGACCTTCTTGTAAACCTATCACAAAAGAAATCCACTTCACGATCAATTACACAATCCTGACATGTCAATTCTTCATCTTCAACGTACATAACTCTCGCCATCCACGGAGACTTCTTCTTATGATTTAGCTTACAGAATGAGTCTGGTTTCTCTTGAACAATAAAGCGATTAATCACCCACAACACTCCGACAACATCTTGAAACCTCCTTCTACAGTTGATGATATTCATTGTCCCATAACGAATATCAAGTGCTTGAGTGAGGGGTTTCTTACCCTTGATCCCATTATCTTAAAAATATTTGTTGTATAATAGGATGAGGCCAAGAGCATATTGAGCCACAATATGACCTAATTTTGTAGCGTGTTCCAAATTTTGTATTCCCTCTTCAATTCTATTTTGTGATGAATTAACGCTGAAAATGTTTATAGATATCAATTATCATGTTACTAGGATAAATAATTTATAAATAGAAATATATTATATGATGAAAGTGAACAAGATGAAAGTGATAGATTGTGGGAAGAAATTATGTAAAGCCACTTACCAGCCCTAAGTTGAAAAGAGCTTCAGAATTGCCACTATTGAGAACTGGTCAATAAAATCAAGTAGATGAGGATCTTGACCCCCAAAAACGCATATCCTCTAAATACGCATGTTGGGCTCAAACTAACCGTTTGAACACAAAACTAGCCGTTACAAAAAAACAGGGGTATTTTATAACATAAAACTCAAACAGTGGCATACTGCAAACTACTAAACTTAAATAGTGGAATATTATAAAATATAAACAAAAAAAGGTATTTCGTGTGCATTTATTTTTGTTCTAAAAAATAGGCGTTACATAGTCGAACGAACGCAATTTGGTCATTATCAAAGAGGGTTAATGACGAAATTAACGTTTGTTACCGGACGATGGCATTTTGTGAATTCAAAACTCAAATGGTGACATATTAGGGATATTTTTACAAAAATGATTTATCGTGAATTACAAACTCAAATCATGACATATTATGAATTTTCCTTTAAAAATCAATTGATATTTACTTCCACCACCGTCCTATTATTGGCACGAAACGGATCATTAAGTTTAGCAATGTAATTGCTCTTTCGCGTATAGTACAATTGTAATTGCGCTCATCGCGTATTGTGGGAAATATACTAGAAATCAACTAAGTCCATTATGTCATAACATAATAGTACAGAGTTGTAGAGAAACAAAGTGACGATTATTTAAGGAAAGTTAGATTACTTTATTTTTTTATATTCAATATTTATTTACTGCTATATACCATAAGTCATATTTTACGATTGTTATCATCCGCTAATCATTCGATTGAATCTTTTTAATCAACATTTGAGTTTTATTAATTCATTTTATATTAGTAATCTTCATTCTCTAACGCTAACATGCTATTACACAAATCAAAACATGATAGGAGTCACAGTAATTATCACTATATATATGCTTAAAATGAACTTATAGTTTATACATGGGTTATACAGTGAGTACAAAGTCGAACAAAAATCTACCATAAGTAAATCTTTTTGATACGTAACTAATATCAAGAAACTACTAAGACCTTCTTGTGAACCTATCACAAAAGAAATCCACTTCACGATCAATTACACAATCCTACATGTCAATTCTTCATCTTCAACGTATAACTCTCGCCATCCACGGAGACTTCTTATGATTTAGCTTACAGAATGAGGCTGGTTTCTCTTGAACAATAAAGCGGTTAATCACCCACAACACTCCGACAAAATCTTGAAACCTCTTCTAAGTTGATGATATTCATTGTCCCATAACGAATATCAAGTGCTTGAGTGAGGGGTTTCTTACCCTTGATCTCATTATCTTGAAAATATTTGTTGCATATAGGATGAGGCCAAGAGCATATTGAGCCACCATATGACCTAATTTTGTAGCGTGTTCCAAATTTTGTATTCCCACTTCAATTCTCACTTAGTGATGAATTAACGCTGAAAATGTTTATAGATATCAATTATCATGTTACTAGGATAAATAATTTATAAATAGAAATATATTATATGATGAAAGTGAACAAGATGTAAAGTGATAGATTGAGGGAAGAAATTTTGTAAGATCCACTTACCAGCCCCAAGTTGAAAAAGAGCTTCAGAATTGCCACTATTGAGACACTGGTCAATAAAATCAAGTAAATGAGGATCTTGACCCACCAAAAACTCATATCCTCAAATACGCATGTTGGACTCAAACTAACCGTTTGAACTCAAAACTTGCCGTTACAGAAAAACAGGGGTATTTTATAACATAAAACTCAAACAATGGCATATTGCAAACTACTTAACTTAAATAGTGGCATATTGTAAACTATAAACAAAAAAAGGTATTTTGTGTGCATTTATTTTTGTTCTAAAAAATAGCGTTACATAGTCGAATGAACGCAATTTGGTCATTATCCAGAGAGGGTTAATGACGAAATTAACGTCCGTTTCCGGACGATGGCATTTTGTGAATTCAAAACTCAAATCGTGACATATTAGGGATATTTTTCCAAAAATGATATATCTTGAATTACAAACTCAAATCGTGACATATTGTGAATTTTCCTTAAAAATCAATTGATATTTACTTCCACCACCGTCCTGTTATTGGCATGAAACGGATCATTAAGTTTAGCAATGTAATTGCTCTTATCGCGTATAGTATAATTGTAATTGCGCTCATCGTATTGTGGGAAATATACTAGAAATCAACTAAGTCCACATTATGTCATAACATAATAGTACAGAGTTGTAGAGAAACAAAGTGAGGATTATTTAAGGAAAGTAAGATTACTTTATTTTTTATATTCAATATTTATTTACTGCTATATACCATAAGTCATATTTACGATTGTTATCATCCGCTAATCATTCGATTGAATCTTTTTAATCAACATTTGAGTTTTATTAATTCATTTTATATTAGTAATCTTCAGTCTCAAACGCTAACATGCTATTACACAAATCAAAACATATAGGAGTCACAGTAATTATCACTATATATATGCTTAAAATGAACTTATAGTTTATACATGGGTTATACATGAGTACAAAGTCGAACAAAAATCTACCATAAGGAAATCTTTTTGATACGTAACTAATATCAAGAAACTACTAAGACCTACTTGTAAACCTATCACAAAAGAAATCCACTTCACGATCAATTACACAATCCTGACATGTCAATTCTTCATCTTCAACGTACATAACTCTCGCCATCCACGGAGACTTCTTCTTATGATTTAACTTACAGAATGAGGCTGGTTTCTCTTGAACAATAAAGCGGTTAATCACCCACAACACTCCGACAAATCTTGAAACCTCCTTCTACAGTTGATGATATTCATTGTCCCATAATGAATATCAAGTGCTTGAGTGAGGGGTTTCTTACCCTTGATCTCGTTATCTTGAAAATATTTGCTGCATAATAGGATGAGGCCAAGAGCATATTGAGCCACCATATGACCTAATTTTGTAGC
Source organism: Limonium bicolor (assembly GCA_023374045.1). NCBI lineage: Eukaryota > Viridiplantae > Streptophyta > Magnoliopsida > Caryophyllales > Plumbaginaceae > Limonium > Limonium bicolor. Next base: position 260,159,677 of record CM041781.1, on the reverse strand, counting down.
ATGTTTCAATTTTTTTATTCCCTCTTCAATTCTCACTTCAGTGATGAATTAACGCTGAAAATGTTTATAGATATCAATTATCTTGTTACTAGGATAAATAATTTATAAATATAAATATATATATGATGAAAGTGAACAAGATGTAAAGTGATATTGTGGGAAGAAATTTGTAAGAGCCACTTACCAGCCCCAAGTTGAAAAAGAGCTTCAGAATTGCCACTATTGAGACACTGGTCAATAAAATCATGTAAATGAGGATCTTGACACCACCAAAAACGCATATCCTCTAAATACACATGTTGGACTCAAACTAACCGTTTGAACTCAAAACTAGCCGTTACAGAAAAACAAGGGTAGTTTATGAACATAAAACTCAAACAGTGGCATATTGCAAACTACTAAACTTAAATAGTGGCATATTGTAAACTATAAACAAAAAAGGTATTTTGTGTGCATTTATTTTGTTCTAAAAATAGGCGTTACATAGTCGAACGAACGCAATTAAACAAATTTTTTTAAAAAAATTTATACTTTCCGTCAGGGGCAATTTGGTCATTATCCAGAGAGGGTTAACGACGAAATTAACGTCCGTTACCGGACGATGACATTTTGTGAATTCAAAACTCAAATCGTGACATATTAGGGTTATTTTTTTCCCAAAAATATATATTGTGAATTACAAACTCAAATCGTGACATATTGTGAATTTTCCTAAAATAAATCAATTGATATTTACTTCCACCACCGTGCGGTTATTGGCATGAAACGGATCATTAAGTTTAGCAATGTAATTGCTCTTATCGCGTATAGTATAATTGTAATTGCGCTCATCGCGTATTGTGGGAAATATACTAGAACTCAACTAAGTCTACATTAAGTCATAACATAATAGTACAGAGTTGTAGAGAAACAAAGTGACGATTATTTAAGGAAAGTTAGATTACTTTATTTTTTATATTCAATATTATTTACTGCTATATACCATAAGTCATAGATTTACGATTGTTATCATCCGCTAATCATTCGATTGAATTTTTAATCAACATTGAGTTTTATTAATTTATTTTATATTAGTAATCTTTAGTCTCAAACGCTAACATGCTATTACACAATCAAAACAAGATAGGAGTCACAGTAATTATCACTATATATATGCTTAAGTTAAAATGAACTTATAGTTTATACATGGGTTATACAATGAGTACAAAAGCAAAAATAAAACCTACCATACGGAAATCTTTTTGATACGTAACTAATATCAAAAAACTACTAAGACCTTCTTGTAAACCTATCACAAAAGAAATCCACTTCACCATCAATTACACAATCCTGACATGTCAATTCTTCATCTTCAACGTACATAACTCTCATCATCCACGGAGACTTCTTCTTATGATTTAGCTTACAGAATGAGGTTGGTTTCTCTTGAACAATAAAGCGGTTAATCACCCACAACACTCCGACAAAATCTTGAAACCTCCTTCTACAGTTGATGATATTCATTGTCCCATAACGAATATCAAGTGCTTGAGTGAGGGGTTTCTTACCCTTGATCTCATTATCTTGAAAATATTTGTTGCATAATAGGATGAGGCCAAGAGCATATTGAGCCACCATATGACCTAATTTTGTAGCGTGTTCCAAATTTTGTATTCCCTCTTCAATTCTCACTTCAGTGATGAATTAACGCTGAAAATGTTTATAGATATCAATTATCATGTTACTAGGATAAATAATTTATATATAGAAATATTATATGATGAAAGTGAACAAGATGTAAAGTGATAGATTGTGGGAAGAAATTTTGTAAGAGCCACTTACCAGCCCCAAGTTGAAAAAGAGCTTCAGAATTGCCACTATTGAGACACTGGTCAATAAAATCAAGTAAATGAGGATCTTGACACCACCAAAAATGCATATCCTCTAAATACACATGTTGGACTCAAACTAACCGTTTGAACTCAAACTAGCCGTTACAGAAAAACAGGGGTATTTTATGCACATAAAACCCAAACAGTGGCATATTGCAAACTACTAAACTTAAATAGTGGCATATTGTAAAATAAACAAAAAAAGGTATTTTGTGTGCATTTATTTTTGTTCTAAAAAATAGGCGTTACATAGTCGAACGAACAAAATTAAACAATTTTTTTTTAAAAAAAATTATACTTTCCGTCAGGGGCAATTTGGTCATTATCCAGAAAGGGTTAACGACGAAATTGACGTCCGTTACCGGACGATGACATTTTATGAATTCAAAACTCAAATTGTGAAATATTAGGGTTATTTTTTCCAAAAAGATATATTGTGAATTACAAACTCGAATCGTGACATATTGTGAATTTTCCTAAAATAAATCAATTGATATTTACTTCCACCACCGTCAGGTTATTGGCATAAAACGGATCATTAAGTTTAGCAATGTAATTGCTCTTATCACGTATAGTATAATTGTAATTGCGCTCATCGCGTATTGTGGGAAATATACTAGAACTCAACTAAGTCCACATTAAGTCATAACATAATAGTATAAAGTTGTAGAGAAACAAAGTGACGATTATTTAAGGAAAGTTAGATTACTTTATTTTTTTATATTCAATATTTATTTACTGCTATATACCATAAGTCATAGATTTACGATTGTTATCATCCGCTAATCATTCGATTGAATCTTTTTAATCAACATTTGAGTTTTATTAATTCATTTTATATTAGCAATCTTTAGTCTCAAACGCTAACATGCTATTACACAAATCAAAACATGATAGGAGTCACAGTAATTATCACTATATATATGCTAAAAATGAATTTATAGTTTATACATGGGTTATACAGTCAGTACAAAGTCGAACAAAAATCTACCATAAGGAAATGTTTTTGATAAGTAACAAATATCAAGAAACTACTAAGACCTTCTTGTAAACCTATCACAAAAGAAATCCCCTTCACGATCAATTACACAATCCTGACATATCAATTCTTCATCTTCAACGTACATAACTCTTGCCATCCACGGAGAGTTCTTCTTATGATTTAGCTTACAGAATGAGGCTGGTTTCTCTTGAACAATAAAGCGGTTAATCACCCACAACACTCCGACAAAATCTTGAAACCTCCTTCTACAGTGGATGATATTCATTGTCCCATAACGAATATCAAGTGCTTGAGTGAGGAGTTCCTTACCCTTGATCTCATTATCTTGAAAAGATTTGTTGCATAATAGGATGAGACCAACACTACTACAAAAAAGACTTTTTACTACTAACCTAATACAACTGGTATTAGAATTAGTTGTTATTGGGTGGATTTGAATCGACACGGGATTTTAAGATTACATAGCACAACTGTTATAAGTTTATAGTTGTGTAATGTATTTGGTGTATCTGTCAACACCCATAATCACGGTTCGACCCCACGGGCACACTATTTTTTTAAGAAAAAATAGTTATACAGTTTCTACTTTTTCTCCCCGTCCCATTCTACCGGTTTGCTCAAACCCTACATTTTTTTCTCATTCTCTCGATTTTTGGCGTTCTCACCATTCCCTTCCGCCATAGCATACTCCACAGAATCCTGCAACGAATTAGTAATATTGGTGACCAGAGTGAGCTGCTAACTACATACCACATCAGGGAGAAAAGGAAGGTCACGCGCAATCGTTGTTCTCTTCTTCCTTACATTTCCTTTTGTCATTTCCTCTCCCTGTGTGAAAGAGTGGGAGCCGGCATATGTGATACCAACTCGTAAAAATCACAGGTATGACTATTTTAGCAATTTGATGATATTGTAATGAGATTTCTGTTTTTTTCTTGATTACTCTGGAATATTGACGTACGGTTCATGAAAATGGTATAGAAATTACGTCTTGCCGCCTCGGTGGAGAAATTACTCTCCTTTTCCCCGAATAACTTCCAAGATTGTTGAATTCAATGTCGGAAAAAAACAAAACACACGCGGGGAAGAGATCTGGCATCTTCGAATTGCAAAATTGTGAATTTTTGGCAAAATTGTTTGCTTAAATAATACGTTTTTTTGGATTGTTTAGACATGGAAGTAGAAAGCATGATTTGTGGTTTGTTGATGGTTTTGGTGTTGCTGAAGTTGTTGTTGTTGTTGCGGTTTGGTGAATCGGAACGTGGAAGTGGACGGATGATGTTGTTCATGTCTAGACGGAATTGACGCCGTCACTACTATATCCTAATTATATTAATACTTATCATTCTGCTCATTAGTCAACAATATCGTATACACCTACCTGGTAAGACCTTCCTTCTTCATGCTACCCACCATAATTATAATCGAATTTATCATCTTCATCTTCCCCTTTGCTTTCTCTAAAAAAAAAAACTTTGCCCAGATTCTCCAAATAACAAGTTAAAGTTGAAGAAAGTTGCTATCAGTGTTGCGAAACTGGACTTGAAGATGTCTACTGCTATTGTCGTATACACCTGGTGAAATCTTTGTTCTTCATCTTCATTTCCCCCTTTGGTTTATGTCTGCCGAGTTCTGCTTCAGCTATAATACTCTGTTTTATTTTTCTTCTGCCATTGTTTCCGTTCGAAATGAAACATTGAGGCGACGAGATGTGCAGTGGTATTTTTTTTAGACAAAATACTTTTTATTCATTGAGTTGGGTGAGATGATACAGTATCACATATATAATTATATATAGTATTTCTATATGTCGTGTAACTAGGTGCAAATGTATATGTGTGAACTTTAAAATCTGAATGTATATGGTGTATTTATGTGGTACGTCGGAATGTATGTACGTCAATAATATTGTTGCAGTGAAGTGTATAAGGAATAAATGTGTATACTATAAAATATATAGCGGTTGATTATGATATCTAATTATATATTAAATGAGTTATCTGTATCATTAAACCGTATTATTCGTATTATTACTCCCGTATCACGTACTCTTGATTACCCGTATTGGATACCCGTACCGTTTTTTACAACCTTGATTGACGGTGGTTATCGATGGAAGTTGCCATTGATGATATTACAGAAGATGAAAAAGGATATACGATGAAAAGGTGAGAAGGAATGAAATTGATTCGGAGATGTGGAAGTAATAAAGGGTTGTAAAATCTGTCTCTTCTGTCTGGTTTCTCTTTTCTTTAGTTTCTATAGGAATCAATCAAATTGATAGCAAAGTACCTTTCTTCTTCACCCACCGTCCGTCTTGTTTTTCTGATTCTACTTTTTTTCCTTTTTTCTTTTTGTGTGTGTGCCTTTCTCTGAAACTGACTTGTTTCAGCGTGAGAGATACTTAGTTGATATCATTATGCCGATTAGTATGTGCTAGAAACATATCTTATACTTCGCTCATGTCTTTTTCAGAGTGTGATTGAAGAAGTGACCTCAACACTAACAAGTAGGCTCACCTTCTGACTGAGACAACCAACGGTATGGGATCAACACTTGGCATTTTCCACTAACCCTTTGTCGTTGTCATTTTTTTTCAAATATAGAGCATCAATTTAAATTATATAGCTGCATCACATGGTAAGCTTTCTTATGTAGTTAAAAAACTCCTCGGTGATCGATTTGATATAGATTGATCAGGTAGTTCGAGTGTGTGATAATATATTGTACATACCCTCTTCAATGTATAGATTAGGTGGGATACATTGTACAGCAGCATTACTGGTCAATTACCATCTGTTTATTTTAGTTATTTACAGCTGTAAACAGCTGTAAACAACTATCTTTTTTACTCCCGCTGATAGTTAGTTATACTTTAGTCTCCAACATAGAGGTACAAACTCTGAGCTTTTCACATTTTTACATAAGAATTGTTTTATACTACATTGTAGGGGACTAAAAATATTCCATGTAAATAGTGGAGAGCGTAGAACACCCCGCAGGAATGTGAGGTGGGACGTGATTAAGGTATTTTATTTCAGCTTTACTTATGTGATTCACTTCTTGCAATAGGATCTATTGAACATTAATAATACAGGGTTGTAATATGGTAATGTTCTATTGTTTGTTTTTCATAGTGCCCAAGACAACTTGATGGTACCATTGATTGCGGATATTATGTGATGAGATTTATGAAGGAAATCATAGATCATAATCAAAGGGCCATTCCTATAGAGGTAAAATATTTTGTACTTTATCTATTATATAGTTGTCTTCTTTCAAGTCAAAGGAGAGTATCTATTGATTATGGATATTATCGGTTGTTTGTGCTTATGAGGATATAACTTTTGCCATTGATGGTTTAAGTATTGCTCTTTACTTCTCAAGATGGAAATCAATGTAGTTTAGCATTGTAATCTCATTGTTTTAACTCCTTATCCTACTAGATATATAGGGAGGAGCTTCAAAAACCCTTTCCTTAGTAAGTGCGCACTTGCTCTTAATGAATTAGTTCAATAGCTCATTTGCAAAATACACACTCAAAGCAGCTAGCATGTATTAGCAAACAATCAAATTTCGTATCCCTTCTCTTCGTCTTAAATAGCAGCAGCCAGCCTTTCAGCTGTCAACCTTTCTTTTAAAGCTCTGGCACCTCTTTCTCTCCTTCTTGATGCCTCTCTCTTGCTGATTTTTTTTACTACAAAGTTGAATCCCTCCATGTACTACTCTCTCATTGATGATTTCAGTTCAGCATAATGTATGCTCAATATTGCCTTTGACTCGTTTATGTTGTGTCCATATATGTATGTAATGCAACTGTCCAGGTTATTTGTGTAGGTTACTTACAATTGCTGGTGATATCTAGTAAATAAATATTGATTTTGGGTGTTTGTGGTGTTTAGTCCGTCGGAGTAAGTTTCATGAGTCCATGAGGATCTAATTTTAGCTGAAACCATAATATGTCTTTTGAAGAGCATTTCTTGTTTTAAATTGTTATGTCTTTCTCAAGTCAATGAGCAACATGCCCACTAAGATTTACCTTTAGAGTTTTGGCAGCTTTCTCATTTATATGCTATTCTACGTTATTATGTATTTCTGAATGACCAGAATACATTATTCTATTTTCTCAAGTTCATTATAAGTTGAAGCATTTAACACATGTATATGCTAATGAACTAATAGAATTTGGTATTCTGTTTTGTAGTACTTTTGCGGGTACAACGGCCGAGCATACAAGCAAGATGAGATAGATGTTATTCGAGAGCAGTGGGCATCATATGTTCAAATGCAGTTAGATTCAGATTTTGAGTAGATTTTGCTACACATGGTGCTATTTTTCATGACTAGAGTAGAATGAGGATGTACTGAATCATGTTCTATCTGGGTTATGTTGCTAAACAGAGTTGATGCTATGAATGTTGCTAAACAGATTTGGAACAATGGATGTTGCTATGTTGATTCAGAATTATGAAAGTTGTTATGTTGATTGGAACTATAAGTGTTGTTATGTGGGTTTGTGAATGTTATTGTGAGCATATGAATGCATTTATTAACAGGTGACAAATAGATGAATATCATAGCAGTTGTTTAAGACAACTGGTAACATAACAGTTGTGTATGGTTAAAAACTTCTAAAAGGACCAAAGACAGCTGTTAAAGAACAGTTGTTGAAAGATAGGAAAATTCGTTTTAAAATGTGTCAAACACAACTGTTATCTAATAGTTGTAAAAAAAAAGGAAAATCTGGAAAAAAAGTACCAAAGACAACTGCTAAAAACAGTTGTGATTGGTGTCGAAAGTGAGAAATAAGTAAGGTCTATTACAACTGTTATTAACAGTAGTTAATTGGCGCCATAACACAACCGTTAATAACAGTTGTAGTAGGTACATTAACAGTAGTTAATTGGCGTCATAAGACAACTGTTATTTAACAGTTGTCTTATGTCAAGTATACCTAAGACAACTGGTTCTGTTACAACTGTTAATAACAGTTGTCTTTGACTTTTTTAACAGTTGTCAATAGCATTTTTTGTAGTAGTGCAAGAGCATATTAAGCCACCAGATGACCTAATTTTGTTGCGTGTTCCAAATTTTGTATTCCCTCTTCAAATCTCACTTCAATGATGAATTGACGCTGAAAATGTTTATAGATATATATCATTTATCATGTTACTAGTATAAAGAATTTGTAAATAAAAATATATTATATGATGAAAGTGAACAAGATGTAAAGTGATAGATTGTGGGAAGAAATTTTGTAAAAGCCACTTACCAGCCCAAGTTGAAAAGAGCTTCAGAATTGTCACTATTGAAACACTGGTTAATAAAATCAAGTAAATGAGGATCTTGACACCACCAAAAACGCATATCCTCTAAATACGCATGTTGGACTCAAACTAACCATTTGAACTCAAAACAAGCCGTTACAGAAAAACAGGGGTATTTTATGAACATATAACTCAAACAGTGGCATATTGCAAACTACTAAACTTAAATAGTGGCATATTGTAAACTATAAAAAAAATGGTATTTTGTGTGCATTTATTTATGTTCTAAAAAATAGGCGTTACATAGTGGAACGAACGCAATTTGGTCATTATCCAGAGAGGGTTAACGACGAAATTAAAGTCTGTTACCGGACGATGGCATTTTGTGAATTCAAAACTCAAATCGTGACATATTAGGGATATTTTCCCAAAATTGATATATCGTGAATTACAAACTCAAATCATGACATATTATGAATTTTCCTTAAAAAAATCAATTGATATTTACTTCCACCACCGTCCTGTTATTGGCATGAAACGGATCATTAAGTTTAGCAATGTAATTGCTCTTATCGCGTATAGTACAATTGTAATTGCGCTCATCGCGTATTGTGGGAAATATACTAGAAATAAACTAAGTCCACATTATGTCATAACATAATAGTAAAGAGTTGTAGAGAAACAAAGTGACGATTATTTAAAGAAAGTTAGATTACTTTATTTTTTTATATTCAATATTTATTTGCTGTTATATACCATAAGTCATATGTTTACGATTGTTATCATCCGCTAATCATTTGATTGAATCTTTTTAATCAACATTTGAGTTTTATTAATTCATTTTATATTAGTAATCTTCAGTCTCAACGCTAACATGCTATTACTATTGTTTTGTAGCATGTAGTTGTATTGTGTTTATGTGTAACAGCGGATATTAGGAAACCAAAGAAAGCATCTCTGTATATTGATTGAAGACAATTGAATACAAACCTAATAGCCGATAGTGTGTATATATTATGTTGCTAGAGATAAATATGTGTTAAAGAAAAAATAGATAAATGCTGCTAAACTAATTAAAGAGGTTATATGGGCTAATCAACTAGCTAATGCTATCACTGGGCTTAAGGTTGGACTTGGCCCAATATCCCAACACCCCCCTCAAGCCGTAGGTAAGCAAGATTGCCAAGGCTTGACGTAGTGCTGTCGCTCATTCCCATGCGTTGGATATGCTCCTTGTATCGTGCTCCCGGTAGCACTTTGGTCATCATGTCAGCAAGCTGACTTGTGGTATGAGTGTAGGTGAGATCTATCATGCCTTGTTGAATTTTCTCCCGAACAAAATGACAATCAAGCTCGATGTGTTGGTTCTTTCATGAAACACCGGGTTTTTAGCAATGTAAATGGCTGATTGATTGTCACACTTGACCGGAACTGGTGTGATGTTGCGAACTTCAAGCTCATGCAAAAGACGGGTTAACCAGGTTAGCTCTGATGTAACACGTCGAAGTGATCGATATTCTGCTTCTGCACTAGACAAAGAAACTGAGCCTTGCTTCTTCGTTTTCCATGAGATTGGACTGTTCCCAAGAAATATATAATAACCAGATACTGATTTTCTAGTATTGGGACAAGCTTCCCAATCTGAATCACAATATGCGGTGAGATCCAACTTGTCATCCTTCCCTTTTGTCAACACGATCCCATAGTTAGTAGTACCCTTGATGTAACAAAGTGTATGCAAAGCTGCTTCCATGTGAACATCTGTAGGCCTCCGCATAAACTGACTTAGAGTTTGTACTGTGAAACTAATATCAGGTCTTGTGTTAGACAAGAAATTGAGTTTTCCCACGAGTCTCCTATATGTAGTAGGGTCACGTAACAAATTACCATCATCAGACAATAACTGTTTTCCTACCAACATAGGTCCTTGTCTAGTCTTTTCCTCTTGACAATCAAATTCTGCAATCAAGTCCTTACAAAATTTTCGTTGAGATAGGATATATCCATCCGATGTTGGGATGAACTCTATCCCAAGGAAATAATGTAAAGTTCCTAAGTCTTTGATTCTGACATTCAAATCCAGTGCACGTTTGATGTTGTTGACTTCTTCTTGCTTTTCTCCTACCACCAATATATCGTCCACATAAATGGCAATGAAGATCCTTCCATCTTTGCTATCCTTGAAGATTAGGGAATAATCATTATTGGATTGCACAAAATTCAGGGTCCTCAGAAAATTTGCTAACTTAGCAAACCATTGCCTCGAAGCTTGTTTAAGCCCATACAAAGATTTCTTTAGTAGACAAGCTTTGTTCGTGCCATCTATCTCAAGACCATCAAGGATTCTCATATAAACTTCTTCTTCAAGATCTCCATGAAGAAAGGCATTGTTGACATCTAACTGATTGATGACCCATCCCTTGTTAAGAGCCACTACAATAAGAGCCCGAATTGTAGTCAACTTCACCACTGGTGAGAATGTCTCATTATAATCCAACCCGTGTCGTTGTGTAAATCCTTTAGCTACTAATCTCGCCTTGTATCTTTCCAAAGTCCCATCAGAATTGACTTTAACGTTATAGACCCACTTGCATCCAATGACCTTTTTCCCCCGTGGCAAGGTTACTGAAATACCCCTAAATATTTAACGTATTAAGTCATACACGTTTCATAATACGAACAATTAAATCTAGTATGTATATACATGTGTATGTACGAATACGAAAACTATAAATATGTAACGTTACGATATCGTAACGTTGTAATGAAATGATAACGTCGCATAACCCAGTAACAAAAAGCAAATAAATATAAAATGATATAGTACATAGTCCTACATATATATAAATAAGTGTGTAATAGTTATACAAAAAAAATATAGAAAAGGAGCAAGGACGCTCCCGCTGGGTTTCGAACCCAAGACCTCCCATACTTCCCCTGAGTGCTTAACCAGTGGAGCAATGCTCGTATTCGGTAATCTATACCCACAACTTAATATTAGTCCCAAGTCCATTAACTGACTACAAAAGAAAAGAAGAAACACAGCAGTATCGGTCCCTTCCTCCTCGGTACACCAAGATCAACCCACAGAAGGATAGAAAACAGAGAAGATTCCACACGTTTTGTTTCCCCTGCTCCACTCCCAGGCGACATAATTCTTGTTTCTCCAACCACCCATAACCTTCTCCAATCACTTGCAACCCACTAAGCTCTCGCATGTCCTTACTCCCTGGCTGCTTGATCGACAGATACAAAGAAAATATAATACTCAGACGGGAATTAATGTCGATCCCAGGAGCAGTCCCCACACCATCCCTTGTTCTCGCTGTTTCCTTCTCTGCAATTTCAGGAAACCAAGAAGACAACAATTCCAGGGCACCATACTCACTTGTTTTCCTTTTTAAGACTATGTCTACTTTTGAGTCAAACCATACTACTGTTCCATGCCTCAGAGTTTGCAATTCCCAACTCCCATGCTACTGCCTTGTGGACAGAAACCACGAACTCCATCAACCAGCCTTTATACAAACACCATTCACCTCTCTTGTGCACCCAGTTCTGCATTAGCAGAAACTCGTGCTCACACTCTGGTTCTTTCCGCACGTAGGTAAGTGCTTTGACCGGTGTTGTTTTCTGCCTTGTTTCCACTCCCACCCTTCCTGACCTCTCTTTTTGTTTCCTAATCCAAGTGGTTGCAACTGCATTCAAAGTAGAAGAGAAATATTGATTCGAGACCAGTGCCCTGGTTCGCAAGTTGCCTCAGGTAAACACCAGTTTCTACTGTGTCTTCATACTCTTCTGTCGTGGATGTCAGTGTGAACTTTTTAACCCATTTCTTCCTGATTCCGGTTATGCAACAACACCCTTCTAGCCCACCAAGCCTTACCGGGACTAAACTGGGGAACAGCTGCTAAATCCCTCACCTGGGTTATAACCAAGAGGTAAGACTTGTAAGAAAAATCCAGTTTAGTTTTCCACCCTCTCTTCTGTTTCATCTCTGATATGTCGAGAGTGACACCTGAGTTTTCTCCAGTTGAGACTGGGTGATAAGAGGCTGGGAGACTGCATTGTACCAAGGAGATTTCCAGGAGAAACCCACTCCAAAACGGAGAAGCAGCTCGAGGTAAGGAGTTACATAAACTTTCTGTGTAGAACTGGAAACTGGTGATATCCCTGCATAACAGAAACTTCCCGAGTAAATATAAGGGACATATTCTGTATTACTGAGTCTATTATATTATCATCACGTAAACCACCTGTGAAAACAAGCTGGGGAAGATCTAGAAAAAAAAAGGGGGGTTAGACAGTAGGAAGAAACTATCTAACCGAAACCAGTATAACAGATTAGCCTGTTGTGAGAGTTCCTTTCAGTCTCTGAACATTTAGTATTCTGGTGTAACTACTTATCAGGAGTATAGTCAGCATGGTGGTGAGTTCCTTTGAGGAAAGACCCACGTTGAAACAGCTAGTGAGCAACTAAAGTACTCTATGAAAAAAAAAAGAAAGAAAGAGAAAAACAAAAAAAAAAACAATAACATCTTAACAAAACAGAAAACCAGTACATCAGTGTTGTAGCCTTTCCTGAACTTCTATTTCTGTAACGTCAATGGTATTGTTTGGGGTCTGTGAAATTTAAAGGCCACCACACATTAAACTACCTGAATTAGTAATGAGAGGAAGTGGGAACCTATTCCGTGATAAACAGATAATAGGATGAAGATATCAGTTTTTGCATTCCAACATACAGTTGCTACCGAGGACTTAGGTCTGTATGCTTCTGTTACAGAAAACTGTAGCAGGTTGTATTTGAGTAATTATTGAGTCTAAAGCATCTTAACCCATTTAAGTAAATGTCTAAGCATCGTGGGAAAGAAATGGGAAACAGGTTAGAAAAAAAAACAGAAGTAAAACAGAAGCGAAATAGAAGAAAAGAAAACTGCTTTCTTCAGTTCTATTTCTGATATCAGTAGTGCTAAATTCATGAATTTCAGTAAAACAGCAGCTTCGTGATTCCTATTTAAAAACCTCAAGCCTTGACCAAACACTTAACCACATAACCCAACAGAGAGGGATAAGTTAGAAGCCAGGATGGATTTAACAACAGGAAGAAACCGATCAAAAAAAAACTACATCAGTTTCAGCTGTAGGTTCTGTGTAACAGTCTTTTTTTTTATTCCAGAAACGTAATATGATTGCCTTGAGTCTGTCTAGCGATTTAAAACTATGCAAAGACTCTTAACTAAGGAGTGGAATAGATTGGAGGAAATAGAAACCAAAACAAGGGACCAAATAGAAAGACAAAGTAGAACCAGGTCTTATCTCAGTTTTACCAGTTTTGAGTTAATTTTCTGTTTCAGTTTTCACTTCTGAAATCTTGTGTCTTGGTATAAGTATTTTTCAGGAACAATGTGAAAGTAGTAATGGTTATGTAACAAACCCAAAACCCAGCCAACACGCTCACTTAAGTAGTAACAAATCTGTATACTCGTAAAAAGAAAAAAAAATTGAAAGTCAAACTCAGGTTTGAGACTTCAGGTTCAGTTCTTATCAGGTTGGTTACAGTTTCTGAAAGTTTCTTGGGTTTCTGTTTTCCAACGTCTCAGGTTATGAATTACTCCAGTGGGATTAATGGGATAGTCTAGGTAGTTTCTGAGTTTTAACTATAGCTGAACAACTAGGTAACTTGGGGAAAAGAAAACGGAGGAGTAAGATTTGTAAGTAATAGAAAAGGAGCATGTTCAGTTTTTCTGTGTTGCCTTATACACCCTGACAGTCTGTATAACAAATTTCAGTAGCAGTGACAGGTGATCTGGGGTATAAAATAAAGCCAAAACACTGAATTAAGTGCATGGGTACTCTGGAGAAAGGAAAAAGAAAAATAGATTGATGGATCGACAGAAAAGAAATAAGGGAGTACATCAGTATATGATCTCAGGCTTTCACGATGCAGTTTTGGGGTACTGTCCAACAGTGTTGATTTACTGACCTGAACTGCCATAGAGTTAGAACCGTATAAAACTACAAAATTAAGTCACTAAGCCGGTTGGGGAAAACCAAGGGATACGTTTGATAACCGAAACAAAACAACAGGAAAAAAAAAAACTTACATCAGAGCTTGATTTCAGTTTCAGGTTTTGCTTCCTGTGTAGAAAACGTCCAGAGTTGTGGTACTGGTTCTTTTGGGTCTGTTTTAAGGATTGGGATTATACTGAAATGGGTAACTAAACATCTAGATTATTGGGGAGAGTAAAAGCCTGATTAGTGAGTAATAAGAAAAAAAATAGATGAGGAAAGAAGGAAATATATCAGAGTGTGATATTTCAATCTCTTGCCTCTGTACAGATGGTGTCGTGGGCTACATTTGGGTTTAACATCTTGACCAAACCTTAACCAACAGAGCCAGAAAAAAAATTGGGAGGGTAAAAGGGCAGTGAGTGAACAAACAGAAGGTAATACCAGCAGAGACATCAGAAGTGAAAACATCAGGTTATCAGTTCAGATACTGGTTTCTGAAATTCTAATTGGGTTTCTGTTACAGTTGGGATTTGAGGGTTGCTTGGGTTTAAGATGAGGATAATAAGTTCCTAGTACACCTTACAAAGAAACTATATGATTTGGAAAGAAATTTGAAGGTCGAAACAGAAAAGAAAGACAGAGAGAAATATCAGTTTCCAGTTTTAAGTTACAGATTTGTGTTCAGTTCTGTACAGGAAGTTACTGAGTATTATTGTAGTAGGTTGTGTCTAAAGTGGAGATTAAACATGTAACTGGGTAAGGAGCACATAGGGGAGAGATTCGAAGGAAAGAAATAACATTTAAACAGAAAAGAATCAAGGAGAGGACATTGGTCTCATGGGTTTTCATTTTAGTGTTTCTGGTTTCCTGCTTGCATCTGTTTCTCTGTCGAATAAATTTTCCAAAGTAGTTATCAGTGTTGTGCTGGAGTAATTTTGAGTCTCAGACTTGACTAACCCATTAGTCTAAGTGTCTACAAGTTGGGGAGTATTAGAGAAAACATTTAACACCTCAGGAAAAGATATAACAATAGGAGGATGCAATAACCGATTTCCTGTTTTCAGTTCTTCTCTCTTCTGATTGCCTTGCTGTAGCAGTTTCTGTGTAGTTAATTTCAGAGGCTACGTGAGTGTTTTAGGAGTAAGGCTTTGAGTTTAAACCTAGGCTAACACACATAAGTAATCGGGTAAACACTACAGGAAAGAAACAAACATATATTAAGCTAACTAGAAACTAGAAACCCAATGGGACATGGAGTTGGTTGCCTCGGTTTCCAACATTATTGCTGTTCTGTATAACTAGATTATAGGAGTATTATGAGCGAGATGCTAGTGTATCGATGAACCCAAAACAGGCCTAATTCACCTGATTGAGTGTGAAGAACCGTTTGGGCAAAATAAACATGGTGTGATATACTAAAGGAGAGGTTAAGTAAGTTGTGAACACTAAACTTATGTTGCTGTTTTATAAACTTGGGGCTTCTGTATAAGTGGGTTTTAGGGGTATCCTATAACCTATATTATCACTATACAAGGGTTAAAATATTGCTCATCTATCTATCTAAGGAAGGAATACACACTAGACAAGTTATATCTATGTTATACAAACTTGTTACATAATTACTTTAAAAACGCCCCAAAACATTACCTAAGGAAAAAGGGCTTGGTTAGCATGTAAATAAAGATATGAAATATCCTAGGAGTAAGTTAAGCCTAGGATTAATGCATGAAGGATTCTAAGAGTCAATCTAAACTAAGCGTGTAACAACTTACCTAAGGAATAACATACGATATAAAGTGTCGTCACATAAAATAATAAACTGACCCCTTTGTTTTAATTAACGTTAGGGCCGTAGTGAACCCCGACCGGGACTTCGAGTGTAAGACGACTTGTGCTTCAAATAAGGTATGGACATGTGTGGTTCGTATGTTGCCGTGTTACACGGCTTGTGTGCTGCGTGCTTGTTTGATAATGACCTTAAGACTGGCATGAAAATGGATTGCTTGCTATGACTTGTTTATATGCTTGTTACATATATCATTGCTGCATATTACTTGCGCGCACACAGTAGTGTAGTCCCTTCTCGCGATGAAACCTTGAGATGAAACACAACAAATTACGTGAACAAACAAGGATCTATATATAAGGAACACTCCTCTTAAATTATAGAGGACTTCTAACGACACCCACTATGGTGTCGAACTTATAACAATAAAGAATAGTAAAATACCAGCTGAAGGAACCCATACGGGGGTATTGAAGTGACCCCACGTTCTCGACGCATGACGCCGGAAATGGAGGATTGGCTATGGAGGAGACGCTCTTCAATACGTGGTGATAAGAGAACTCACAAATAAACCTTAACTAATCAAGGAAAGATTGGCACCTACATGATATGGTCACAAGACCTAACTATATCCCTAGACCTGGTGCAAGAGGAAAGAAAGAGAATACACCTTATGGAAACAAGAGTAAAAGAATGAAAACACACAACGCTCGAATGATCCCTAGTGAGGATCGTTGGTATAATATACCTATGCACACGTTTGATTAGTTACATGTTACTGTGCTATACTAGCAACTTGTTGTGCTTGTTGCTTGTTTCTAATGCTTTGCTACCTTGCAGTGTGTTGATTATGATGTGTTGTGGGGTGCTTTCCTGCTTTATAGCATGTAATTGACTTAATAATATTCGACCAAGTAGTCGTGTGGCCCGGTAACATGCGGGCTTCACACGTTCATACTCGGCATAGTTTTGCTGAGTCCTTTATTTTTACAGGTATGAATCGAGAGGCAGACGGAGAGTAGGCACGGGTGACTACATAGGGGTAGTCCGTACGGGCAAGACTTTTAGTAGTATGTTAATGTATGGGTTAGACTTTGTATTACTAAACCCTAGTTGTACTTTCGGATTATGATGTTGAACTAAGAACTTATGTTGTAGTCCGGTACTTGGTCTGTAATTTTGTTGTACTGGATTTGATTGTGGTTTAATTCCAGTCATTCGGACCGCAGCTTGGTATTGATGTTGTTGTTGTGTCAACCACGTGGGTGGTTGGCGTCTGTGACACCCGAGTAGAAGTTGTGAATCCGCTGCTTGGACTTATCGTGATCTGGTTGTGTTATCCGGGGGTGTTACAGAAAGTGGTATCAGAGCGTAGTTGCGCTCTGATGACTGGAACAGAGAAGTACCGGGAATAGGAAAACCTAAATTTGGGGAAACGGGGTTAAGGGTTAGTTATGTGAGGCACGACGTTACCTTGTTAAACCGCCAGCAAGGGCGATAACAACTTGCAGTAAGATTCTTATGTATGCTCTAAACTAACAAACGACATTTTTAGATGGCCGAGCAACGAGGTCAAGGACGAGACCATGATGCCCCGACCCGGGACTATTACCATGCAGCGATCCAGGTCGAGATCACCGTTCAGAGGCGGGACGAGGAATTCGCCCAGAAGAGGGAGTCGAAAGGTGGTGACTCAGAGGTCCGTAAAAGGAAAGGTGCGGGGAAGAAGAGGTACTACCCGAGCAAGAGGCGAGTGAAATACCATGGGAGCAAGCCTACAGAGACACTTCAGCTAGCCCCCGGCTGTTGCGGCTAAGCCGCTACGCTCCTACCCATCCAAGGGTAAGTGAACCAAATGCTAATGCTTAAGTACCGTTACAGTTGTCCTGACCAATTGTTGACTAATTAAATCAAATATTCAGGGTCTGGAGCCGGCCCAAGCAAAAAGACCGTGCGCCGATTTAAATGTAGACGATGCACGAAGAACCACCCCGGAGTTAATTGCCAGGGCGAACCGGTAAAGTGCTTTACTGCCAGAAGCGCGGGCATAGGGCATTTGAGTGCTACGCAAATCCCGAGAGTGAGAGCTATAAGCCCGGTTACGGTGTGAAGGGTGACAGGAGAGCGGGATCCCGAGATCCCAGGAGGCATCTACTCCGAGGCCAGGGGAGGCGGCCTTAAGCATCATGGACCCCACCGAAGGACCGGACACCCCTTAGCTGCAGGTAAAACCTAAAACCTCAAATGATTGTAAAGCATGCCGAATCTTTGTGTGCAAGTTGTTTGACCATGCGTGAAATCTGGTAGGTTACTAGTACCACAAACAAAAAAAATATATATATATATAATAATAACACTCATTGAGGGAACAATTTTAGAGGCAACTTGGGTCGACATGCTTCGCAGTCGACAGGACCCTACCTTACAAGCGAAGAGGGCCGAAACACCCTAAAATTTAGGAAATAAATAAAGCTTACGTAAGAGATTAAATAAGCCAAGGTTGGGATTGAGATAAATTCTTCATTCGTACACCGAGAGATTAATCTTAGTAAATCCCTCGTAAAACCATGAAATGAGAGGATATAGTGCGAGTTGAAATTACACCATAAGATTGGTACAATCTATAATGCTTAATAAAGCAGGGCGCAGATTTTACACACTAAAGTATACTATAACAGAATTCAATTAATTCCCTACCCCAACACAAGGCAAACAGATAAGAAAAAAAAATGGCAATGAATCCGCCACTATGTTCAAACATCTATCAAATTTATTTAAGGAGACCAAATAAAAGGAGTTGTGGGCCATAGAGAATTAAGTTCCGATCATGGAGGAACAAGTTCCGAAAGAGGAACTGTTAAAAACAAACGCAAGCAATACAACGGTACTGTGGAATTAATGTTATAAAAAGTAAACCCTTTGGATCATATGTATATCTTTAACTATGGTGATGAAGCAGTGACCATACCTGCAACGTTGCTTCGCATAGCATTCAATGCTCAAGCACTAACGTTATATGATGGTATTACTTAACCATTTGGTGTTATACCATATATTACATACCACGTTATTCATTTTAAAAACCATACTTTAAATTACACTGTATGACTTGTAGTATATATCCTTACACTAATGTCATAACACCTGTCAATTACCATTTCATGATAGTAAAACCATATCGTATATATATATATATATACATATATTCTTGGTTTTACACATATATGTTACATATAGCAATTCTATTGGATTTAATCATATAAATATATAGTACTTTAGTTTACGACATTCATAAATATATACGGTATTAAATAATGCATGTACTTTGTAAATATGCTACCCTGTTGTATAAATTACAGTTTATCAACTAATTTCATTTATAACACCCATCATTTAATATTGCATGGTTCTCAACCATATTTTATACGTATTTTCCTACAAATATAGTCACGCCTTTGCACGTACAATATATATAACTTATAAAACTCCCTTTATTGATTACATTCATTATTTTATGTAAGCGATTATTCTCACTAGTTGTAATATGTTATACAAACTTATATTGAGATTCCTATCTTGATATCATGTAACATTTGTATAATACCATAATAAACTTTTAAAGTTTATTCATTTACTCATTATTTTGTAAGCCCATTATTCATTATTATCATTGTTTTAGGTGAATAGTCTTACTTATACACTATATCCACTTTAAATACCAACTGTATATGTGAAGTATATATATATACATCTTCTTATTTCAAATGTTTGTCAAGATTAATATTACTTAGCCAAGCAATTTCCAACCTTATGATTTAAATTCAATTATACAATATCGTATAACTTAATTTCTCCTATTCAGTATAACAACCATGACAAAAAGGGGACAACTTATTCACTATAACACCTGGGGTTAAACATAAGGCAAGAAGATTAGAGAACCTAATCATATGGGGAGACTATAAATACGGTGCGGATGGATCACCAATATCCATACTATATCTATACGGTGCGGATGGATCACCTATATCCATACTATATCTATACGGTGCGGATGGATCACCAATATCCATACTATATCTATACGGTGCGGATGGATCACCAATATCCATACTATATCTATACGGTGCGGATGGATCACCAATATCCATACTATATCTATACGGTGCGGATGGATCACCTATATCCATACTATATCTATACGGTGCGGATGGATCACCTATATCCATACTATATCTATACGGTGCGGATGGATCACCTATATCCATACTATATCTATACGGTGCGGATGGATCACCTATATCCATACTATATCTATACGGTGCGGATGGATCACCTATATCCATACTATATCTATACGGTGCGGATGGATCACCTATATCCATACTATATCTATACGGTGCGGATGGATCACCTATATCCATACTATATCTATACGGTGCGGATGGATCACCTATATCCATACTATATCTATATCGGTGCGGATGGATCACCTATATCCATACTATATCTATGAATACGGTGCGGATGGATCACCTATATCCATATCTATAAATACGGTGCGGATGGATCACCTATATCCATACTACATCTCCCTATATGAAAACTTGGAATGAAAAGAAATGATAATATCAGAGGGGTACGAATGTATGTACCAATATACCATTTAATTAATGGAAACAACCATATGTGCATATTTAAGACAAAATGGTAGTATAATTCAAATACGACCTTGGAACTTACAACACATAAGTATACATATTATGGATACTAAAATGAGGTAATGTATATATGTACACTTTCAGATATATGCATAGTTGGAAAAGAATTAATTGAATGATTGTTTGTTGGACGTGCGAGGTTGAACTTAACCCTGGTCAGGTTAAGTGATACTGAGCACAAATTGGGGTGGAAGGATAGTCCAACACTTACGCTGACCACGTAAGGGTTGGATAACTCCCGAAACCTCCTACAAGTGGACACATGAACTACAAAATACGAAGGATGCGATATCGATGTAGATAATA
>CM041781.1:260112696-260138208 GCA_023374045.1 Limonium bicolor | reverse complement strand
ACAGGTGGCCATTGGTCTTGTCTCCCTGCAAGATGAAGATAATGAAGATGGATCACCAGTTAACTGTTCAATTTGCTGTGAGGATAGGCTATCTACAATGATGGTTTCCTTAAGATGCTTGCACAATTTCTGCTCCCACTGTTTGAAGACATATGTTGATGTAAAAGTTCAAAGTAGCCAAGTACCTGTTAGATGCCCTCAATTGAATTGCAAATATCTACTTTCTACTTTTGACTGCAAAAGCTTTCTTCCGGTCGTATCCTACAATGCTTTTGAAACTGCCATGGATGAAGCTGATGCTCTTAGCATGGGAAAAATTTACTGCCCGTATCCTAACTGCTCAACTCTTCTTGATCCTTGTGAGCCCTTTTCTGCTATCAGTGCTAAAGATGGTAGCTGCATTGAGTGCCCTGTTTGCCATCAGTTCATCTGTATGGATTGTGAGGTGCCCTGGCATACTTCATTGAGTTGTGAGGAGTACCAGAATCTTCCATTGGATGAAAGAGATGCTTCTGATGTTACTTTGCACCAATTGGCACAGGACAGGAGGTGGAGACGTTGTCAGCAGTGCAGAAGGATGATTGAGCTTGCACAAGGGTGCTACCACATGACCTGTTGGTAAGATTTCCTCCGTGAAAACCTTATCATGATGCTGTTCATTTTGTGGTAACTGATCTTTTGAGGGTTCCTTTTGTCGTATCTCTGTGCCTGTGTCCCTTGGTTTTATTTTTCTTCCTTTTACTTGAAGTTCGTCAGTGCCAGAGAACAGAGGGATAAACTACATTCCCTAAGAAAGTATGCCAAGTGAAAATGATAAAGAGCAATTCCAAGTAGTGGGGATACTATCACCTTTATGGTTGCTGACTGCAAATGCTTTCTGAAAATTAGAAACGGTAGAC
The DNA here is from genome assembly GCA_023374045.1 of Limonium bicolor. Lineage (NCBI taxonomy): Eukaryota > Viridiplantae > Streptophyta > Magnoliopsida > Caryophyllales > Plumbaginaceae > Limonium > Limonium bicolor. Next base: position 260,137,309 of record CM041781.1, on the reverse strand, counting down.
ATGGATAGCAAAAACAAGGTTTTTTTTTTTTTTGATAAGTGCTGGGAGGACCAGTTATAAGGCAGTACTAGGCATATTGCATTTTGCCGTTGATACATCCAGAAACACAAAATACTAAAACAGAAGCAGTTAAAAGTCGTACCAAGAGCTGAAACAGATTTCTGAAGAAAAAACAGAGTGGGCGGGGATGTTGTTATCGCCTTTTGCACCATTCAATGGCATTCCTTTTCGTTGTGTCTGCTAGTTCTGGCCATTGCCATTGCAGTTTGTTCAAAAATGATTTGTTGCGACGGGGACCAAATGGAGGCGATGGCGTGAAAAAGAGTGGACGACCAAAGCTGTGAATTGCTAGAGCGGGGGGCAACCACCTGCCAAGCAAGACAATTCTAGCGGGGATTGTGGTAAGATGAAGTAGACTCCCCAGCAAGTCAAGCCATGCCTCCAGAGTGACGGGATTCTGAACAGGAAGAACAAGTGTTCCAGCGTTTCAACAGCGACTTCACAAAAGGCACACATGATTTGCCCCAAAGGGATTATGTCTTTTGCAAAGAGCGTATCTTTAGTTTGTAGCCGTCCTGTATAAAGAACCATACAAGAAGCTCTATTCTTGGCGGGGCGAAGTTGTGCAAGAAACGCCTTGCACATGTTACGGGGCTGGGGATGTTTGTTCCATTACTAGTTTGTTACAAGGAGGAAGTCGTGAAGACTCCATCGGTGTTACCTTCCAGATAGCTTGTCGGAGCTGTCGGTTGTACGCGGGGCTGCTGTGTCTATCAGAAGGAGAAGTTGTTCTACCTGCGCACGATCTAATAAAGAAAGAGCTCCCCCTTCGCACATAGAAAATTCCCATGACCAGTGCAGCCTGGTCCATACTCCCATTCATGTATTGTCGCATGCTTTTGTTCTGATATAAGAACAGACGGGGAATGTTGATGTTAGCGGTTGGCTCCCACTCCAAGCATCAAACCAGAAACGGGCGTTTTTTCCGTTACGTATGTTCCATCTCATATTTTCTTCCAGATATGAGCATGGGAAGGTTTCAGGAGGCTATAGGTCAGGATGCTCTTCCATGTTCCCTTCCTTTTATTCTCCCCATTAGCATCTGTTATCGGTAGATTAACCTGGACACATAAATGGAGCAGATTATGTTCTTCCATAATTTTCCATCTTCTACCTGGTGAAAACGCACACCCCATTTGAAACAATAAAGCTGCGTTCTTCGTCTCCAGGTCTGCAATGCCTAGCCCGCCTTTTAGTTTTGGCTTGGAGAGAGCGCTCCATGCAACTAGTGGTATGCCTCTTCTGTCGCCTTCTGCCAGGACACTTGCGTTGCTCTATTAATTCTTTTGAGGACTGATTTCAGGCATTCTAAATAAGGTTAGATAGTAGAGAGGGAGACTGCGAGTATGAACGGATCAGGACTAGACGTCCTGCCTTGGAGAGAGTTGCGGCCTTCCAACCTGAGAGCCTACGTGCGATTTGTCAAGCACTGGCTTCCACGTGGGTCATTTTACTGGGCTTGCTCCTATAGTGAAACCAAGAGATTACCGGAAGTGGACAGATTGGCAAACCGACAATCGCTGTGATTTCATTGTACGAATCTGAGGGGAGGTTGATGGGTATTGGGCTGATTTACTCCAGTTAACTTCCAGCCCAGACATCTTGAGATATGTTCATGCAGTGTTTCACGACTTCCAGTTCCTCTCTACTGGCCTTACAAAAAACCATCGTGTAGTCGGCATATTGAAGATGTGAGACATTGATCTTGTTCGCCCCAATATACAGTCCTGTGCCGAAGTCATATGTAGGCTTCTTCCAAAAATCCAGCCGAGGCCTTCAACACATTAAAACGAAGAGGAGGGGGAGAGCGGATCTCCTTGACGAAACCTGTTTTGGTGTGATGGGGGGGGGAGGCGTCCCGTTAATGAGGATTGAAATTCGGGAGTTGAGATACACTCTTCAATCCAAGTTCTCCATGTGTTGTTGAAAACCAAAGAAGAACAACTGCGGTCAATAAACGACCACAAGAGGACAGTCGAAACCTTTGAGAAATCGATCTTGAGTAAGATAGCAGATTGGCGCTTGCTTTTAAGCCATGAGATCACTTCGTTATGCTATGAGCGGGCCTTCTGCATATGTCTTCCTTTTATAAAAGGTGTTTGTGTACCTTGGATTAGTTTGTTCATCACTTGGCTCATTCGGGAAGACAGCAGTTTCGCGATTACCTTGTATACCGACCAGATCATGCTAATGGGTCTTAAAATCCTCCACTTCGAGGCATCTGGTCTTTTGGTGATTGGAGTAAGCCAAGTCATGTTGCTGCCCTTGGAAGCTGCCCGTATCGAAGAAAATAAGGATGGCATTTGAGAATTCTTGTCCGATAATATTCCATACTCCTCGTAATTATGTTGAACAATTTAGACCGTCGTAACCCGGAGCCTTATTTCCTCAATTCCATACAGTCTGCTTGATTCAGCCAGAGAAGGTCTTCTAGTGAGATTGTTGGCTTCGACTTCAGAGAGTCTGGCCTGCCCGAAAGTGGAGGTGTCGATTCGGTGCGTTGTCGTAGAAAAGAGACCGACGTTAGAATTTTTAATTGCCTTTTGTATCGCGTGAGGGTCATTGGTCATACGTCCGTTGATTTGAAGCCCAGTTATCGTATTCCTTTTCCGGTGACAGTGGCTTTCTATGAAATATGCTGTATTGTGATATCCTTCCTTGATATATTTTTCTCTGGCCAGTTGTTTCAGAGAAGCGTTCTTTTTCTCTCAGGGTGGTGCCCCATAACTTCTCACTATTTCAGATTGAACCCGGAGAAAATCATCCTCCGGGCCCTGCTTCTACTAACTTGTCGATTTTCCCAAGCTCTGAAGCTTGTTCTAACCGTGCGTCAAGATGTCCATAAATTTCTCTGTTCCATCTACGTAGGGGTTGCTTTTATCTTTCAGTTTTTCTGTGATCGGTCTTATGCCCAGGTTTCCTCCATTCCTCTTTGAAGAATTTCCGAAATCCTTGTGGTTTAGCCAACCGTTTAGTGCTCTAAAGGGCTTAGGCCCTCCAGTCGATGCGTTGAAAAGTTAATTCATGAACGATGGTCTGAGGAAACTCCAGGTATAGCAGTGAGTTGTATATCCGGGAAGGCCACGAACCATCGACTTGTGCTAGCGCTCTATCTATGCGACTCATCGATTTTCTGCTCCTCCACGTTGTACTTAGCCCAGTCAGATCCACTTTATTAGTTCCATTTGTTGGATCCATTCAGCACAAACTCTTTCATTCCCCTTGTTGTGTTGCGTCGGACCCTCTGCGTTCTTTCGCTGCCTTTAACTACCTCATTCATGTCTCCCACAGCGAGTAGAGGTTTGCCGTGGTGTGTGCTCAAAATTTCTGAGTAGACGTTCTTTCTTTCCTCGACTTGTGGGGGGGCATAAATAAAAATGATGTTCCTGTGAAGGGAATACTGGCCCATGTGAGCTCAACTGCTATCCATCTGTTACGGTATGTGGGTTCGAACTTTGAGATCTGGGTTCCACATGAGAATGAGCCCACCCGATTGTCAGTAGGGGGGACCTCCAATTGTGGTTGGAGCTGTCTACCGGTCCCCAGATGCTGAATCGATTATCGAGTGGTTTGGGCCTGTGCGTTTCTAGAAGGGACTATGTTTGTGTCCGATGCTTGAATTTCCTTTCGAAGGAGTGCCCATTTCGTCCCTTTTGTTTTCTCCTCTTATATTTGAAAACAGAGAAGATTTGCCATGCAGTTGCCTTTGCTTCTACTCTTTCTCGTCTTAGAATTTGGGCGAAATTTTTCTATGGATTTTTCTGGATGCGGGTAGTGGCAGTGTATTTGTCTACCGAACTCAAGCATTTCTGGGCAGCTAGCACAGTTGGACTGAGGCCAGGGGATTTACTGGAGCTGATGATGCGAAGTTTAGACTTTGGGTTGGGCGTGGGGGTGAGGAGGACTTCGATGTTAATCGGTGTGTTTTCGGATCGAGTAGATTGAGGAGTTTGAGGGGTTTGTGATGTAGTGGTTTGTTGTGGGGTTTGTTAGAGATTGGGCAATGATGATGAACATGAGAGGGAACGTGTGGGCGTGGTTTGTGGAGGTGGGATTGGGAGCGGGGCAGTTGTGTCTTGTAGTGATGGGGTAGAGGGAAGTTCCAGCTTACGTTTTGGGATGCGGTGGTGACTTGTTGGGGTGTATGTGGGTTGAAACTAGCAGTTATGGCATGCTGGGGACAGGAAGCGACCTGGACAGGTAATGATTGAGCTGTCCTTGAGACATTCTCTTGAATCGTTACAGTAGCGCGTTTAATGACTGCACTAGATCCAAAAGGGAATGTTCCATCTGCATCGGGGAATTAAACAGAGCATGCAAAAAGCTTAACATTGTCTGCGTGGGGAATTGAAATAGCCTTGTCGGATAGGTCTCAGGGATAATGCCCTTTGCATTGATTATTGCGGCTTCATGTCGTTATGCTCCTTTGCCTGAGCATCGGTAATATGTGAGAACATCGTTTCTTTTCCCTCGAAATGCAGCGTTTGAGTTCCTGTTGACCGTTTCCTTCTCCGACTTGGGCGTTTCGTAGTCGTTGATCCGTTTCGAGGGGGTTGGCCGTATGTTGTAGTTCCGCGGTGCAGCCTCGGATGAGGTTTTGGGATGATTTTCCTGACTGTGTTGGGATATCTCCTCGGACCAGAACTCGATTAAGCCCACTTTATGTATGTCCTTCAACATCCACGGTTACTTCCTCGTTTATGATCGACTTAATTGTCGTTTCCAGTGGGCCTGAGCTTCTAGATGGAGAGTAGTTCCTGCATATTTGTATCAATGGTAGTGATTTCTCCCCAGGTGCCTTGTGATTGGGTGCACTGTTTCTTCAGACCATGCTTGCGGAGGAATTCCACGGATGGCTATGCTTGTAGTTCTTACGCCGGAGAGTGTCGGGATGCCATGGTTCCCTTTTCCAATCAGGTTCTACTTTGTCTGATGATAGAAAGTTACGTGCTTGGTCGGGGCTCTGGAATATCAGTATGAATTTATTCTTTGAGAGGCAGACCAGTTCTTTGATATTTTCACCCCATGCATGCATCTTGTCGCTGATCTCTTGATGTTGCGTTGGAGGTTGGTGGTGATAACTACTCCTCTCTAACAGCTCTTCTTGGATCATGGTTGAATTTTATCTCGTAAACTATCTTGACTTGTGAGATAATAACTCGGATATTACTTGTTATAGGTTCCAAGAGGCTATAGCTTATATGTTTTAAGTTGCGTTTCTTTGCATTTATTTCTCCCTATAGTGCATGGTGGACACCTAGACTAGACCTGGCTTTGTGCTGTAAGCAGAGTGTAGACTCTATTACATCAAGGGTTAGTAAATAAAAATAATTTCTTTGGTTTTACAGATCTCCAGATCTATTAATTTCAATTTGTAGTTCATGAACATAAAACAAAAAACCAAAACAAGCAATTCATATGTTGACCATGGTCAGAACTCCAAAATTAAGAAACCAGTTTTGGTATTTGACATTTTACAGGGGGCGTATTTTAGGATGCTCTGATATCGGATGTCCAGGATTACGTCATGTCTTATTAAGAAATCATAGCTTTATTCGTTTCTTAGCATATTCTGCTATGAGACGCTTCTTTTTTTTCACATTGAGAATTTTCTCTATGAAAATATATCAAGAATTATCACTGCTTTGTTCTACTGTTTTAATATTTGTGTATAAGCACAAATTGATCTCGATGTGACTTTTTTTGTGCTTCGGTGAAACTAATTCCCAGTTCAAGTTATTTTGCCTTGTTGCCTCATGGTAGCAAGTTTTGAAAGTGTGGAACGTCCATCTCTGCTATTTGTAAAAGGCACAACAAATTCTCTTGGTGTACTGCATATTCTGGAGTAACCTATGTACTTGCCATCCCAAGGTTGCTTGTTTGATATATTATCATTGACTGTTGTTTCCCTTTTGATATCATATTAGGTGTGGGCATGAGTTCTGCTACTCATGCGGAAACGGGTATAGGGACGGTCAGCAAAGCTGCCAATGCATATTCTGGGATGACGCAAACTTGGACGATATGGCGGTTATTCCAGCTTGTTCACAAGAAATTGAGCAATGGCCATGGGATTCATTTGATTCATTTCCAACGGTAATGGATCCGTACACAGACCAGGAGAGATCCCAGCTGGCTCTGATTCAGAGATTCTTGGCAGGTGGATTTGGACTTAGTGATCACCAGCCTTACCAACAATCACCACAACCCCACTGTACAGATTCCTTTGTTGATGCCATGAAAGACCTCCACCAGCTCCCTTGGCTTGAAAGGTTTGTCTCGGTGATAAGTGATACATATTATGATGATTACATTCATTAGGTGGACTAAAGCAAAAAGAAAAAAAAAATAGATATAATAAAACAACTAAGCGGTCACTGAAGATTAGGGTTGGAAGATTCCATAGATCTTAGGGACGGATGAGTTCAATTGTAACAGCTCTCCTTCCCTAATGGTACTGCTGCAGCTATGGAACCGTTGAATCTGAAGAGCCGCTCGCTCTTTTGCTATCTGTAATTCTGTAGATTATTGTAAGGCAGGAGGGTGGAAAATGATAACTCATTTTCCCCCTTTCCGTGTTCTGTTATGGTCATTTTTAAATTGGAGTTCTGATGACATGATCCTGGGGGTTAAAAGATGGCAAATGAAGCATTTGTGCTGGAAACTTGCAACTTCTTGTACATGGAAGTCTTGCAGGGAAAACTGCGGGGACTGCTAGATTGAGCATAACACAAATGACGAACCTCTTAACCTTGTCAGTGTGTAATATTTTTCCTGGGGTTTTTTGCTCTTTCATCACACACATTGCTTATTGGAGTGTAAAGTTCGAGAATCGAGCATACAGAAATGAGAACTGATATCAACGAGAAACTGAGGATGAGAAAAACGAAAGGGAATTCGCCATTAGAACAATCCGCTGCTCCTAGAGCTACATAGCGTGATATATTAAAATGATAAATGGGTAAATAAGCCATCAACTCTAATTTCTGGGAGTGTCTACATTGCCACAAGTACACCCATTGAATTAGCAAAACGTTGTGTTGAGGGGCTAGTATGACCATTTTGCAACTGGATTACGTGTGATGTAATGTAGAAATGTTGTCACAATGGACAAGGGATGGGTTTTGTACCTGTTGTGTTCAATTCTGGAAGGATCTTCGGGAGCCTAGCCAATTAATTGTAACTTTTCGTTATAGCATGATATGTTAACTTCTATTGTTGAGAGATAGGATAACCGCCTAAAGTGATGAAGTAGCCACTTATTGAACGCCTTTATTTGGAACCCAATAATGCTTTTAGTTGGAAAATTTGTGTGTTTATGGGCTTCTTTTTTGATAATTAACAATTGCTGAGCTGCTTGGTAATGTCTGCCACAACGAGCTTGCATGTATTCGCTCAGATCAGATGTGCGTATAGGCCAAGTTGGGTATTGACCAAGTCGTTTAATTTTCCAACCATTTGTTTGCGAGAAATTACTCATTGAAATGACTTATGTTTTGTGAGAATCTAATAGACCTATAAGGTACTTGTTGTAGGTTTTGTATTTAGATAATGTATACCTGATTTGAGATACTAGTAGTAAAATAATTGGTTTATAAGAACATATATGCATTAATTATACAATAATAAGATCTTCCACTTTTTAGATCCTAAGTGATGATAAAGAATTCAAAAGGATTAGTTTTCAAGCTCGAATGATTTTAGAGTCAGGTTATTGGATAACTACTCGTATATGGTACTATTTAGGAGTATGTTGGAACTGACACAAAGTTAGTCTTATAGAACAATATTATCCAATAGCTTTCTTGTCTTTGGGTAAATCCACAATTTCCAATGTTTGGTTTTGTGTGAAAGCTTCAGCTCCCCTTCCATAGTATCCCATTATGCTCAATGCTTAATCGTGTCTTTATAAGTCTTTGGTTCATCCATGACAACTACATTATGTAAAACACGCTTGCTCTCTCCACGAGAGATGTTAGTTTGGCAAGTTCTTTTGAGTAGTTACATTAGTAAGGCTAGTTATACTCTTAGAGGTGTTCATACTTTTAAAGCTTTACCACTTAGTCTATGCAAAAATAATTTAGATAAAGAATCAGTACACCTAAGTTAACCACTTTTGTAGTAATAGTCAACAAGATACTTAATTTGACGAAGTTCTTGTCCTACATGACCTCCTAAAATGTGAGTCTGAGGCAGTGTTTACTTCTTATGGTTATTATCGAACAAATACGTTGTAAACATAGTTCACTACAACAATGTTTATCAATGGGGTGCAAATTATATAAGATCAAAGGAGGCAACACAAAACTTGCCTAAAAAAAAGAAAGCAAAGGAGAAGAGAAAATGAAGTTGCTTATGATTTTCTGACCAATGGAGGTGAGCTGACACTCGCCTCTGTTAATCTTATCTATGGAGGAGAGTTGTGAATTTTGCCTCCTTTGGTCTAGTGTTGGTCGAGCTAGTGAAATATCATCGGAGGCGGGAATGTTGGGTCACCTCTATTGGTGCATATTAATGGGGTGAATCTAAAGTTGTCTCTATTAACCCATCAGAGGCCAACCTACACCTCGTCTCCATAGATTAAGCTCGCATAATACCATCAGAGGCGAGAATGTAGGCTTGCCTCTATTAGCGCATTTCAATGGAGTAAGATTTAACTTGCCTCTGTTAATCATAATCATTAGAGGCCAACCTACACCTCGTCTTCATTGTTCTTATCTATGGAGGCGAGTTTTTACTTTTGCCCCTGTTGGTTTGGTGTTATGAGTGATATACATATATCATCCGAGGCGAGAGTCCTAAGCCTACCTTTGTCTATGAGGGCGGGCTTTATCTTGCCATATTGGTGTAATTTGTGTATTTCAAACTTAAAATCATAGGTTGAGGAATTGAACCGGCGACCAAACACACTCACACTGTACTAGTTTTAATTATGTTATTTGTTATTAAGTCACCTTTATACATTAGAAAATTGCATTTCATATAATTTAGCCGAAGTTATGCTCATCTGCTACCCTAAATCAAATTGACGAGAAGTCAAACTTCTTACCCTTCTTCCTTCCCATGTGCATTTTGATTGGGAATTTCTCCCCACAATCTCCACAATCACTCTTTGCGCTCTTTTATAATTAGCAATAGAGCTTGTTCGCACACTGGTGCAGATGGAGCCAAAAATGACGGTCCAAAATGATGAAAAACGACGGTTCCAACCCGTATATTATACTACCGTCGTTTTTGTGAATTTATGTTATACGATGGTTCACAACCGTCATTAAATCTCAATCTTCCGGCGTGATTTGGATACTATAAAATACGGTAGACAACAAACAGCCTTTTAATCTCTTATTCCCACGGGCCTTTTAGTGACATTAAACGACTGTTTGTGGTCATAACTGTCATTTATTGTGGAGGAATAAATGACGATTGTAGTTAGAAACCGTCGTTTATGAGCAACTCGACGGACGTGCCAAACAACTATAAAAGACGGTTGTCTTAGAACTGTCTTTTATAGTGTTTTTTAAAATTATTTTTTCAGTTTTTCCATTATCCCTGTAATCACAAATGATTACATCCACAAAACCTGTATAATAGCAGCCCTGTGCAATAACAAATCCAATATTTGCACTTCACCAAAACCCGTAATTCTGTGGCATACTTCACATAGATTGCAATTGCAAAGCAACTTAAGAAGCTCTCTACTTTACAGCACAACAATGACATTAATGATAGCTAGCCCAACAGTTTCAATATCAAATTCACCATATGTTTACACCAAATTAACCAAATTAACCAACTTAAGAAGTCATAGCTACTATGTACTCTATTAATCCTTGAAACACTTAATGATAAACAAACACATCTGCTCTCTAACTAACTACAGATCTTTGGCCATGAAATTTCTGCTTGCATTCTTAAAATGTGCTCAAACCTATAGAGAACAAGCAAATCATTCAATTAATTAGATAGTGAAATAAACAAATATGTATATAAAGACACATATGTATCGTTTTAAACATAATGTTGATTTATACATTTAGAAATACATTTAATGGAAAGTATATATATACCTCATCATCCTTTGTGAGCTTCTTTATGTTTGTGCGAATTTCAAGCATGTATCGTATTACAAAGTAACCACAAATCTTGGAGTCCTTTTGTGTTGGACATTGTGACAAGTATAAAACAAAAACAAACGATCATAAATATCAAACCCCGAAATCACACAAGTATGTATAACCTATTAAACTTATTGTTGATATATATAATATGTATATTGTTTTCAATTGTACCTCGAGATGAACGATTGAAAACTCATTGAACTTTTGAAGAACTGTCTTCGTATAAGCACTATTACACTAAGAAACAATTCATTCATTTTGGTGCATCATCGATATCAACAAGATTTATATGTATAAGCAATAAATTACATTAACTAACACTTATGTTTTGATCAAGTCATCCATTTTCAGATCACGATACATTCTTAATGGGTCTAGCACAAGCAATTGTGATGTTTCCTTGAAGAGCATAAGGAGTAGCCAATGGTTGATACAATTATAATTTTGAAAATAAGTTAAATTAGTAATACAATTAGTCATAAACTAACCAAAATGAATGAAATTCAATAGGGAGAGTAGTACTCACGTCTGATGGAAGGGCATCATTACGTATTTACTACCGTTTTGAACAACCTTCATTATACCATGACAGACATAGCACTGGTATCCTGCCGGGTCTCTGTTTGCAGCATCAAGCGATGTGGGTTCAGGGGCATAAGAATGTCAGCATGTTTCCCAACTTTTTATGACACAACTTAACCATCAGATACCTTCAATAAAAAAATATAATAATTAAACCAGTAGAAAGAAAAACAAGGCAGTCGTTAAAATTATAAGTTATTTATTCTCAGTTATTTTCGAATGTAAGAAACAAAAATTAACACTTACAAGGAATATGCTTGGATGATAGATATATTCAGCATATCTCTAATCAGCATCTCCTTGATGTCCTCAAAATTTATCATTGTTGTTTGATCCGCTTCGTATTGGAAAAGCTATTAAGGTAACTTCACTATCAATCTAGTCGTATGCATACCCTTTTCCAATACTTTGTCATACAACATATTCTCAAACTTCCCTAAATTCCCGATCACAAAGGAAGAACACATAATCTTCTTTCGCTGAGCATTTAGTAGTTACCTCTATCGTCATAGGTTCCTTTCCCTTGGATGTCAGGTTGCCCTTGGCCAATTGTGTGTTCTCTTGAGAAACAACCATTGATTGGTTAATCTCCTCATCACGGTTTCCCTAAAGTCTTCTCGTTTGATCAGGGACCTACCCAATCATTTATAATATAATGAACAAACAAGTTAAATAATGTATAGTTTAAAGGTTAAACAGTTCATAAAAGATTTAGACATACCTCATCAGTCATAACAATATAACCGGCTGGCCATGGTACAATAACACCCTTCCCGTCAATAAGTGTGACTTTGCCATCAATATCCATGGAAAGAAAAGCATTCTCAAACCCGTCAATGATGTTATACTGGATTACTCTAGAATAGAATGGGGGAAGACGCTTGAGATTAATCAGGGAAGTTGGTCCCAATTGCAGCACAGTACCGTATGCAGCATCCACAGGATATCAATCAAGCGTGATTTGTAGACAGTATGTTTTGTTCCTTAAATAAGGAAAATCACAAATAAATGTGAATAAGGGTAGTATTTGCAATCAAACATTACCATACCGAACAAGATTATGAGAGACTATAAACCTTCAAATTAGCAAATGGATAAGGATCATAAGGGGCAGTAGAACTTGTTGAAGAAGTCGGCTGGGCTAGCTCATCTTGTTGGTTTCGTTCGTCCATAGCCTTAGACATAGCCTCAACCACTTTCCAGTCTATAAGTGCAGCCACGTCATGCTCCGTCAAACCTTTTGAGGCTGACTTCTGGAATACATACTTTTGAGGTTGTTAAGTCAACATCCTTTAGTTTTGATGATAGCAAAGTTTGTATTGTCTATCTAATATGTTTGTCAAGCTTTAAGATTCAGATAGACAGGCAAAGGAGTGGCTTAGCATGTAAGGTTGCAAGCGCACTCAGTTCACGACATGTGCCCAACCAGTCGGGCGCCTGTCCAGGAGAGCTCGCACTAGAACTTCTAGCACACACAAGAATTTAGGCATCACATGACCACATCTCTCATGCTTAAGGAGTAAATCAAAGACAAAAGATCGCAAGAGGATCGACATACTCATACAGACTCACATACCCACATAATCAACTAGCACACTACAAGAACACAACTCATTAATGTGCAAGAGAACAAGATAAGTCAAGGGCTATTAATAAGAAGAAGTACATAGCCATAACAATATCTACGAGAGCATTTATGAGCATTAATGAGCCAGACAAGATCAGACAAGTGAGACACACAAGTGGTGCACGACCAATCGAGAGAGCTGCAGCTGACGTGACCAACCACAAAACGACACGTATTCTAAACGACTCCAGATCAAGTTGAAGACTCTCTACAAGTCTAGTATTGTTGTTATGTGAAATATATGAGCTGTAGTTGATTCCTAAAGTATAGGGGTTTATAGGACGGTAGTTATACCTTAACTAACCGTATATATACTTGCATTTATTTCATATGTAAGTAAGCTTGTACAAAAGAGAAAAAGAGAGAGATAATCAGGGCAAGTGTGGATCAGACTTAAGTGTGTGTGTGAATGCTAGAGAGTTAGTAAGCTGGTTAGGACTGGGGTCGAGTGACAATACTTTGTTGGTAGACTGATCAATCAGGGAGCGGTTGGGTAACTGTAGGCCGGCTGTCAGGAGAGGGTAAAGGACTTTGGGATAAAGTCCTAAACTGTCCTCGAGTCCGTGTGTGAGGGCGAGGGAGATTGAGTGAATTTTTGTGTGTAAATTCTCAATCAAAATGGAGTTTTCAGTTTAATTTTATCTCGTGTCTTTCCTCAACCATCAAAGTTTAATTGAGTCAACGATACGTCCACAATCGATCGGGGATGCATCAGGAGCGCTAGCTAGTTTCAATTGGTATAAGAGTGGGTTTCTTCTAGAAAGCTAACTGTTTTGCAAGACGATCGAAATGTCTCACGCAAGCCTACTAGCGGTAGAAGTTCTACACCAAATTGACCATCACTCTTCAATGGAGACAACTACACTCACTGGAAGAATAAAATAGAGTTTCACATCAAGTCTGATGATCCAAGGATGTGGAGGGTTGTATCACGTGGTGAATACACCTTCCAAGATGCTCAATGACAAGACATTGAGTTTGCTGAGTTAGAGAAGAAGAAAATGTGAAGTAGGAAATTGAGTTTGCTAGCGTCTATTCTGAAGTAGTTTTCTTTGACTAGCTTGGAGAATTATTATTTACGTAGTTCCTGATTATAATGAATGTAAACTTTCACCTCAGTGGTTAAGTCCTAAGTTTGATTGTTTGAGAACTAGAGGTCAAATCTCACTAAACACATGAATAGGCTTTTTTTTTTACCTCTGCTTTATCTTCTAATGTTTTAATTCCGTAACTACAACAGGGAAGAGATAGCGCTGAAGTATATTTACTTATACAAAAACCGGGGCGACTAAATGAAGTTGCCTCCGTAGATATGTCACTGGAGGCGACTTAACTTGCCCCCGACTAGTACTGATCAACCGAGGCGAGCTTGAGCATATCGCCCCCAATGATGTCATAGTTTGATTCCGAAAAACTACTAACGGAGGTAAAATATCAGTAGTCGCCCCCGTTGATCGAAAAAAGAGAGACAACTAGAAAACTCGTCCCCGTTGATCCTAAAATAAGAAGGCGCCATACAGTCTCGCCCTCGTTGATCAAAAAAATTGCAGCGACTACATCATTCGCGCCTGTTGATCCTAAAATAAGAAGGCGACTGACAAACTCACCCCCATGGATAGTAAAATCAGCAGCGACTACGCAACTCGCCCCCGTTGATATTAAAATTAAAGGCAAATGACAACTCGCCCCCTTTGTTCTCTGTTTGGAGGCAAACTTTATGTTGCCTCGCTTGATGTTATACAAATTACCCATAGATCCATTTTCTTGTAGTGGAATGAGTATATATTACATACCGAATCTTATTCATTAACAAAATGAATCTTCTTTAATAATAAAATGAACCGTATTCATTAACAAACTGAATCTTTTTAAGATTTATTTTTCTTAAAATTAAAATTCACTTTTAGAATAAAAAAAATTATTCACATTATTTAAAGTGAAAGATTCATTTTTCTTAAATATAAGATTCATTTTCCTTGAACATTTGATTAACTATTCTTCAACGAAATATTCACTTCTAAATAAATGAAAGGTTCATATTATTCTCATATAAATTTGCAGTAAGATTATCTTTTCTTAAACATTTGATTCATTATTTTAAAATAAAATATTCACTTTTCTTAAACGAAGGATTCATATTGTTCTCGCATTCAATGAAATACTCACTTCTAAATAAATGAAAGGTCCATATTGGTCTCGTACAAATTTGTGGTAAGATTCACTTTTCTTAAACATTTGATTCACTATTTTTAAACAAAATATTCACTTTTCTTAAACGAATGATTCATATTGTTCTTGCATAAGTTTGTGATATGATTCATTTTTCTTAAACATAAGATTCACTTTTCTTAAATAAAACATTCACTTTACTTGAACATATGATTCATGTTTTTAACAAAATATTCACTTTTCAATAAACCCTTAACCACAAACCCTAAAAAACTGTCGAGTCAGTGACAACAATATAAAGTGTAGAACTAATGCCAAACAGATTACCCTACAACCCAAACACCCTAAAAACCACCATAGGAATGTTAAAAACGTCGAAGACATTTTTAGGATTTACAGTGCAGGGTTTAGACCCTAAACCCTAAATCTGTCAAGTTAGTGATGACAATATAAAATGTAGAACTAATGCCAAAAGATTACCCAACCCCCAACACCCTAAAAACCACCCTAGGAATGTTAAAGACGTCAAAGGCATTTTTAAGGTTTGTAGTGCAGGGTTTAGGGTCGTTAGCCACAAACCCTAAAAAATTGTCAAGTGAGTGACGACAACATAAAGTGTAAAACTAATGCCAAAAAGATTACCCTACCCCCTAAACACCCTAAAAACCACCTTACGAACGCTAAACATGTCAAAGGGTTTATAGTGTAGGGTTTAAGTCTAGCGACCTCTGATTCACTTTTTAACAACCTTTGGTTCATTTTTTAACAATCTTTGATTCACTTTTCTTAAACTTAAGATTCATGATGAATATTAAAACATATATACATACAAAAAAAAAAAAATTTATCAAAACATATTCATGTTTGGTCTTATTTTGAAAAGCTCGAATTATGATGAACAACGGTATAAAATTTATGTTATTTGGACTTATATATAATAAACTACAACATTTTAAAGTTTTACACAATTATAAAGCACAAAAGGACAAAATAGGTGCCACCTTGGAAGGTGGCACCTCCGTCAGGTTCGAATTCGTGTTATGGAAAACATATTACAGGTGCGTGATTGAAGACGGAAGCAGGAGTGCGGGATTTTGTGAGTTGCTAGCAGTATATTTTGTTACCATGCTTTTGAACATTGGTTTTTGATGATACCGCTTTTGTATATGATTTTGGATACTTAAACTGCTCACTAGTTACGGATTCAGTAATGTATATTATGGTTATGTATCTCTCATCATTACAGCGTGTTAAATTATGTTGTATTTGGACGCTTCACTACTCACATGGGTGAGTAATGGCGGTAACACCCATAGTCAGTATGATTGTTTTTATTTTCCGCTGTGACTCGTCTATTTAATCATCTTAAACACGATAGTTAATACGGTTTTACGAGTAGGGGTGTTACAAAAGTGGCATCAGAGCGGAATACCGCTCTAATGACAAGAGATA
This sequence comes from Limonium bicolor, assembly GCA_023374045.1. NCBI lineage: Eukaryota > Viridiplantae > Streptophyta > Magnoliopsida > Caryophyllales > Plumbaginaceae > Limonium > Limonium bicolor. The sequence goes on along the minus strand of CM041781.1, from coordinate 260,121,301 downwards.
GTAGGATAAAACCGGCAGCATAGGATTTCAGGATTGTGTGAAAACGTTTGTAAGGTTCGTGACCTAAGAAGGTCTTAGAAATGCTAAATGCATGAAAGTGTTAGCCTTGAAGGTACTTCAATATTTAATGACTGTAAATACAGTATATTACCGAGTAATGATATGACCTAACATCATACAGATGTCTAGTAGAGGTAGAGGCCGAGGAGATGGCCAGGGGCGTGGTGGTGGCCCTAAGATTCCGGGTGTTGCTGAAACAGTAGCAGCCGTCCTTGCCTACCTAGGGGTACCGATGGGAGGAGTCCCATTAGGAGGAGAGCCTATAGTGGCCCACCCGCCACAACCCAAGAGATGAACTGGATGAAAAGCGTCTCTAAGACTCAAGTACCTACTTATTCTGGGGAGCCGGACCCCGCAGCCCTTGAGAGAATCATCATCGAGCATGAGAAGGCGTTCGAGGCCTTACGAGTACCGATCGACCAGAGGATCGGGATCATAGCTTTCCATCTGAAGGATGCTGCCAGCACTTGGTAGAGGTTGGTCAAGGACCACCACCTGGCCATAGCGGGCTTCACATGGGCAGCGTTTGTGGAGCTGCTCAAAGAGAAGTACTACCCGACGCACCTGAAGCAGAAGAAGCATCAGGAGTTCGAGACCTTGACTCAGGGGAGTCTGACCATGGACGAGTATTATGCGAGGGTATGGCGTAAGCCACTGAGAGGGCATACATGTGGATATTAAGTTCAAATACTTGATAATGCATTATTTTTCTGCACTAGGCTCATGTATATGAGTTTTGTAAAGTCATATTGATAATACATGACTAGTAAAAGGATATTCCTCTTATGCGAATATCAAATAGACCTTGGGAGCAAATTGGATCACAAAAGTTTATCATCCTTTATACACTAGAAAATAAATGTGTGAGGCTCAAGTCAAGAATCCACTATATATGTTATACTTGTGAATGATTTAATGATGATATAAGACTTACCATCTGGTAAGGTGATGTTTCTCAATAAACATATTTCACCATTGTTCTCCCTCTTGATTAACATTAAGATGATGATGGTTGATGACATATTTATGGAATGAATGTCGACATACATTCAAATATGTCAAATTTAGGGGGAGAATCTTTTTGTGGTTATGTTTTCTCCTTTGCTTTGGTTTTTGTCCCACAAGATTTTTCCAAAAAAGATTTTAATAAGGCAACATATCATAATATTTTCTTCACGAAGAAGAGTGTTATGATATTTATTGTGGAACTGCCATTTCTTGACGTTCAACGAAGCAAACTATAGTGGAAACTTCAATCAAATCATGCCAAATTGATTGCTTTATATGAACCGGGAAGAGGATGTGCGTTATTCAAATTAGTAATCTATCATCCATTAAGTTCTTATGTCCTACAGTCATTATCTAGAGACACCGACAATGATATACGAAAATAGTGTTGCCTGCATTGTGCAAATAAAGGAATGATACATTAAAGGCGATCGAACCACGCATATATCACCAAAATTCTTCTCAAGCCATCAGCTTCAAACCAAGGGTATCTTGATGTTCGTAAGGTTCGGTCCAACGAGAATCTAGCTGATTTATTACCAAGTGACTCCTTATAAGAGTTTTAAGAAATTTGTTCGTGATATTGGTATGCGACATCGAAGAAACATTTTGTTAAATTGGGGGGGATAAATATTTTAAACTATACTTCTTTCCCTGACCATGGTTTTTGTCCCAAGGGTTTTTCCTGACAAGGTTTTTCAAGGGGGAGTGTTATAAATAACCCTTTTTAGTGGATGTACATCCACACATTCTTTGGTCTACCTTAGATCTTTCGTCTGTGTAACTCTCGTAACCTCCCCAAACTCTTCGTTAGAAGTCCTTTTATATTTTATATTCCTACCACTCAAATGTTCAGTAACAGTTAATATTATGTATTATATAAAGACGCACAATGGAATGAAACTAGGTATGCTTATTACCGACCTAGCTTGTCTTCTACATTCTCACTTATCCTCTCAATATTATAACATAAAGCCTTAATTATAAAAAAAAAAAAACTGGTACAAGATCAGGTTATCTCGATCAGTTACAACTATTTAGAATGCATCCTTCTCAAATGTCAACGAGTAATCGACAAATTGTATCCATTATCATTGGTTTCTACTTACCAGAGTAAAGAGGCATCTATAGACAAGATCCACGAGAGTTATCAACAACATATATCTAAGTCTCACATGCGACTAAACAATGTCATATTCAAAGTTCAAAGCAAAGGTTAATTAGTTTCCAGGTGCAAGTGATGCTCACCTTTCAACCATAAAGTATTGATGAACATAATATGTAACTTAAGCAGCCCCGTTCGTCTAGACATACTTATGAGATATTTCATGATATATTTACAAGTTGTCCCCATCTGGATCTAACGTTCTTTTTCAATAAAGAATTGCCAGCTTTTGACAAGAGAGTTATTAATATGTGTTGATCCTTTCTTGGCAGCCAAAGGGCCTTATGCAACATTAAGATGATGTCGATCTACGTCTACATGGATCGTATATTCCCCTCTAATATCATGTTTTCACAATCAAAAGACCAAAAAAACCACAAATATATCAAACAAACAAAAACAACCACACGAATATGCTAAAATCAAACTATGTTGGATATTTGATCAAAGCTAATAAAATCAGTGATTTCCAAAATTTCTGCCACTTTAATTCTTAAAACCCATCACCACCGGAATTCATAAATCTCTCCCATCTTGAAACTCGGGTTCTACCACGCCCAGAAGTATAGAGCTTAAATTAGTAACGCTTTTTGCTAACCTCCACCTTCAACTGCTACTGCAGACATGAAGTTTCGATAGTGGAAATGACCGAATCTGACATAGAAGCTTAACAAGTGTTTTCATGACGCATCTTATTGTTCTCCATGCAGCAGCACTGTTGCAAGCAGTGAGCCTCATTAGTATTATGTATTGTATCATAACATGATGAAAACAGTACAAAAATAATCTATGAGAACTGTAGAGAACAGGGACCAGAAACAAAAGGCACTTAAGTCCTCTCATCTCATGTTTATACTCAATTGTGTATGCATGAACACAATATTCTACATTTTTTTTAATAAACCAATATTCTACAAAATTGGCAGCACAAGGCACACGCTAAACCAGCAAAGTACCATAGCAAAAAAAAAATCATAGGTACATTTGTACTATTGTAGCGGTCCTAAATACGCTATGATGGCAATAAGCTCTACATTGCACTAATGTAGCGGTCCTACACACACTGATAGAAATGAAGCCCTACAAGAAAATCACAAGCAAAGTATGTCTTACTACCTGCTAATCTTGGATCAAGATCCTAACTCGACACGAATGAATGTTTCAAGCTCTCATACATAGCAGGCCCTTCAGGATGGACGTCAACAAAGTATTTCGCAAATCGCCGTTCTGAACTGGCAAGAATTGAGCTTAAAGATAATGTTGACTCTATTGCATTTTGTTTTTTCAGCCAAGTGTACATCGCAAATCTTAGGTTGATCCTGTCCAAACCATAGCCCAAATATGAGGGAAATGATACTATTGATTCCAATGGATATCCCAAGGTATTCGTTAAGCACAGAACTTTCTTCTCAATAACATCTTTCTGCTGGTTCACCAAGTTTGGAAATTGTTTAATCATATTCACAACCACCTCAGAATCCAATCCAGCATGCACCAAACAATCAAATCTCTCTTGTAATTTATCTCCCCTTCCACGGAACCTCTTAACGGCTTTGGCCATCTCATCAGAGTTTACATCATATCCCAATCTCACCAAGAATGCAATTTTCTCTTGACGTTTACCCACATCCTGACAAGCTACTGCGCTGCGAACTTGGCTCTTTGGTTTGGACATCAAGCTGAACAGCTTCATCGGGTCTTTCTTCAACATCTGGCACATCTTTTTAAAACCTATTCCTAAGTGGCAGAGTACAACCTTTGGCTGTTTCAGGGAATGGAAACCCATAAGCCTAAAATGGGTAGACACAATGACTTCAATATCATTAGCACCCATTCCAATACCAGACAAGAAGCTCAATCCCTGAAGCACATTACAGGCAAAAGTTCTTGATGATACCTGTGGATTCTCACGACACAACAACGACACCTGATCAGTAGTTATGCCTAATTTTACCAGCTCATTAATCAAAATACTTAGCCTCTTTCCCGAGCAATCCAACAGCAGTGAAAGATTTTGTTCAAACAAACTTCCTATCTGCTTCTCAGTGTAACCCACTCCACTAAGAGCTTGCATTGTGTCAAGTATTCTTTTCCACTCAAATCTCCTCACTTCAGGTAAATACCCACCAATAAATGTGTCCCAAATTCCCCATTCCTTCAATTTCTCAAACACTTCCGCAAAGTGAACATTAGCATCACCTACCAGAAGCGATGGAGAAAAATCTACCAACTTAGCAACAGTAAATCGACTCAAACCCATTTCCTCATATCCCCTGAGCTTCAGACTCAACACCCCAGAACTGTATCCAAATGCCTCTTTTGCTTCCTTATAAACTTTCCCAATCTTCACCCGAGGAATCCCATAATAGCAAAGAACGCGATAGTTCTCAAGCAATACCCTATCGTCAGTCAGAAACATCTTGTCCCTGGGAATGACAGAAGATATCTGAGATGGCTTCAAACCCAAACTCTCCAAAAAGGGCTCAAATTCATTGATGGGATGGTAACGGAGGAACTTCGTCATAGACTTCCTTACCTCGATCCTATCATTCGCTTTGGAAAGAAGCTTCAGCACAAAATTTGGGGAGTTTTTGCTAATGTGCTCAGCATCTGTAAATGACACTCCCCTAGTAGAATGCAAGTACTCGAACAAGGCATCCTGCACTTCAATCTTAGCCGTGCGGGAAACCCTGGTGGAAGAAGCTATGTATTTCAATTTGGGCGATGTGGAAAGATTAATGTGATTTTGATCCTCCACCAGCGCAATCGTTCCAAAGCACCTGGGTTTAAGGTTTAAGGACGGAGCGGAAGCAGCCAAGACCGGTTTGCAAAAAGCGGGAGAGTGGAGAAGAGTTCTAGACCGGGGAGTCATTAAAGCAACGTAACGAACCCAGCTATGGATTCGGTGAACGATCATAGAACCTCCTACAGCTGAAATCGCAAGTAATAAGAAATAGCAGAGGAAAGTGGGTTCGCACCCAGGATTCTGAAAGCTGTGAATCAGGTGGGCGGGTGTTGGTGACGATGATGTCAGGGAGGGGTGAGTGTGGCTTCCTTCTGTTCTCGCCAGCAGTTTGTAGAAGGAAGGAAACTGATGGGTTTTCGAACGGGTGAAGACGGCGGCGGCGGGGGCTGTCGAGGGTGCTTGAAACAGCTGCCCAATTCGCCAATTTGGAAATCGGAGTGGTCTATTCTAAAAAACGTTAACTGTTGTAAATGAAGAAAGAGAGACCGCACAGAGAGACGAGATAGAGAGAGGCAGAATATAATATTCTTATTACATAAAGATATGAAGTCCACTATACATATACTCCCTCCGTCCTGAATTGACCGTCCTGTTTGCTTTATGGCACATTTTTCCACTTCAATATTAAGCATATAAGATAAAATAATTTTATAGAACTAAATTTTGTAACATATAGTTTATCATGTAAGGAATCATATGCAAAATTTAAAATTTTAAAATTAATTTATCTTATATGTTAAAAATTGAAGTCAAACGACATGTCCAAATAGTAAACAAGACGGTCAATTCAGGACGGGGGGAGTATCTATTTATAACACTCATCTTATTATTGCTGCCTCGTTAAAAATCTCGTCTGGAAAAACCCTGTGGGATAAAAACCTCGGGCAAGGAAAAGAGTACAGTCTTATAATAACTTTACATAGTCATAATAATCAATCATGGATATTTTCACTTGGCATTCACATATAATGAATCCATTAGATGATTTTCATCGATTGCCTCGTTAAAACCTTACATGGAAAAAAAACCCAATGGGAAAAACACCATGGTGAAGGAAAAAGAGTACAATCATCATTGCTCCCCCTGATGAATACATCACTTTATTATTTTGATTGTATGCATCCCCAATCTTTAATTGGTCCTGCACCCAGTTACTTGGGAAGCACTTGGTTGAATACATCCATCACTTTTGCACTATAGCATATTTGCTCTATATTTATATTGACGACTCTTTTATAAGTAGAAGGTGGTATGCATTTTCTAATTAGTATAGATGTAATCATCTATATCATCTGGGTATTAAGCCACAGATTCAATTAAATACACCCTAAATTAATCTCTTGGATGGTGGGGGTTATTCATATGTGTTTATCTATAGATACCATAACCCATTAATCATTCTGCTGCAATAGCATTAAAATTGGTACTTCATGAGCATTGATTCAACGACCATCAGGAGACTCGTAAGGAGTTTCAATTATACTCTTACACTGCTACTATAGCAACACGAATTATCCAATAAATTGGACTCATCTTAGAGATATCTTTTCAATAGTTGTCACTAAGGTAGTAATGCCACAATCACCTTTATGATAAGATTTATTAACATGGTCACAGGGGCATTCCCTTTCAGAATTCACCAAACTCCTCCAGGAGTTAATCCTTTTCGAGTCTTATATAAACACAGTATCAAAGTGATCTACCTGTATAAGGTATAACCATACAAATTAATCATACTTATATCTTCAAAATAATCAACTATTGGGGATAAAGCCTTTTATAATCGATAGCAGGGCTTTTGAAAAATATATATACACCAATACAGGTTGTATATTCAAAGAATTTTGACACACTCTTTTTCATACGAATACTCGTTCGTTTCCAGCTGGACTCACATCATTATGTGAATATCAAGTTCACAACATTCACAACTTGAGTGTGTTGAAGTTCTGCTTCTCATTTGCGTCTTTCAAGTACTTTTGACAAATCAATTCAATGTCCTCATCGTCATTGTGACATGTAGCGCTACATACATTTGCATGCATATCCATAAATATAATCAACGTTGATTTCATATCGGTTCCATTATATTATTGACATGACATAATATCTCAAGATCTTTATTATCATCAGGTACCTGATTACCTTTATATAAGTGTAATTTCATCTGACGGCTCATCTAGAGCTATACCCTTTGTAGTATGACCATTTTAATTCTATGCTCCTTTTAAGGGCTTTGTCATTGGAACCACATAATCTACCATGCTTCAGGTTAGACTTATTTGCACTTGTCCTTACGGGAAATTACAGGAGTATTAGACGTTGGCGCATATTTTTCACTCAACATCAAGCAACTGGGTTGCCAACTTTTTGGAGATGAATAGTACTTTGAACTTAAAAGTTCTTACTGATGAGGATGACGCAATTATATATTTCATATCATCTCACCTTCCAATTGCTTCTTTTCTCCCCCTGATGTTGGAAAAAATTACTCGCCTAAATGACAATCGAGTCATAAAGGTATCCCCAGCTGTTAGTTCAAGGTATTAAAATTTGAACTCAACATACAATCCCAACATCTTCAAGGAATTGATTGATCCATTGAAGCATAATATATAAATCTTTCAAACAAAACCTTGTATGGGAGAATATTTAGCTTTTGACTCAAAGTCATTTATAAGAGTGAGAGTTCATCAACACTATTTAGCTTGATGCAAATCAATGTTGCTTCATGTAAATTACATGTCTCCAAATGCATATTGGGATTCTCAAACCAAAATATCTTGCAATTTATTATAGATCTTTGATCGATGGTTCTTCTTAACCATCAATTATCCCAATGATGAAATGTCAAGTTCATATTAAGGCGTTGACATTTCACCAGCATTGTCCAATCTTATGGACTTTATTATTCAATCTTACAACCTTTAGCTGTAATGACCATTTGGTTGATGCATCAATTTAAACCAAATATTAATAGTCCAAAAATGGTCAGGATATGGTCCCCAAAATGGTCCCCATATCTTACCTGAATTTACGCGTATAAAAATCCAGGTTTACACATAATATCAACTGGTGATAGCCTCAAAAGGTTTTTTCAAAGTAAGCAACAAATCATTTGGTGGAAGAATATAAATCCCCAGAAAGTGTCCACAAGTACAGTGGATATCAATTTGCATCATTTTTGAACTGGGATGGTCTAACCAGTCATGCCAAAGGAAAATGAAAACACTTATTGTTTTCTTTTATCTTATATCTCAAGTTCTCCATTGTACCAACACACATATGATACAAATCAAAGGAGAAAAAAGCAACTACAATCATGACTTATATCGTTTCCAGAATATACATTGATATTCTCTTATTTGTAGCCTAATGTGATATCCGCCTCAGGTATATCAGTACCACTTTTTGAGAAACGTGTTATTTACAAAGCTTTCTCAGTACAAAAATTTCATTCTATTATGTGGTATTGTACCTGCTCTTCTAGAGCCTTATTGACCCTTATCTTATGATTTTTTTAATCATGGAAAATCATTCTCACACATGAGGACTATGCCTTGTCATCAAGACACATGCTTATGGATCAACTATAATCTTTTGGAAGGGTAGCGAGCTACAACTGC
>CM041781.1:260087085-260112196 GCA_023374045.1 Limonium bicolor | reverse complement strand
TGGAGGGCAAACAAAATGTCATCGATGAGCTGGTGGAGAGATGCGCTAATCTGTCATTGACTAAGGAGGAGGGCGTAAGAATATCAGTGGATGATATTCCAGTGGAGAAAGTTCTCTTTCCCTTCGAGTGTTGCGTTATGGGCAAACTCTTTGGCTCAAAAAAGGTGGACACGAAGGCGATGGAGAGAACACTGTCAAGGGTATGGCAATCAAAGGATGGCATCAAAGTCAAGGTGATGGGTAAGAACCTCTTTCTGTTCAAATTGGATTGTTTTGAAATGACGGAATCCATTCTGTCGAAAGGGCCGTGGTCTTTCGATGGGTGTTTATTGGCGTTACAACGTGTGGAGAGGGAGAAGGCCCCTAGTGACCATATTTTCCAGTGGGTGCCAAGCTGGGTCCGAATCCATGGTGTCCCTTTTATGTACTATCAAAAAGAGTTTGCTCGAAGACTTGGGGAACATATCGGCAGATTTATTCAGTTTGAGGAGGAAGATGACGGGATGACGGGGGAGTATCTCAGAGTTAAGGTTCTCCTGGACGTCCATCAACCGGTGAAGAGATGTATTATTGTATCTATGGGGGGAGAAGAAAGAAAGCTGGCTATCACTTATGAGAAACTTCCCTCAATCTGCTTCAAGTGTGGGATGTTTTCACATGGGACAAGGGAATGTGGTGTAAAGGATGAGGTGGGGAACGAAGGCCTGGCCTATGGTCCATGGTTAAGAGCAGGCGGCTTAAAGAAAGGTGGGAGCGAGAATTTAAGAATGATTCCAGGAAAGTTGGATAACATGCAAAGACCAGAATCGGATGGGCAGGATAGGAGGAATAGTCAAGAGACTCCAAACAAGGGGGACCCATCAAACGAGACGGGTGATGCAGAACCAAAAGATCCCAGCTTTAACCCGGACTTAAGGGTCCTAATTCAGTGCGAACCGGCAAAACCGGTGGAAGTGGGCAAGAAAAGAAAACTAAGTTCGATGGATGATGATAGCTCTTTCGAAGAAGTGTTAAGGAGAGTTAAAGAAGAAGAGGAAAACAAGAAAGGGAAGAATTTGGGAAAGGATGGTAGTAAAGGAAGAGGAGGTAGTAGTGAAGGGATGATTCAAAACGAAGGAGAGGCGACCTTGGGGCTGCCCAAGGCCGCCTTCAACAATGAGTTGCTTAGCTGCGAACTGCCGCGGGCTAGGCGAACCGTGGCAGTTCGATGGCTCCTGGAGCTAATCCGGGATGAGTCGCCTAGTTTGGTCTTTCTTTCGGAGACCAAACTTTCTGTTGAGGAAATGAAATGTTTAGGTAAGCAGATAAGGGGGTATATAATTATGCTGGATTGTGCTGGAAGATCTGGTGGGCTGTGTTTATTATGGAAAAGGAATTGGATGTGGAGATACTACGTCATCTCTACACCACATTGACTGCTGGGTCAATCTTGGCTAGGGGAGGATATGGAGATGCATAGGCTTCTATGTTGGCCGGAGGGCCAGGACCGTCACAAATCGTGGAGTTTGATAAGGGAATTGAAATCGATGGGAAATGGCCCCTGGATGATATGGGGTGATTTCAATGAAATTATGTTTGAAAATGAATACAGAGGGAGAGGAACCAGGAGCAGGAGGGCAATGGAAAATTTCAGGAACTGCTTGGAGGAGTGTGAACTTGAGGATCTTGGATGTGTTGGAGATAAATTCACTTACTCAAATTTGAGGAAGGGGAAGGAGAAATCACTTACCAGATTAGATAGGGCTGTGGCGAATGAAGAATGGTCGCTGATGTTCCCAAAGGCTAGGGTGATCAATATGGAGTGGGGTAAGAGTGATCACCGACCAATTAAGGTGATACTTGAGCTCCCAACAGCAGTAAGGACGAGACCATTCAGATTTGAAGACTGCTGGGCTAAAGAGCCGGAGTGCCGAATGATTATTAAGGACTGCTGGGAGGATCCGAGGATGATTGGCATGGGTTACACTCAGAAAGTTCTCAAGTGTGGTCAATCGCTTAGAAGATGGGGTCGACAAAAAATTAGAACAGAGAAAAGGGTGTTAGCAGAGAGGTTTGAACTGCAGGAGTTCATGAATGATGATTCCCCTAATGAGCGGGTGGATAAGAGAAGTGTGATACTAAAGCAAATTGATAACATTCTGATAAAAGAGGAGATGCGGATGGCCCAAAGAGCGCGACAAAGCCATGTGAAGGCAGGAGATGGGAATAGTAAATATTTCTTTGCTAGGGTCCGAGCAAGGGAAAAAAAGAATGAGATTATGGAATTATATGATGATATGGGAAGGGTAAGGAAAAGCTGGCAAGAGATTGAGGAAGGGGCACGCAACTTCTTTAAAGGGCTATATACGTCGTGTCGTCCATGCAGAGACGACCATTTGATGGCGGTTGTTGAGAATAGAGTATCTTCAGAAATGTTAGACTCTCTCAACAAACCTTTTGAAGAGAAGGAGGTTATGGAGGTGATCAGGAAGATAAACAAAAGGAAGGCCCCCGGTCCAGACGGCATGAATGGTACGTTTTTACTATCTTTTTGGAGCATTATTAAGAATGATTTTCTTTCTACCGTGTTGGATTTTTTGAATGAGGGGAAAATCCCAGAGGGGCTAAACCACACGCACTTGGTGTTAATACCAAAAAAGAGAGGGGCGAACACAATGAATGACTTCAGACCGATAACACTCTGCAACACAATATACAGGGTGGCCTCTAAAGTCCTGGTCAACCGAATTAAAGGCTTTATGAATGATCTAATCTCACCGGAACAGGCAGCTTTTATACCAGGGAGACAAATAACAGATAATGTGGTGGTGGCACATGAAATCCTCCATTATATGAAGATCTCAAAGGCGAGAAATAAAGGCAGTTTCGCACTCAAAATTGATCTCTCCAAGGCCTATGATAAGGTTGAATGGGACTTCCTCTTTGGGATTATGAAGAGCATGGGATTTAGGGGCCGGTGGTTTGAGGCAGTGAGGAAAGCAGTTACCTCAACCTCAATGGCGGTTAGGATTAATGGATCTCCGGGGAGATGCTTTCAACCTCAGAGGGGGTTGAGACAGGGTGACCCAATCTCACCGTATCTGTTCCTGTTCTGTCTAGAAGCACTGATATCTAGCATTAAAAATGCCAATCTGGTGGGATTAGTGGAGGGTGTCTCGGTATGTAGACAGGGGCCAGAGGTGACTGCACTGTGTTTTGCGGATGATTGTATACTGTTTGGGAAGGCAACTGAGGAAGGGGCAAGCAATTTGAAATCAATTCTGGATGATTTTATGGATGCATCGGGCCAGGCTATTAACCAGAATAAATCAAGCCTCCTTTTCTCGGGAGGGGCAAGGAGAGCAGACAGGGTAAGGATCAGCAACATTCTGGGTGTGAGTGAAGTAATGGATCTGGGGATGTACCTTGGTTTTCCCTCAAAAATGGGCAGGAACAAAAAAGAGATCTTTGCATATATTAGGGACAGAGTCCGTAAAAAAATTCAGGAATGGTCTAGCAAGATCTCTCAAGCTGGAAGAATCACCCTGATCAAGAGTATCCTTCAGGCTGTTCCGATCTACGTGATGGCTTTAATCAGGCTACCGAGAAACTTGATTGAGGAAATAGAAGCAAGCATTAGACGCTTCTGGTGGAAAGGATCCAACAACGGGGGAAGAGGAATTGCGTGGAGAAACTGGGAATCCATTTGTAAAAAACGCTCTGAGGGAGGATTGGGTTTCAGGGATCTGAAGGTATTCAATGAGGCCATGCTAGCCAGGCAGGGTTGGAGAATCTTGACTAACCCTAATGTGCTTATGTCTCGTGTGTTAAAGGCCAAATATTTCCCCAACTCTTGTCTCATGGAAGCGCAGATTGGGTCAAGGCCCAGCCCGATGTGGAGATCAGTGGTAAGCACTATACCGCTACTGAATTATGGAGCCCGCAAATCGATTGGTGACGGGATGACCACAAAGATAGCAGAGAGATGGCTGCCGAAAAAAACGGGTGGCGTCCCTTGGCTGAAGAGATGTGAGAATGATATCAACGGTGATAGGTTGCTAGGAGACTTGATTAACCAAAGGGAGAGGATGTGGAAAAGAGAGGTTGTGATGGACTGGTTTGTGGAGGAAGATGCAGCGGAGATTCTCAAGATTCCCCTTAGTCAGTATGCGGGGCGGGATGCATGGATCTGGGGGCTATCAAAATACGGGCATTTCTCAGTTAAATCATACTACCACCTTGCGATGGCCAGTAGGAATTGGGAGAGGCCGGGATGTTCAAATGGAGGAAGAGGGGCGCAAGCTCTTACCAAACTGAAGCGAGCAAAGCTGCACCCGAGACTGGATTTGTTTGCGTGGAAATTGATCAACCGTATAATCCCGTGCAAAGCAGAAATCGAGAGAAGAACTAATGGGAGGGATGACAAATGCGACTTATGTGGGGCATGGGATAGCGCTAACCATGCCTTATTTTCATGTCGGGAGACCCATAAATTGTGGGGAAATTGGAAAGGGGTGAAACCGGAGGAGAACCTTGATCATAATGCTTTCTTTGATTGGATTCTATGCTTTATTTTGCAGGAAGATGTCGAAAAAGGAAGGGAGCTGATTACCCACCTATGGAAAGTCTGGTTTGCTCGATGCCAAGTGGCAAACGGCAGGGCTCCATCAGTCTTTTGGGCCTGGGACCAGGCTTCATCTTTTTTGGATGCGGTCAGAGGGATGGAGGAGGCGGCCTGGCAGTTAGAGGAAGACGAAGAGCCGCTGTCTTCTCGTGCAACGATAGATGGATGCTTGTGGGTGGATGGAAGTTCGAGAAATGGGGAGGAATTTGGAGTGGGTGTGTTTGGTGTAAATGCGGAGGGGCAGGTGGAGGTTTTCGCATCTGAGGGTGGCTTTGGAGATGTAACTCCATTTCAGGCGGAAGCTCGAGCGGTGATTTTGGGGATGAAGACGGCTATTAAAGCGGGCTGGAAAAGAGTGCAGATTAGATCTGACTGTCTGACTATTATAGAACATTTGAGATCTGATTCCCCTATTTTTCATGAAGTTAGTAAGATTTTAGAGGATGTTAAGTGGCTTAAATCTTTTTTTTGTATCGCTATCTTGGTTTTATTCACCCAGAGAAAACAATACTTGGGCTCACTTCCTAGCGAGAAAGGGTAGGGAGAGGAAAATAGCGAAATGTTGTATCGGGCTACATGCTTTTGACATTATGCTAAAGCTTTAATGGAAAATGAGGAATATTGAGGTTTTCAAAAAAAAAAAAAAACTTTGTCTACTGGCAGCTTTCGTTCAAAGTTTGTTTAATCAATAATATTATTGGATAGCATGAGCTTTACCAGATTACTTCTATTCTTCATAGCGGCCCAACGATGTGGGCCAGAGGTGGATGCAATTAGACCTTCCAATTTCGACACAAGCCTTACCCAATTCATATTTTTATGGATAAAAGTTTTAATTATTGACTCATTTATTTTTTGGGTGGTAGTTATGGTAATAATTTGAACCCATGACTCAACCTGATACCTAAAGTATACTTATAATAATAAAAGATATGATATAACACTTAGAGGACAGAAGAAAATATAGTATACAAGATAGACGTAATTGACATACCCATTATCATTCCATTGTACATCCTTATATAGTATACTTTACCGAACCTTTGATAGTAGGAAAACAAAAGATCAAAGGTCTACTAATAAAGACTTTGGGGAGGTTACGAGAGTTACACAGACGAAAGGTCTAAGGTAGACAAAAGGATGATTGGATATATATCCACTAAAAGTATTATTTATAACAAGATACTACTATATTTTCTATTAATGTACATAAATATTTATTATTTTTAGACAAACAATGTCTTATCCTTAAACAGAAAATATTTTACTAATCGGCTCAAGTTCAGTTGGACTATCCAACCTTCAAAAACTCCCACACTTCATTATGTTAATCAAATAAACAATCCGACCAGTTCTGTCACATCAAATGCATTGGGATGTTATTATGTCAATTAAATATGTCATATAATGCTACCAGGACCACGTGTGATTTTCGATATTTAAATATCTTTTATGCTATTAGGTTTTTTTTTTTAATTTCAGTTACCTTGAAACGAAACAAAACTTCGGTTTTCATTTTTTTACTAACTTTGAGTATATTAGAATCCGAACTAACTAAAATTTGGATTTCAGTTCAATTTTTCAATCCTAAAAATTTTTGGATTTTGGATAATTTGGATAATAGTTAATTCAGTTTTGGTTAATATTTGTATAATTTGGTTTTAACTAAAATAACTGAAATATTCATTTTTTTTACAATTTTGGATTTCGGTTAAACCAATTATCCAGATGTCCGGCCCTTGTAAAAAATCTAAGGTGTCGTTCTCTCAGGACATTTAGAAGATTAATGTAATTCTCTTCCATCAAGTACAATAGGAGTCAACTTATAAGTGATTAAAGAAATGACATGTCAATTTGGTATTAGTTAACCATGGTCAGCTTTATCTTAAAGGTGCTATTAGTAGCTTTTGAGCTGGATGACGAACGGAACCTAATAGTTATTGATATAGTGTGGAAGAAAGAGAAAAATATGAGATACAAGACTAATAACCCAAAATTGTGTTATTTGATAATTATGCTCTTATGAGTTTTTCCGACAATACAAATGACATATATGACCGGCTTTTAAATGGGGATCAGGACTTTTTTTAAAGAAAATTAATAAATAGATAGTAATTCTTGTTTTAATATGTTTTTACATCACTATATATCTATTTCTTTTTTTGTCACTATACTGATTAACCGAAAGGAAAGAGTATAAAAATTGCTGCTAGTCAACGCTAAGCTTGAGAATTTACAATTTGATTACGAAATAATTCGAACGGTGTGATCCTACACACATATCAAATGGACCTAATGAGTTTGTTTGCTGACATGTGTCGGCCAGCGCTTGGCTATGCGTTTGATGTGAAACCAATTTTTGGTGCTTTATTTCGGCAGTTAATGTAACAACTAGTTTGAAACAACTAACATCAAACATATCTAATATGTCACAAAGTGTTACAGAATACATGATTGGTTACTGGTTACAAATAAGAAGGTATAATATGTGAGTCTTTTCACTACAATCAACGTCTCGGTTAACCCCCGGTTTAACTTATTAGACTTTGGATGAGAGATAAGAATGAAAATAGGGATCAGTAACGAAAATGATCGATGAGATGTCCATCATACAAATGCCTAGCTCGATCTAGAAATGAATGAGATGGCACAATTTGCAAGAATACATGGGTGCAAGATATTTCTGAAAGGGCTAGGTCTTGAAACAAATGAAATGGCATTTTTTTCCCACTGTTTTGGTGGTAGCTTAATCATGTTCTGCCTTTTTTTGGTTCGAGTATGCAGTTATAGATCAGTGTGTGCTGTGCGTTGTCTCTTGGGATGATGCCAATGGCTACTTGTGCCCACTTTTGAAGCAACAAGAAGTTAAAACCTTAAAAATAAAGTTTCTCACAGGATTTCATTCCCGGATCAATGTCTAATTATTGTGAAAAGCTGTTTTGGTTTACTGTAATGCTTTGGTGTTAAATACATGTTTAGTAGCCATTCATGTTCGCTTCTTTGTTTTTTCCTATGGTCCCTAGCTGGCTGCTTGCTGGTTTTAGTTCTATGATTGAAGGGATATATGTGCATTAGCAGCATTACTCATGGATTGTTCCTTTCGATGAGGTTAAAACAGGTCAAATGATTAACCATTCATTTTCATTTTGTTATCTCTATAACTTTACCTGCTGGCAGCATTCCTTCAAGGTTTGTTTAACTAATCATATAATTGGATTAGCATAAGCATTACACGATTACTATTCATAGTGGAACAGTGATGCGGCCGCTTGACTAAAAGTATTTTATAATTTCATGTCACTTTTGTAGTCAGAAGCTTCTTAAAAAACCATCTTAAGTTAACTGTCTAGGTTGGTTTGTTACTTTCACAGGAGTGAGCTTCCGGGAAGTTGGAAGGCAGTTTTGAGCTTGTTTGAATTTGTTGAAAAGGGTAAAGATATGATGTGTATCAGCATATTATTAAGTCCTACCTACCTGTGCTAGCGTGAGGGTTTTGTAAACAAATAAGCTACATAAATGATGTTGGAAACATTGAAACCGACACAAGAATTTTGTAGTTGAATTATGTGGTGGACATCTCTCCCTCTTCTTTTCTTTCCTTTCCTTGTGGATTGGGAAAAGAGTAGTTGGCACTCTGATTCCAACAAAAAAAGAGGGCAGACATAATCAAGCACAATCCATGTAATCCTGATTAATCATTGGTTTATACCAAAGCATTATTCTCCCCCTGGTGAAAAACGGCGACCTATATTTGTGTTTATTACTCATATCATATGTGTATACTTCTTATCTGGCGAAATGACTGTTGTGACTTGTGATATAACCAGTTCTTGTAAAGGTCGTTTTCTGAAACTTCCCCTGCCACTCTTTCTGCTGTCAAGAATAGAGGAGATAACTAACATATGGTTACACAACCTTGTTGTGATAAGGCTGGGTTAAAGAGGGGGCCATGGACTATTGAGGAAGAGAACAAGAGAGATGATCAATTGCTCATCTTTGATGTGAACCAGTAGGAGGCTAAATTCATTCTTCTTCCGAGACCAGGGCGTACAGGCAGGCAGGCAGGAAAACATAATGATCTTCTCCAAATACAACTAGAAGTGAAATCAGAAACTGCACAAAACAAGTAAAAAATGCATTTTACTTTAACAGCTGCGACTTAATTTCCTTCCGTTGTTGAAAATGAGCAAGCAGCGTACAGAGTTCTTTTCATGCTAGCATCATCTTTAATCTCCGCTGATTGAGAAACCCCACGCCATTATTACAAGATCAATCGCCACAACTGGGCGCAACAATCTCCAATCACAATGAAGCCTTTTAAGTAGCTAGGTCAAGACAAACCAATGTCGCAGGGATTCCTACGATCATCACGAATAACTGTAGATAAAACACCAGCTATCCAGAGCATGAACGAGAGACTCCACCAACTACTAGCTCACAAGTGAACTAAGGATATGAAAGTATCGACCTACCAGGACATCTCCACCCATTCATGGAATGGAAGCTTCCTCTCTACATCATTAGAAACCTCACTAGGCCAACCTCCTCCACATCCCTAACAAGTGTGAGGTCTTCAGCCAGCCACTCCACATATATCGGGCAATCTGGATTCATTCCTGATATCCCGTTGTGCCATTGCTAAGCCAACTGGCAGCAATGCTTCATTCCAACAGTTCCAGCACAATATGTTAAGATGGAGCATCTAAATAAAATATCATCAAACCAATATCTTAACTAAGAGAAAGATAATATCCAAATAACAGAATCTTAGTAAAAATCAAAAAAAAAAAAAAAAATAACAGAATCTTAGTTGTTTAGGATTCGGAGCTTCTATACCGTGTAATATTCACATCCCAGGCCAAAATGGGCAAAACAAAAAAAGATATGTAAACAAGATTGCCAGTCATAAACGGGCAAAAATTATCTATCCCTATGAGGAGCAAATCAACCCCAGCGGAGTGATTATCAAGAGAAACTACGTACAGACTTCTCTTCAGTTGAAGAGAAAATAGCTTTAACATCCTCAAACACATCCTCAACTGGTTTTGCAGCATTAATCTAAGCAAAGCAAACAAACAGTCAACATCAGCTGGCTATGGTGCTGTTTCACAAAATAATAACCTGAGCAGCAAAGCGCAGACTCATTAAAAACAAATTTGAAGAACAGTTAATTACCTTTTTAATTTTCCCTTTCCCATTGTAGTATTGTATTACGGGCAGACTGGATTCCATGTACACCTTGAACCTCTTTCTTATGGTCTCGATATTGTCATCATCTCGACCCTATCATAAATCAAAGTTGGAAAAACAGACAAAAAATATGAGAGACAAAAAATAACCAGAAACTAAGAAGGCACCACCAAACCATTTGAACAGCATTCTGTGTATTGTTGACCTTACCTGGTTTCGATTCAACAGACGCCTCTCCATCTCTTCTTCTGGACAGTCAAAGAAGAGAACAAACTCAGGTTCCATACCAGTCTGCAGGATAACGAAAGTTTTTTTAAGTTAAAAGATATCATTTTGCTTCCAGATCAAGGAGATGCTGATATAAGCTAATCTCTAAAAATAACAACTAAAGACTTCCAAGGATATCTGAATGACAGCTATCTAACTTACAAATAAGAGCCACAAAAAAAAAAAAGCAAACATACAACAGATTCAAAGGCAGCACGGTTCTCTTCATTGCGAGGGAATCCATCAATTAGAAACTTGTCATTTCCACTTTCCTGCATTGCCCTTTGAAGAAGTTGAACTGTCACTTCAGAAGGTACTATCTTTCCTTCCTTAATCATGCTCTGGATCATCTCCCTTTGATCAGTATGAACCAGAATCAATTACATCTAAATGCTCAGGTCATGAGAATTGAGGAAAACCATTTATTAATATTATAAGGTATACATACCCATTCCCAGAACCTGACTTGATTTCAGCCCTTAGAAGATCACCGGCACTAAGATGTGTGTATCCAAATTGTTGGACAATATTTGCACACTGAGTACCCTTTCCACAGCCAGGTCCACCTGTCAAGCGATAAATGTTTACAGAAGATATTAAGAAAGGTGCAGGGAAGAAGTAGCACCGAGAAAGGCTACTTGAAGAGATATAAGTGGCTGGTTTTGTAAAGCAAGACCAATAACAAATGGTATTGGAAGATTAGAGGACACTAGCTTGCTAATGTTAATGTAATCAGTTCTGGAGCGAAAAAGGCCTATTGCCTTGGGTACAGATCATACTGTGATAACAAGGAGGGAATCACTATACGGGAACTATTGAGTTATATCAGTGTTCTATGAGCATTGTGATTCTACTTCGAAAATAAAGGACAAACAGAAGTGAAATAATAAACATACCTAAAACAAAAATAACTTTAAACTTCTGGCCAGATTCCTGCACATTATTAGGCGATAAAAACTTGAATTCTGATCATCAACAGAAAATGAAAATACTAATTTGCTAAGAAATACAACACCATCTCCAGAGGCTTCATCTCACAATAATAGTAGAATAAGAGAGCAGAATCAAATGTGGTCCTTACCTCGTTTGAGGATTTCAAACCAGAATCCATGGCGTGATTTTTTATTTATTTTTCGGCGGACACCCTGCCACTATGCAAGACAGCAGCCAAAAAATATCAATATTATAAGGGAGCAGATTGAACAGTGACGGAATTTCAAAGTCGATGGATGTGTAAGAAAGAAAGAAAAATCAAACCTAACACTGTATACGATAACGTTCACAAATAGACATGTTTCAAGTGTAGAACATGGAGGTATGCCGCGGCTAAGTCATTCATCCCCCAAAGCATTCAAAGGATCATAGTTGAACATGAGCATATATGATAATGTATATAACTGAATGTTATTAGTAAAACATACATAATTAGACAAATTTAGACTAAAACTATGGATGATCAGCAGGAGGATCACTTGGCTTCAGATCGAACTGCCTATCAGTTTCAACGAACAAATTCAACCAGCATGAACAAATGATAAGAAATATGTCATCGCATCTCATCCAGTCATCCTCAACCTCAATTAGGAATTTTGTCACTGATTAAGAGTTGCTTCACTTCAACGAAATACTCAATTGGATAATCAATCACGTAAAGAGGGGGGGGGGGGGGGGGGGGAGAGCGGGAACTTGAGGATAATGAAAACTTCTAGAATTCACGAAAGCAGATACAAAGAAAGAAAGGACGAAACAGAAAGATGAGTAGTTTACGTTATCGACGATCTTGCGCGATGATCAGAATCCAGAGCAGATAGCTGACGCCGCTAATATAAAAAATCTCAAATCCCGTAAATTTCTCCGAGCACAGCAACTGCAAGGAAGTTGGGAAAGGGAGTGACGGTGGTTGCGTTGCGCAAGGGATTTGCCACGTCATGTTTATGGGCCGGGCTTTAGTTGCTCAGTATTCTACGATTTAATTGGGTCGGTAACCAAATGTTGACCCTAAAGGCCCAAGTTAGTCCATTGCGAAGCATATATTTTTATAACGCATAAGTATAATCTGATAGCTTGATTAATTCACTGGTTAATTCATTTCCCCTTTTTCTAATTTCGGGAGAACCTCTGCTCGGTTGACGACTTGAGTAGAGTTCATATGGAGAGGACGAGGAGGAGCAGGTGAGCAGTAATGGATTTTTGTATACGGAGATCGGTTGGGAGGATTCACACGGCAGTGGATGTAGTACCGCGTCTAACCAGATTAGCTCTCCGCCCACCTAAATCTGTGAGCACATTCTCCTTTTCACTTTCTCCTTGTGTTTGCTGGCCAAAATTAAGAACTGGTCTTTGAGAATTCCGATGTCTGAATAATCCGTGATTCTATTTTACTTTCAAATCCTAATAGCTTCACCTAGGATGTCTACCAGATCACAGATAATCTAATTACCCTAAACTTCTTCGAACGTTCGATTCGATTCTGTGATTAAGTATCAGTTTACCTTAATTTATTAGGCGGGGATTGAACAATCATCGAGCTTTCTAGTTGAAAGAATCAGAATATTTGGTTGAACGAATGCACACTAGAGGCATGTACAACATAGACGTAGCAAATAAGGAGTTAATTTGAGCCCAGTTGTAGATGAAAATGTCGCGAACATAGTGGATAATCCTTCACATGTTTATGTCCAACTATGATGGGAATTACCTTTTTATCTTTTTTTCCCTGATACCCAAGGTTTCAATTAGAAACAAATACTCAATCTTCTTTGTAAAACCTACAAGAACTGATTTTGTTTTACGTAGAACGAGTAAGCATACTTCGTTATACTATGGCACCGTCGATATTTTGATTGAAGTTTTCGTATTTATGAGTTGTGCTTCTGAATAAATGCGCATAATACCTTTCTTGTTAAAAGGTGAATTTAAATACCTTGATCTGTGTTAACCTAATCTTCATTCAGGTGGAATTAGAATATGCAGATGGTTTGGCATTCAGCCTTTCAGCTGAATTTCTGAGAGTGTATAGCCCAGCTGCAGATAGCAAGCTTAGAACGATCGGGGGAGAGAAGGTACTACTAAATTCCGCAAGTTGTAGTTTTCATCTTGAGAATACAGGTCTTCATTTGATAGTTGCAGCCATCATTTAAAAGCATGTCAATTAGCTATGTCGTGTTAGCATTACCCAATCCAGATATGAAGCAGTTATATCAAGTTTTGTTTCATTGTTATTCCATACCATAAAGTTCCTCATAAGATTCTAATTCTTAACTCAAATTTTCCAATCTTAGGTCATATATGGAAGGCGCCATGTGGGGATTATGTCTGCAGAACCTGTAGGAAATTATGGAGTAAGGTAATTTTAGGATTCAGTCTTCAAATTTCTTCTCTGAGTTAATAATAATATTAATTGAGTTGGGATCTTTAATTACTCTTGACAGGCAATAAACTCGATCCATTATTTTTATGTGTTTGCTGAATTCAGGGTGGTTTTTGATGATCTGCACAAAACTGGGATATACACTTGGGAATATCTCTACCATCTTGGGAGCCGCAAGTATACTCTTATGCGAAACTACATCAATACTCTGAGGAAATACGGGCTTAGTCGAGATCCAACACGAAGATGATGTAGAATTAGTGTATTTCAGCTTGCTTCATTTCTAGATGAAGATGGATAGCTGATGTTTATTATGCAGGTAGAGAGAAGGAATGAGATTATCACATGGATCAACTTACTGTACAGTAAAAACTTACCTGAAGCTGCTATTTTTGTCAGTATATTATGCAGGTCTTGTGAAGAATTGACACACTACGTAGGATATTAATGTTTAGACTTTATCTTGCAGTAGAACATACTGAATTGTCTAGTATTAACGTTCATATTCAGACGCCCTTAGGTAGCAATTTTTTGTCTATACCAACTAGAATGAGCAGACCAACGCTACAAAAAGTGGGAAGAGGTCGCTTCTCAGCTAACACTCAAAAATGTGTATCTTAAAGATTCATAATGAAACGGGGTTATTGAATTTCGAATTCAGGTAGTTTACGTCTATTAATGCGCCCGCGTAAATGGTCAATTAAAAGTTAGACCACAAATAAAGAAGAAAAAGCTAAAAAACACAAAAAGCCAACAGACCACCCAACTACAACGGCGGAAAACTGGTTTCTGTTCACTTTGGTAAGCAAAATTCTCTGCATTTGAACAACTCAGTAATCAGTTGACCGTTCAATTTGGCAGATCGGTTTCAGAAAAATATCCTTCCTTACATCAAGAATCTAGTATTGAGCAACGAATGTTTGGGTCACTGTCTTTGATGCAGTCGTATAGCCACAAAGTGTGAAATCCTGTTTAACTAGGCTTCTTCTTTCGCCCTGGTTGTGATATCCGCCTAAGATCCTGCGTTGCTCTCTTTAGTCCCCTGCAGGAACGTGTCATCCCATCAGCTTTCAGTTAAAACAGGATAGAGAAGCCTTCAGAACACCTAAGGTGAGAACTGAGAAGCAGCACTTACTTTTGGTACATATATACAAAGCCGTAGAATAAGGGCAAGAGTATTAGTGTCAAGACGCAGATGCAGATGTAGAATACGCTCGTCCTTTTCTGCATATGCACAAAAAACCCCCACATTCAGTGACAAAGGTAATTTGATTGCTATAATAAGGGTTGTAAGAACAGTCTCACATGGAGCTCAAAATTGAGCACTGTAATGTAATTTACAGAGTACTTAATCAACTGAACTACATCCTCAATACAAACAACTCATAATCACAGGAATACTCCATGTGTTCTCACATCATGTATCACAATGATGACCAAAAGGCATAGCTTTATCATTATCACCTCTACCTTTAGTTTGACAAAACAGAAAAGAAACACACCGAAGCAAGGAGGAAAAAATGTGTACATGCTATAGAGTAGGATCATTTACCTTTCCACCTCTGGAGAAAGGTTTACGGCCTCTGAGCAGATCGAGAGCAACAGAACTGGCGCAAGAAAAACTCTGCCATTTCAGAAGAGAAACAACACAGATTTTTGATAAAGATATACCAAATATGCCAGTACATTTCTTTTTTGTTTCAATAGAAAAAGAAATTGGAAAGAGAAATATAATGACTACCATGGAGACGGCTAGCTGATGGGCCTCCAGTTAGGGGAAAACAAGAATTGGCGAGGCTCTGCAGGATGCCATCAAGAAGAAACACCAATGTAAGGATACAGTCAATGGAGAGTAGTATGGAAAGTGGAGTAAATAAAGACAGATAAGTTAGATAACCACCTCACACAGATGGCGGTTTTTCAAAACAGCAGGGTTGCACTTAGTTTTTGGAGGGGGGAAATCCATTACAAGGTCACAGTGTAATGCGCCACACAAGTCAGCTAAGCATTTGCTATCATTCTGAAAGTAGGGTACATCAAGGGTTACTAAGTCAGTAAGAAAAGACTTGAAGAACAAAAAAATAATGCAACAAACAAGATTTATAGAGAATAAAGCCTGATCAGAACTCTGACCAGGTTCCTAATATCCTACACTACAAGTATATATTTCTGAGAAATTGGCCACCATCACAGATGTTTCGCCTAAACATGTGGGAAAAAACAGTGCATGTTATGAGAAAAACAGTTGGACATCATTCATTTTTAAGCAACAGGCCAGATTAAATAGTGAGGAAGCATGGGAAATCCATTGAAAAGATTAAACAATCATGTGATCTTTACTGATGGTACAGCAAGAAGAAACCAAATACCACATTAATTAGATTATAGTGCCTGTTCTCGAAATGCTGATCAGAAAACTTTTCTGCATAGAAGCTCTTCTTGCAGTAATCACATTGCACTCATTTATATCAACATGCTCTTGTGTTGTTCTTGATCTTGAACATATCATTGTCAGGGTGAAGCCTGCATTTCCTGGTTATTTGTACTTCTCTTTCTCCACATAAGGCAACAAATACTGAAAAAAGAAAGAAATGGTGTGGTTAGTTTGAAAACCCAAAGGCAACACCTGAAGAAAGGATATGACACACTAGTCTGGCGACTGGTACCTCGTCGATGATCTCCATGCTGCTCTGCTCCTTACTCTCGAGCAATGTACTTCACGCAAAGGCTCAGATTGTTGCTTCAGACTTCTGAATTTCCAATATTAGTTAGGTCTAAAAGTGAAATACTATAATAATAATGAGGGATGTGCAGTCGAAAATAAAAAGAAAATTACTGCAGATTACCTTGCAAAGGAATGGCAACAGCAGCCTGGATTCAGGAACCATAAAACAGAAAGATAGAACATGTCACTTTCAGAAGCTTCATCTGTTGCATCGGATGGGCGCCGGTGATTTATTAGGGGTTTTTACTCAGAAATTCCTTCCGAGTTCAAAGAATTATCCTTTGGGGAGGAGCTAAACAAATACCAAACGATGGTCTGCGCCGAATCCAATTCCGTTGATACAATACACACTTGGAGTCTGAAACCTAGACAGAAGATCCTGAAGTTACGGAATCACAAATTCTCATATTCGGAACATGAATAGGTGAGAATTGAGAACGATCTGGTCAGCGATTTGTCTTTTCATTTTTGCACGCTAACAACTAACAGGCACCATTTATTTGTGGACGCAATTGAACAGTCATGTGAACAAAATTTGCCCTTGCTCGCCTTTGAAGCTTTGTCGGGAGATAATAGGATTTCATGAAACTTTTGAAACTCAGAAGAATACTCCCTCCGTCCTGAATTGACTTATTTGGACATGTTGTTTGACTTCAATTTTTAACATATAAGATAATTTAATTTTGAAAATTGAAGTTTTGCATATGATTCCTCACATGATAAACTATATATTACAAAATTTAGTTTTATAAAATTATTTTATCCTATATGCTTAATATTGAAGTGGAAAAACATGTCATAAAGCAAACAAGACGGTCAATTCAGGATGGAGGGAGTATTTTCAGAATTAATTCCACGAGGGACGAAGAGGAGAACCTCGGAAGGAGGTGAAAACGAGGCGAGGTGCTGGACTATTGAAGAGAGACGGAGGGCGATGCTAAAAAGTTAATGTTTGACGAAAAAAAAAGAAATTTCATAATATATCCCTATTTTTTTCGTAATTCACAATATAATTTTGTTAGTTTTCGTAGTTCAACTTTAAACATGTTTAAATGTTGTCCAAAATTGATGGAGGATGACATTTAAGTATGTTTAAAGTTGAATTACAAAAACTAACCGGGGTATATTGTGAATTACGAAAGAAAAAAAGGGTATACTGTGAATTTTCTCAAAAAAATCAATGGGTATTTACTTCCACCACCCTCCTTCTAAAAAAAAGGAAATTTTATGAAATGACACTATATTTTTGGTTAATTCAGGAAACACCACTAAAAAATAAAGTCACGAAATGCCATTATATTTTTGTAAAAGTTAATGAAATGCCACTATAGCCATTGACCAGAAGAGAAAATGACAAAAATAACCCTACTAGTTAACAAAGTACTTTTTAAAGTTCACAATATGTGTTTAAGGGTTAAAAAATTCACCAAAACTTACAAAAAATAAAATTACTAAAAAATATATATATATAAATTAAAAATTGTAACAAATTAACAAAATATTAAAAATATCTTTAAACTTTGAAATAGTAAATTATTTTTTAGATGTTTTAAAATTATTCAGTACCATAATTAATAATATTTATTAAGTTTTGTGGTATCTTGTGAATTAATAATATTTATGTGGTATACCGTGAACTATGTTTATTAACAAGTAGGGGTATTTTGGTCTCAAAAAGTTTTGGATTAGTAATTTGTGGATCTCATGAATTAATTTTTTTTGGTATCTACAAAACTTTTTTAGAAACTGTGGTATTTTATGAATTACAAATTTTTTAGTGGTATCCCGTGAATTTTCCCAATAATTTAAATTGAGAGAAAATAAGAAATATATACTTTTTTAATGTTTTATGATAATTTAATATATATATTATATAAAATGTTTATAATTTTTTTTATAGTTATATTTTATAGTATTTTTAATTTTTAGTGAATTTTAGTGAATTTTTGAACACTTAGGGGCATATTGTGAACTTTAAAAGTACTTTGTTAAAGCAAGGGTATTTTTGTCTTTTTGCTTCTGGTCAATGACATAGTGACATTTTATGGACTTTTGCAAAAATATAATGACATTTCGTGACTTTCTTTTTTGGTGGCATTTCATGAATTAGCCAAAAATATAGTGGCATTTCATGATATTTCCCCACAAAAATCAATAGATATTTACTTCCACCACCGCCTTCTAAAAAAAGGAATTCACGATATACCCTTGAAGTTTGAGTGAATTTACGAGATACCCCTGGGTTTTTATTTTCACTACGTGATACCCCTAAGGTTTCATCTTATTTACAAGATACCCTTTATGTTTCATTTTCCTTATAAGATACCCTTGAGGTTTCAATTTTATTACAAGATGCCCTTTCGTTCAAATTCTGATATATTATATTTTGGGAAATTTCACGATATACCCCCGAGGTTTGAGCGAATTTTACGAGATACCCCCGAGGTTTCATTTTCATTACGAGATACCCCGAGGTTTCATTTTTTTACTATACACCCCTGAGGTTTCATTTTCATTACGATATACCCCTGAAGTTTCAATTTTATTACGAGATGCCCCTCAGTTCAGATTCTAATATATTATATTTTTCATATCCTCATTTTACCCTCACCCCATATGCCCCGCAACATGGATTTATGGTCAAACTTTAAAAAAATTTAAAATATGAACAAAATGCACATAAAAATTAAAGATCAATTAAAATTTTATTTCAATATAAAAACATAAATAAAAGTATAAAAACAAATTAAAAATTAGAATCATGAAAGGTTTAAAATAAATAGAAATGACTAACCAACAAAAAAATAATCTATTTAAAAAACTTATATTGTTACATAATTTAAAAACTATTATAGCGGTGGCTCAAAATCATATGCCCCGCAATAATCTAAAGGATATATGGTCAAAGTTTTGTTTGAATTTGAAACTTAAATAAAATGCTCATATAAATTAAATTTCATATAAAATTTGAAATCAATAAAAAAATGAATATAATTAAATAAACATAAAACAAAAAAAATAATAGATAGAAATGACTAAAAACTAAAAAGTAAATTATTTTGAAAAATAAACATAACTTGTTGAGGAGTTACGATATGTATTAATATTGTAAAAAGTATAACAATAATATGAAGAATATTAAAAGCAATAAATAATTATTTTAAATTAGAAAAATAAAGTATAAAAATTATTTTTTGTTCTTTAAATATAATTGCTATAATAGTTTTTAAATTATGTAACAATATAAGTTTTTTAAATAGATTATTTATTTTTTTGTTGTTTGGTCATTTCTATTTATTTTAAACTTTTTAAGAGTTTAATTTTTTTAATTTATTTTTTTTTTAAAATTGAATTAAAATTTAAATTGATCTTTAATTTTTCTGTGCATTTTGTTCATATTTTAAAATTTTTAAAAAATTGACCATAAATCCATGTTGCGGGGCATATGGGGTGAGGGTAAAATGAGGATATGAAAAATATAATATATTAGAATCTGAACTGAGGGGCATCTCGTAATAAATTGAAACCTTAGGGGTATATCGTAATGAAAATGAAACCTCAGGGGTATATCGTAAAAAACATGAAACCTCGGGGGTATCTCGTAATGAAAATGAAACCTCGGGGGTATCTCGTAAAATTCGCTCAAACCTCGGGGGTATATCATGAAATTTCCCTTATATTTTTTATATCCCTATTTTACCCTCGCACCGTAACCTTGAGGTTTATGGTCAATTTTTTAATAAATTTCAAAAATAAACAAAATACATAAAAAAATAACTAGAGATCATATAAATTTTGAAATCAATTTTAAAAGATGAATATAATTAAATAAACGGAAAATAAAAAGAATTAAATAAATGGAATTGATGAAATAATAAAAATTAAATTTATTTGAAAAATAAACATAAATTGTTAAAGTGTTATGTAATGATGTTTTAAAATCGTAAAAAAGTTATAACAATAATATGAAGAATATTAAAAGTAACAGTTATATAGTACATAGAAAAACTCGTTATTTGAAATTGAAAAATAAAGTATATAAACCATAAAATATGATCATTTTTCTTGTGTCAAATACATATATTTGTTAATAAATTTTATAATTTATAAAATTATTTGATAATTTCATATTTAATGTAATTTCGATAACTTTTCGACTTTAAGTCACTACTATAATGGTTTTAAAATTATGTAACAATATATTTCTTTCTTAAATAAATTAAATTTTATTGTTTAGTCATTTTTATTTAATTTTGAAATTTTATGATTTTAATTCTTTTTGTTTTTATAATTTTTATTTATTTTATAAAACTAAATTCAAAATTTATGTGATCTTTAATTTTTTTGTGTATTTTGTTTATTTTTTAAATTTATAAAAAAATTGACCATAAACCTCTGAGGTTACAGTGTGATGGTAAAATTAGGATATGAAAATTTGATTATATCAGAAGTTAAACGGATGGGCATCTTATTAAAATTGAAACCTTATGGACATCTTGTAATGAAAATGAAACCTTAGGATATCTTCTAAAATTCAAACCTCGAAGGTATATTGTGAAATTTAAAAAAAAAAAAACGGATCATTTTTAGCAATGTAATTGCTCTTATCGCGTATAGTATAATTGTAATTGCGCTCATCGCCTATTAACTAAGTCCACATCATGTCACAACAAAATAGTACAGAGTTGTAAAGAAACAAAGTGATGTTTATTTAAAGGAAAGTTAGATTACTTTGTTTTTTAATATTCAATATTTGTGTCTTTTATTTACTACTATATATAGTATAGTTTACTTTAAATCTTTTTTTTTTTACATAACATGTACCATAAGTCATATTTTTCTGATTATTATCATTCGCTAATCATTCCATCGAATCTTTTTATTCATCATTTGAGTTTTATTAATTCATTTTATATTAGTAATCTTGAGTCTCAAACACTAACATGGTATTACACGAATCAAAACATGATAGTAATTATCACTATATATACTTAAAATGAACTTATTGTTTATACATGGGTTATATAGTGAGTACAAAGGCAAACAAACCTCTAATATAACGAAATCTTTTTGATAAGTAACAGATATCAAGAAACTACTAAGACCTTATTGTAAACCTATCACAAAAGAAATCCACTTCACGATCAATTACACAATCTTGACATGTCAATTGTTCATCTTCAGCGTACATAACTCTTGCCATCCACGGAGACTTTTTCTTATGGTTTAGCTTGCAGAATGAGTCTGGTTTCTCTTGAACAATATTGCGGTTAATCACCCACAAGACTCCGACAAAATCTTGAAACCTTCTTCTGCAGTTGATGATATTCATTGTCCCATAACGAATATCAATTGCTAGGGTGAGGAGTTTCTTACCCTTGATCTCATTATCTTGAAAAGATTTGTTGCATAGTAGAATGAGACCAAGGGCATATTGAGCCACTACATGACCTAATTTTGTAGCATGTTCTAAATTTTGTATTCCCTCTTCGATTCTCACTTCAGTGATGAATTGACGCTGAAAAAGTTTAAAGATATCAGTTATCATGGTACGAGGATAAAGAATTTACAAATAGTAATATATTATATGATGAAAATGAACAAGATGTAAAATGATAGATATATTGATTTGTGGGAAGAAATTATGTAAGAGTGACTTACCAGACCAAGTTGAAAAAGAGCTTCAGAATTGCCACTATTAAGACATTGGTCAATAAAATCTAGTAGATGAGGATCTTGACACCACCAAAAACGCATGTCCTCTAAATACGCATGTTGAAGCACCATTTTGTCTTGAGCTATTTCATTTAGGGTTTTGCAACTGTGATAAGAGAAAAAGAAATCATGATTATGGTAATGACACGTGACGTCTTTGTGAATCACAAAAATAAAACTCGAGAATAAACTATATTTCAAAAAGAGCGAGTTAGCGGGAAAAACTAATTAATCACCTTAATTTACAACGGACTAAATCTGCGGCTGATGAAGCGGCTACATGAGCTAGAACTTCGGCTTGCATTTCTCTGGGTAGTGAATCTATGGTACCATCACTAGACGGTAAATTCGGGAAAGATTGCCGCCAAAAGTGAGAAAGTGAACCGGGAAGATGGACCGCCATTGCTTACTGGAATAAGTGTACAAACATAGTTAGTAATTGCTTTGATGTGTAAATCGGAAATAACAGCATGCATGATGCTATGTTTAACCCTTATTGCCTCATCATTTTTAAGAATATCTAATCCCCCATTATCATGAGCAAAATTAGCACACGTAATATTTGTTTATTACTTGACTTACTTATTGCACGTACCTGTTTTTTGCTCTCCTACGCTACTATTCCCACCAGAGAAACACCACAGGAGTGGTAGCAGCCGCGCGCCGAATCGAAGTGTGGGGATCAGCGGCGGCGGTAGTCGGGAAGGACGGACGAGGAGGGTTGCTGTTGAGTACTGCAGTAGCTAAATGAAAAGATACAGAGGGGGTGATGACGTGACGGGGACTGCTCAGAAACGATGACGAAGGAGTTTGGGAGAGAGGAGGTAATAATGCACGAGTGCACTGGACGGAGGAGGCCGGCGTCGCTGGTTATGGCGTTTGGGTGCACTAAACGCGGTGTGGTGAATAGCAGGGCCGCCGTCGAAGTCGAGCTCGCGTTGCTCGACGGGCTGAATGTCAGAAACGACAACGGTGTATGTTTTGGTGTATAGTTGAGATGCCGATGTATGCAAGTGAATGAAGAGAAGGCAAGTGATTACAGAAGAATGTACATACATATATAAGTATGTGCAGAGAAGGCCGGTTATCTTATTTAGATAAAGATCTTCTCTTATTACTACAAATCAGATTATTTCTTCAAGATTTTGATTCTTTATCTTGTGTTTATATATATAAAAACTAATTTTATCTTATTTGATTTTTCCTTTTATTTGTTTCCTCGTCTAACTAAACTAACCGACTTTTCTTCTGTAGGATTTTTTTTTCAACCAACTTTTTCTTATCTTACGCAATCGGATCAGTAAGATCTCCAAAATAATCTTTGACTCATTTGTCAAATTTCATTCTTAATTTAAGCTGTACTATTAAACTATATACATTTATCTTATGCTGTAAAGTTACAGCAAATTGTCCGCAAAATTAGCTCCAGGTTATATTAGTTGACAGTATAAATTTATTCTGGTATTCATTACAATTTTCCAAACATTTTGCTACGAAAATAGTATTCATTGAACCTCTATTGGAATTTGGAGGGAAAGCCGAGCCTCCAACTATCCAAGTCAATATGCTTCGGAAAAAAAAAACTATCTAAATAAATTATTATAAGTTCCCGAAAAATCCTCTTAACTAAAACCCTATGAAATAAAAACTTATGAAG
Source organism: Limonium bicolor (assembly GCA_023374045.1). Classification (NCBI taxonomy): domain Eukaryota; kingdom Viridiplantae; phylum Streptophyta; class Magnoliopsida; order Caryophyllales; family Plumbaginaceae; genus Limonium; species Limonium bicolor. The sequence continues at coordinate 260,088,669 of CM041781.1, read as the reverse complement.
GAAAAAGAGTACCCTCCACCTCCAGATTACAACCTAAATATCCGCTAAAATTGTAAAGGAAAGGAACAACACATAAAACGTTTGAAAAACCAAAAGATGGGAATAGCAGAGAACAACTAGTTCACAACACAACTATGACAATTTATCTTTGAGGGAGGACGTGCTTATAAAATAGTTACAGTCAAGTAGGAAGTCTTTCCACCAAACCTTTGTCCATTGCTAAACTCCTAGCCTTACTTGCATAGTGATTCGGTTTATATCCATAGTCTCTCATCGGATGATCACATTATTCCTTTGCATCCATATATAATATACTTCGTAGCAAAATGTGGACAGCCATACTCGTTTTGCCCGTTTCGGGAGCGAGTATGCAAACCAATCTTGATATATATCTATGACAGAGTTCCTTAGTGAAAATGGTAAGTTCCACCATTGGATAAGAGCCGACCAAACTGTCTCAATCTACGGCAGCGAAATATAACACGTTCAACAGTCTCCATCGCATGCTTACACCATGCGGCAAAGGCTTTGACCAAGCGGGATAGGGTCCCGTTCAAGAGGACTTCGCGGGTTGTCAACCGTTTGACGAGAGTGAACCACAAGTCACATTTACTCTCGGCGCACATAGGCCTCGCTAAATTCGTTTGAGGTCCCCTGCTTCTATGTCACCAACTGGGACATTGCTCACGGCATCCAGAGAGGAAGTACTGTCTTTTGTAATGGAGAAGTTACCTGAGGTAGCCCACGTGCCTCGTTATCACTTATATCCATAGTCTCTCGTTGTCACTAAATGATTGCAACTTCTAAAATATAAATACAAAATAAACAAAATTTTATCATTGTTCATCTAAATTCAAGCTCTTTAAAACAAGACCAATCATGAGTATGTTTTGACAAGTTTAAAAATTTTATGTTAGTTACATGTACATATCAACATATATCAACGACACTGATGATTCATCATATACAGTTTTTATAATACAATATAGTATAACATTAATAATACACACCAATAAACAATAATGATTCAGTATTTGTTCCGAAGTTTATTATCTAATTTACCACTTATTATTTAATGAATCATAATACTAATTTCAATGAATCATAATATCAAAATTAATGAATTATAACATCATTTTAGTGTATCATCAGTAACATATAAAAATAAAAGTTTTAAACAATAATACAATACAACACAATATTTGGTACGTCAGAAAAATACATGATTCACTATATAAGATTAAAATACACATAAGAAATGACAATTTTTATAAGATCAATGGAGGTAACCCAGAGCTTGCCTCCATAAAGAAAGCAAAAGAGGCAAGTAAGGGTGTGGCCTCTATTTGTCTTATCAATGGAGGCGACCAAGATCGTGGCCTCTGTTGGTGCGATCAATGGTGGTGACACTTATTTTTTTGCCTCCGTTGATATGTTGTTGTGCGTCAACCTATGTGATCATTAGAGGCAACTTATATGTTGCCTCCATTGATATGGCAATAGACGCGAGACCCGCTCGCCTCCTTTATATATTCTTAAGAATTATTTATAGAGACAAGATAAAATAGGTCGCCTCCATTGTAT
>CM041781.1:259911648-260086585 GCA_023374045.1 Limonium bicolor | reverse complement strand
CAATAACACAGCTTTAGAGGGTTTGGAAGAGCTGATGGCTTGGCTGGAATGGGACAAGAAGCAAGAGAATGAAAGGAAATGAGCTTAAATGATTGAAAAGTAAGATTTGTAATAGTAAAATGGTGATTCACCAAATTAGCTTAGATATTTAGTGTTAAAGTAGAATGTGCTGTCTTCCATGCTCCAAAGCTGCCGACTCCATAAGGATTAGAAGGGTCATTAGTTGACCATTGACCATACTTAGTCAATTTTGCTTAAAAATGCACTATTTGGGTTACTATTCACAAATGAATGCCATATTTTCAATTTTTTTTGAAATCTTAGATTTAGACCTTCCAATGTGGTACATTATAGTACATTAGTATATCAAGGTCTAATCCAATGCTTAACACCACTCAAAACCCACTCAGAAAGTCAATTTTCTCAAAAACCGTGCTTTAAGGAATTTTAGAGCACATTTTGTGTTAGAACATGTTTTAGAGCTTGGTTTCCTTTGAGAATGGTTTTATAATGTTCATTACTTCATTATAATACTTAGGAATCCACTTTGGATCCTATTTGAGGTCATACAATCTCTATGGTGTCTTAAAGCACATTTTTTTGCTTTACCGATCTTAAGGCATGTTTTGCCTTGTTGAGATCTTTAGATTGTTCCTCAATGGTATTTAGATGTTTATTAACCATCTTAGATCATTAATAGATCATTTAATTATGTTTTTAAGGTTAGGGGTATTTCAATCTACCCCCCTTAAAAAGGCTTCGTCCCGAAGTCCTTATTCATAATCAGTTCACCTAAGGAATCCAGTTCCACTAAGTAATCACAGACATATCATCACTAGGGAGTACATCCCACTACGTTCAGACCTAGTCTATATGTATCGCATTTGATACAGCAATAATCTCATTCCATATAGTTAGTAATCCTGACACATTCATTCATAAACAACACTAAACAAGGTGCAAAACTCATTCATACACAGCACTAGACAAGGTGCAAAACTCATTCATTCACAGCACTAGACAAGGTGCAAAACTCAATAAAGTACTCAAAGGTGTTTGCAAGGGATACTCCATGTATTCCTATCTACATGTTAGTATCTCGCGAGGATACTCACACATCATTCCACATGTATGTGTGCACATATATTTAACGATAGCAAATCAGGGGGAAGCAGTCTTAAAGACCAGGACTTGACGATCCCCAACCCCATGCTAACCAACGTCTACTACCCGTGGACACACCGGTTTAACAACGAAGGGCACTGCGGTCCACGGCTCCTCGGATAGTATCACCTAATTTCCTTAATCACCCGCAGACACACCGGTCTAATGACAAAGGGCTCTACGGTCTACGGCTCTTTGGGTGATGTCACTCGTAGACACACCGGTCTAATGACGAAGGACTCCACGGTCCATGGCTCTTCGAGTGACGCCCTAAATTCCAATTTCTATTTATATCTGTGTCCACTTGTAGGAAGTTTCGAGAGTCATTCAACCCCGACGTGGTCGGCGTCAGTGTTGAACTATCTCTCACCTCAATTTGTGTTCGGTTTCGCTTGATCGGACCAGGATCAAGTTCAACTTCCCACGTCAATTTCAATCAATCAATTGTTGATTCACTTCTAATCTTGTTTCCTTTTGATATTTGCCACCTTGTGTTCTATAGATACACAAGTCAACTAGTGTAATTAATCTAATCATTAGCATACAGGATCATGTATCCTAACCATGTATCAAGTTCTCTCGACTTATAATTATTCATACAACTCCTAGAGGTTTTACCTCTATTAGGTTACACATCGGTCTTATGCCGATTCACTCATCGCATTTCAATAATCGGTTTCATACCGAGTCACAAGTCATATGCTATGGAGCTTTCTACTCCTTCTATTTGGAATCTCCCAACGGAGCTACCAGATAGACCTACTTGCACTCACAGCAGGAGCTAACAAGCTAGGTGTTTATGTGTTTAATGTTCGCAATGTTTGCATAAATAATCGGAAATAGGATAAGAACACTCTATCTGTTCTCCCTTTCCTATTCGCCACAACTAATGCGAACTAAAATATATATATGTTTATACACAAAATACATCACAATATTACCTCAAGTAATATAACACAATCATAATACTTGTACTCTACGTACAATAATAGTTTGCAGCATGTGTACCATGCGCTACGTACTCTTACGTATGGTATATTTTAAGCGTGCGAAATCGCTCTACCCCCTTAAAAATGATTACGCCCACGTAATCTACGAATATATTATCTTGAAGTAATAGGTTCAAGATGTTCCATTCCAGTGGAATTATTCGTGCACTAATGTGCTACATATTACATTACTCCTTTTCTCTAGGGTCGGGCTTTAGCCCCTCAGGCTATACTGCCTATCTCGGTTAGGTGTATGTATACTCATATACGGTTTGATCAGGAGATGTTCATTTGTATTCCCCAAACCTGCTAGGTACGACAAACCTAAGCAATATGGGCCCACTCGCTCCGCAAGCAGTATGCCCAATTACTTTATGGTTAGTTTACCCCTTTTTGTACTCTTACTCATCTGCAGGTCATCCCTATAAGATTCTGGTTCTTTGAGCACTATCCACCGTTAGGTTACATACTAAATGTAGCATCGGGTTTCATGATAAGTTGCTGCATCCTGCTTCCTGCTAGGGAAGTTGTTCAGGTGATCTGAGGTTACTTAATGTCTTTGACAACGCTGTCATTTTACTAGACTTATGTCTTTTAATAGTCAAGGTTAGGTTCGTATTAGGCGTTCGCCTTAAGGTGTCCAAGTTGGATATAATCCTGTTATCTTATACTCCCATCTCAACGCTTCGTTCAACTTCCGTTGACTATGCCACCGTTGATGATCAATCATACTTAGGTGTTAATGAGTTAAACAAACAGTGTTAACTGTCATTCATCAGTTGTTCGGTTCGACTATGCCCGCTCTGTGGGGGTAGTCCTCTGAGCTTTCCTCCGTGGGATTCGTATGTCCTTAACCCTTGGTAGGTTATATCTTAAGTTTATTTCTTTTATCTTTGTTTTCTAGGCTTTCCAACACCTTCATTGTAGAATGTTTGTTATTGGTATTTTTAGTGTCCAAACTGAGAGTTTTATCCCATCCCTGTTGGGAGTCGTTCGGTCGACTGCCTTTATTGTATCTCTTGATACATTCCATGTATGTTGTTACTTACGTGGTGTTTTTGCTCGAATTATTGAGCGATCTCTTAGGTTCCTCTTTGAGATCCGGGTTTGGTGTTCTTACCGCACTGTCGGTTGTTGTTGTCGTAGTACGTTGTACTGTTGCTAACTTCCAAATGGTCTAATATTATGTCCAAGTTCGCTCCTGGCTGACTGGTGTGTCACCTTATCTCATTTTGGTCAGGCCGTCGGGCCTTCCAAGGTCTTATTTCCTGTTTTATGGTTTTACAATCCGTGTTAATATGTGTTACAACTGTAGCGTTCTCCTATCTTGCCATGATGGCTTTCCGTGTAGCTAAATCGTGGTAGCACTTGCTATGGCAAGTGCGCCATGCAGGATGGGCTATTGGTACAAGGTACATTGGTAATGATACCTCCTCCTAACTTCCACGTAATTGGTAGTCCTCAGGACTCCTTCAATAATCTCTTATTTTGGATAACTGACCATTCGGCAGTTTCCTTGTTGTTTGACAGTACTGTCATACATCAGGGCGTTCCTCTTTCTGAGGGAATCCCTTAATATTTCCTTATGTCTTATTCCTCGCTCCTGTCTCCACACATTTTGTTGTGGTTAGTAAGTAAAATTCTCTTAGGCACTACCTCGTAGTCCTATTTCGGTATACATTTGTATGAATTTCTACCGTCGTCCACATTATTTCGGCCAGGTCTTGTAACCTTCCTCATTGTATGGGGTTTGGAGTTCCCGGTTCTCAACTGGACTTTCCAGTAATCTCAATCCTCGTGCTTTGTATTATCCTACTGTTATGCTCCTTCGGACCACTGTCCGGTACTCATGTCACTTCCCTTTTTCCATTCTATTGCACCCGTAGTGCTCTCCTCATCATTGGTATTGCGGGTTATTTCGACTGCGTAGCATGTCGACCCATGTTGCCGGTAATTTCCGTTCCCCTATTGATAGAATTCCATAGGTAGCGCCTGTTCCTCTATTGCGCTCCATTACAAACCTCCAAGTTCTCCATAGCTGTTGTAACAAATTGTTTCTCGTATTGCTTACTGTTAGCTAACTGCCAGATCGGGTTTCCCCGAGTAAGAGAAGGCTTTCTTCTCTCTGGCGTTTGTTCCACATATTCAGGGTTAGGGATGTGGAGGGCGGGTCTAGGTACTATGGATGTCCGGTAAGCACCGGGAAGTCCCGACTAACGCACCTCTCACTCTATCACTCAACCCCCCATAACATAACTCAACTCAACCTCTGTATTCTCCTAAGTTCGGTATTTCTTGTCTTCAGAGCGTAACTACGCTCTGATACCACTTTTTGTAACACCCCAACTCAATCCAAATGTGGTCTCGCAACTTAACAGCATATATATATACATGTCACAGCGGAATTCTTTACACTCCAGGACCTTGCCACGGTCTGACTACAGAATATACCGAACATTAGTACATAACAACCTTAACCAAATACATATTCTTCTTACAATCCTCTCACACCTATACATCTTACTAACTCAATTGCCATACGAGTGTACATGCACAACTCGTAGGTCACACTTAATCCTTAACACTTGTATCCTCTTCTTTCTCTTGCGACGGCCGCTTCCTGATGTACCTGTGTAGTAAAAACAGCCCCCAAAGGGGGTCAGCACGAATGCTGGTACGATCCCCTCATGGCCCCCAAGCTAACGTGGCTACGACGACTAATTGTCGATAGCATGGAGGTTGATTAGATGCACAACATAATAGAAAGTGCAGTAAACAACAACTCAGATATGAACAATCAAAGTTCACACACAATGAACGACTTAAATGCGTTCCCTTAATTAGAGAGTTAGTTATTTAACTCCTTAAGTAATGTTCCCTCTTAATCTTAGTCCATCCTTATCTCACCTCAATCTTAGTCTTATCTTAATCTTAGAAACAACCATCCTTTAATAAGGAGTGGATGTAACTTACCTTAATCTTAATAATACAAACCATCCTTTAAAAAGGAATGGTTGCAACTTATCTTAACCTTACCTTAGCCTTAATCTTAACTTAATCTCAATATACAAACCGTTCCTGGAAGGGAATGGTTGTAGCTTAATTCAAACCTGGGATTTAGGTGATCCCACCGCACCATCTTAATGCCACCTACTCTGGACGGGAGTCCAGCGCAGCTGAGCCGGCGACCGGCCCTAGGCTACAAGTCCGAAGACAAGTCCTTAATCGGAGGTCGAATCTGCTATAGATAACGACCCCCTTTTCTTAGCATGCATGACCGGAGATCGGTCCCGGGTTTCCTCACTCAAGTTCCAGTTAGTAGTAATCTCAAGACCCTGTTTGTTGGTTAACCTCTTTCGGTTCATATCGTCCCTTATTAGGGGCGTTCCTTAGTCTCACTCAATTCCTTACTAAACATTGGTTAGTAAGTTCTCACGGTATGTTGTGTTAGTTTTCAAACATCACACAACAACACAATAAATATAATATATTCCGGTTGCATGCTTTATCTTGTTTAGTGAGCACACAAAACAAATAGCACACAAGCCGAGGGACACCTCGTTAGCAAGCAGGTCACAAGAGAACTGTACCGTTCACCCCTGGTCGTTTCGGTTGCTTACTCTCCTCCGGAGTCCAAATCCCCAAGTCCTAAAACATTCATTCAGTTTTAGGTTGTTAATCACTTAACTTAATCCAACTTACTTAACTTGCTTAACTTACTTAATCCCTTAATGATTCCCACCTAACACCTCTTAAGTCTTACAACTTAATCTTACAACTTAACCTTAAACTTTTAAGTTTATACTTAACTTAACTTAATCCCTTAAGTTCCTAGGGTCCTAATCATTACCACCCTACCAAAGGTATACCTTATTACCTATTACCTTTCTTAGAATTTAAAATTTCCCTTTTTTTTTATTTTTTTTAGGCCCGACCGAACTTCCGACCGACCTTACCTAAGGTCGGTCCATTCCAGAACACTTCATCGTTTGAAAATTCTACCCCGACCGACCTTGCAAGTCCGGTCCCAAGGTCGGTCCATTCCCGAGAGTTTCCCCGAGGGAAATTTAAGCTCGACCGAACTTGCCAAGTCCGGTCCCATGTTCGGTCGATTCCAGAGACTTATTACCGTACAAAATACATGCCCGACCGACCTTGCAAGTCCGGTCCCAAGGTCGGTCCATTCCAGAAACTTTCTCTGGTAGTGTAATTTGAGCTCGACCGACCTTGTAAGTCCGGTCCTAAGGTCGGTCGGCTCCAGAACCTTGTTTCTAAATTCTCTTTTCAACTCCAAACTTCTCCTCATATATCCTAATATGTTATAACCTCATTTGGGCACTTCAAATACACCTTAAGCCCTCCTCTAAACACCTTAAATCATTCACCAAGATCCACCTTAGTCTTTATGCATTTTCCTTATAATAATGCTAACACTTGTAACGTTTTCCTCTAGGTTCTAGGTGGTGGTTCATACCTAATGTAACCACTATGCCAAATGTTTTCCTCACCACTATAACATCATCTCCCAAGCATCTTTTACCATCGAAAACTCTTTTTGCATTTACTTAAAGTTCCTTCACAAGCTTAAGCTTCCATCCATCAACACCTTATTTCCTTCCTAGTTGTTTACCAACATTTGCTTAAGTCCTAAATACTCAATTACATTCTCTTGATTCCTAAATCCTTCAAGTAATGCCTAAGTCATTATAACTCATTATAACACTTTATCTGACCCCTCTTTCATCAAGACAACCTCTAAAACTTCCTAGTACTTCCTTCGTCATTAAATTCCCTTGGAACATATCTAAATCACCTTAAGCATTACACCTTTTCCTTAAACTTATGCACAAGTCTTACAATCCTCATCTCATGATTTTGGTGTGTTCAAAAACACTCATCTACACTCTAATTTCCTCATGGACCACCCTAGGTCATTCTAAACCTCAAGAACTCCTTAGTTCACTAATCTCCACTCAAATTCCTCGTAATGACTCCTAGTAGATCCTAGGTCATATTAATTCACCACCATCACCAAAACACTTTGTTTTCTATTCAAATTCCGCCATAACTTCTCTAGTATCTTATCATGCCCAAACACATTATTTTTCCTCATTCAACCATCTCACACACACATCAAGTTCTTTCTCATCACATCTCATCACCAAACCAACTCATTCACAACAAACTCAATATTTGCAATTAATCTTAAATTGCATAGCACTAAGGCTCTTAAATGACATGGCTCTTAGGCCCTTAAATGACTTAAACTTAAACACTGAATTTCCCACATATATAAGCTTTCAACCTGCAAATACACTCATCAATCTCATAGTAGTTATAATGCTCTTAAAATCTACCTTAAACTTATATTACTAACTCATTCTCATTAGCTCCTTAATCACAAGTTCATAAGCTTGTTTAAGTTCTTTTTCTTAGGTTATATAACCCAATACACAATGTAAGCTCTAAGCTACATTGGTACTTATCTAAAACTCATTCCTTAATCTTAAACCACCATTAGGTAAGCATTTTACCTTGTTTTCTCAAGCTTATCTTAATCTCCTCCTTAGACCTTCTTCTTGCATAGATCTCGGCCACCACTTAAATTCCCCTTGCCAATGTTCTAATCAATATTCAATGACTCATATGAGTACTAAACAATGCACTAACCTCAAGGAATGAAAACCTAGGTTAGAAATGTGTTCTAAAGCATAAAAGTGGATGATTACCTTGAAGTCTCAAAGTAGACTTGGGCATTGAATGAAATAGGACCTCCACTAGTCCTTGGTGAATAAATCAAGCTAGAACAAGGCATAAAAACATAGCCCCATGAGAAGGAATTTTCGGCCATGTACAAGAAATGATGGAAACATGGTTTTTCTTACATTTTCTTTACCTTAAGAGAGTGGAGAAGCTAATGAGCTCTTCAAACTTGGTTTTCCTCCAATCAATGGAGTTTCCCCTTGCACCAAAATGTAGCTTTGAAGGATTTGAAAAGATAGAAGGATAGGTCTTGACCTAACTAAGAGAAATATGTGTTTAGTTTTTGATTTGGAGCCAAGATGAACACTTAGTGAGTGATTAAGGTGGAGCACCCTGGATGGAGCTCTCTCGGTTTGAGAAAAAGAAGAGAAGAAGAAAATCGTGTGAAGAAGAGAAATGAAGAGAGAGAAGAGAAAAGGTGGCTTATAAGAGATATTGTGCTTTAATAAAGCAAATAGTACTCTTTTACTTATCTCTTCTTTTCTTCCTTATTTGACTACTTATGGTGACTCACCCTCCTTTAGAAAACCTTCCCCCTACCTTAAATAAGGCTAGTCATGGTCTTTGTTGACCAACTAATTAGCTTATATTGATTAAAACTTAAACTAGTCACTATTTGGCACTATTCACTAATCCTGCACATATTTCTGAAATTTTTGATTTCCCATTGATTTAGACCTCCTAATGTGATAATAATTAGTACACATGTTGATTAAAGAGTAATGATGGACATTTAGACCACTCAAAACTCAATTCTAAGGCAATTTCTCAAAAATGTGCTTTAAGACTTTCTTAAAGCACATTTTGTGTTTTAACTTGTTTTCAACTTGGTTTTCTTTGCTAATTGATTTAAAATGACCATTAGAATATTACTAATGTCTTATCATTCTATTTTGGGTACTCACCCAAGTCTCTCCAAGCTTAGAGCACATTTTTGCCATAATGCCCTTAAGCATTTTCTTGTGTTTTCCTTGGTTTAATTGTCTACCAATCTTTCTAAGGCATATTTGAGCCTTTCTAAATCATGATTTGATGTTTACTTAGCATACTTAGGTTTGGGGTATTTCAGATTGATTTGCCTTGCATACTCAAGAACACAGCTTGAGAGGGTTTGGAAGAGCTGATGGCTCGGCTGGAATGGGACAAGAAGCAAGAGAAAAAGGAAATGAGCTTAAATGATTGAAAAGTAAGATTTGTAATAGTAAAATGGTGATTCACCAAATTAGCTTAGATATTTAGTGTTAAGTAGAATGTGCTGTCTTCCATGCTCCAAAGCTGCCGACTCCATAAGGGTTAGAAGGGTCATTAGTTGAACATTGACCATACTTAGTCAATTTTGCTTAAATGCACTATTTGGGTTACTATTCACAAATGAATGCCATATTTTCGATTTTTTTTGAAATCTTGGACTTAGACCTTCCAATGTGGTACATTATAGTACATTAGTATATTAAGGTCTAATCCAATGCTTAACACCACTCAAAACCCACTCAGAAAGTCAATTTTCTCAAAACCGTGCTTTAAGGAATTTTAGAGCACATTTTGTGTTAGAACATGTTTTAGAGCTTGGTTTCCTTTGAGAATGGTTTTATAATGTTCTTTACTTCATTATAATACTTAGGAATCCACTTCTGATCCTATTTGAGGTCATACAATCTCTATGGTGTCTTAAAGCACATTTTTTTTGCTTTACCGATCTTAAGGCATGTTTTGTCTTGTTGAGATCTTTAGATTGTTCCTCAATGGTATTTAGATGTTTATTAACCATCTTATATCATTAATAGATCATTTAATTATGTTTTAAGGTTAGGGGTATTTCACATGTACTCTCAATTAGTGCTTTCGAACTAAACTTGGACTCTGAAATCGACTCGGAGTGAGGTCGATAGTAAGGGGTGAGCAAACAAGCCGTTATTTTGGTTATCCGGAATATATTTTTTTTCTAGGTTTGATCACCGTATTTTTTATCGTTCTACAAAGGTTTGGTTATTTCGATTAAAAGGGTATCAATAATAAAGTATGATTCCGTTGGATATTTAAATTTAAATTTCGGTTATTCGTAATAACCGAACTAATTGTATTTTTTCTTAACCTAATAATTTTATCTAAACTTCAATACTCTGTCAATTAGGTTTAGGTTTCAATTTCTTTCATCACTTATTTAATGAAGTTCGGCTATTTTAGGAAGTTCAATTAATTCAGTTATTTCAGGAACTTCGGTTAACGGGCAGTTAACAGTTATTTCAGAAACTTCGGTTAACGGGCAATTAGCGGTTATCATGTATTATATAAAATGATTATCTGTTAAAAAGATATTGTTACTAAATTTGATTAATTCACTTATAACAAAATAACTGAACACTATCTTTATTTCAAACTTCGTCGCCACCAATAAAACTGGAAGTGGATTCGGTTCAGGGCCTTATGGATTTCCCTGAACTGTTCTGGACCAAATTACAACCTTTAGATTAAGGGATGTATAAAGGAGGGTCTAGATTATATCAAGTTTGTTTTTCAAAATTAAAACTAATTTATGAAGTAGTTAGTTCAACCTGATTTTGTGGGCTGTTATTATTTTTCTCTTTAATTCTTCTACGCAAGATATTGTCATCTTCAACCTATTCCATCGTCTTCATTAGTGATTGTTTCCTTCAACGTTTCATTTACCAGTTGCAGCAGAAAACACATACAAATGATCTGTAAAGAGGCACATCTTGCATGGCGTCCTATTCAATCAAACCACATCGTCTTCATTCTTGGTTATATTCTTCACATACAAAGTCGATCAAAAAATCTGCAAGGAACGACAATGATTGACGATTGCAGCAATATTACAGCAAAATACAATATTACAGCAAAACTGTATCCAAATTGCGTTGAAGTATCTGCTCATTCATCTTGTACCCCTTCAATGGTTTAGAGTTTAAAACGCAAACTAGATTGCTCTTCATAACGAACTACTATAGCATCTATGCACATGTTTTCTTATGATCCGTCCAATCCCAATAGGTCACTGGACATTTTTGAAACTGTAATTTTGTGATATTGAAGCTTCTGCGCTTCCTCCCATTCCTGTTAATGCTCTATGTGATTTTGGGTAAGATTTGATCAAGTGTAAGCTCTGCAATTTTTCTTGATTCACTTCTCAATAAGCCAGAACCTTGATCTGACTACGCTAAATTCATGGAAGAATTTACCCTGAAGAAGGTTGAAGGATTCTTTGTCAAAGCTGATGAGATTGTGGAGGATCCTGTTCCAAATTCAGCGAATCAAACGCACCACTGGGAGAGGATAATCGTGAATCAGTAGTCATTGGAGATCTATGCTGCATATGTCATGTTGCACTCAGATTGGATGTTTATTTGTTGAAGAAAAATCCTGGCAAAATTCATAAAATTCTTCCGAGTCGGTGTCAGCATAAATCTCGATGGTCCAACAAACAAGTACCACTAACATATGGAATAAGTAGAAATAGTACCAGCCATATGCAAAACAAAACAAGTTCCAGTCACAAACTGACAGAAGTGCCACTCGCATATGGAATGATATACCAGCCATATGCATTAATAAGTACCAACCTCATGTACACAAAAGTGCCACTTATATACACTATATAGTACCACCTACCTCAAAATAAAGATCCATTACGCACAAGGTTTTCACATATTAATGCAGTAAGAAACATCAGCCACAAGTTGGAAAATATAACAAAATGCATCAATAAGTACCAGCCATACGTCAAAAATGTACCATCCATTAAGCATAAAAAGTACCAGCCATATATATGCAAATACAAGTACTAGCCTGAGAAAAGAGTTAGTATCATCCTCAGGCTTAAAAAAGTACCACACATTTATAAGAAATGGTACCATCAACATCAACTTAAAGAACCGAAACAGAGATTTGAAAATAACATCAAATACTCAGTACTAGCTCATTGCTAATACCAGTTGTCCAAAGAAAGAAGTACCAGTTATTGAACTTTTTAATACCGGCAATGTCAATAGTTAATACCATAGAGAGAGTGGTGTTAGCACCATAATTTTGCAGCACATTGTTCCAGCCATGCATAGTAAGTTGTACCAATGGTTTTACCATTTACTACCACCACCCAGATCATAAATTAATACCACACACACTGGAATAAGCACCACGATATTTGTAATCAAGTAAGAAGTATAAGCCAGAAGTAAGATGTACCAACCATATTCATAAATAAATACCAGCCAACAGAGACGCACTGAAAAATCAATAGAGCTCAACTACAGTCTAGAAGCCAAGCACAACCCCTAAAAAATTACCCGAAAGAAAAACAAGGTTCAATCCGAAGAAATTCAAGGAAATAAAGAGATAACTAGAAAAATACCTTGAGGAAGAAAGTACCAAGGTTGAAGTCTCGTTAGATTATGGGCCGATCAAGTAATCACCGCAAAGCCAGTCGCAACCACAACGATTAAATGAATAGAATTGCATACACAAGCAAAATTGATTCCGAAAACCGGTAGCAAATGTATGTTCCTTGTGTCGGCTCGAAGGGTTTCAAATGAGTATGAAGAATCATCAATTACAATGTACAGAGATGCATACACAAGTAGGGGAATCAAGAGAGGTGCAGCGTGTTTGTTACCTGTTCTTGAGTTCGCTGTTTTCAACACCGTCTTCAATTACTTCAGTCTCGTCCAATACTTCTGTGCCGCAGACACAGATACGAATCGACAGAAGCGCAACGATAATGCGTTCCCCATTCACCAGTTAGGGTTTAATGACGATGACAATGGAAAGAGGCGTAACTACAAAATTTACTACTTGTTCGTCGATGTTCACCGGTGGAGAATTCTTCGTCGAGGTTGGGGTACAGTGAATAGTAGCATCGTTGGAGAGATCTAGCAAAACCGGGAGAGAATAGAAACTGAAAATGAAGATTCTCATATTTTGTAGTACCAAATTAGAGATAATAGGTATAATATACTCCTCCTGTTCTAATTATAAGTCATTCTAGACTTTTTCACAACTTTTAAGAAAGAGTTTTAAAGACTAATTACCCTTCTTTTGTATTGAAAGAATAAAAAGTAAGTATACTTTATTGGTAAGATAAAAAATAGAGTGTAATGATAATATAATTAGAAAAGTAGAAATGGTAAAAGTAGAAAGATAAACAAAAAGTCTAAACGACTTATAATTTGAACATAATTCTAAAGCCTAAAACGACTTATATTTAGAACAGGAGGGAGTATAATCTAGACCCTCTATTTTTATTTGTTATAATCTAATGGTCATAAATGATTCCAGAACCAATCAGGGACATTTATAAGTCCTTAATAATCTATATTCAGGCTTAAGTCGAATTCCAACTTCCAAGTTCCCTGTGGTCTACAACAGTCTGAAACTCGAGTGCGCGGGCGCTACGTCGGACGACGTCTGCTTCGAACTGGGACAATCGAGTTCGATTGAGTGTTTCAAATCCCCTATTTCGACGCCCACGATTGTCTTTGAACCGCCGATTTGTTTTCTTTTCCCGGGTAATCGTAAACCCTATTGCTCTCAGGTGCCTCTCTCTCACACCCATCATTTTTCTAACATCTTTAAATTAGGATCAGGCGTCAATCGCCGTGTTGCAAAATTTTGAAAATATGTCGTCAGTTCTGAAATTATATCTAGAACCAATTGAACGTTGCTCCATCACTGTGCATGTTCCTTTCTGGGTCTTCAGGTTGATGCCTCTTCTCTTATTTGAATGTTCTCGTAATTTTATCCCATTTTCATTTTCCCGCATTGGGTTAGTGAGAAGGTTTAGAACCTTTCAGGGTGATATTGCAGCATTAGTTTATTTTGTTAAAGAGATCAGATTTGATTAGAATCAACCACCTAACAATTTGCCGCAGTTTCTGACGGATTTTTCGCGTTTAGGTACATGCTTTCTTAAAAATAAAAAACTTGCAATGGTTGCTGGAACGTCTCCTGTCCCAAGCCATCCATCTGATGTGGACATAAAGGGAAGTTCTGATATGGAAACAGATAGTCAAAGCTCGGAGTTCTCATCTGCAAGTGATCATCATGATTCACATGCTGATTTGGAGCAGGATTATCAAAGCTCTGAGCAAGACCAGGTCTTAGTTGTTGAGCCAGGAACTGGAAGTGACACTCGTTCCTCGTCTAACAATCTTGAGGTTTCTACTGACGGTCAGGATAGTTTCCACGGTGGAAGCACCTCTTCTATTGATAATCAACAAATCCCTGTGGCTTCTTCAACTCTTCTTGGCGGTGATGCTAATGGGAATGGGAGCCCAGGGATGCCCAGTGGTGACAAACCCTGTGATGTTCGTTTCAGAGCTACTAATATCGATGAAGTCTATCTTAAACCAGCTCTCGGTGTAGAATATGAATCAGAAGAGCATGCATACTTGTGCTACCTGAAGTTTTCTGTAGACAATGGCTTCAGTGTGAGGAGAGAGTTTTTCATATATGAATAAGAAAACTGGATTATTCTTTTGGAGAAAATTTTGTTGCTACAAACAAGGCTGGACTAAGCCTTCCAAGAGCCTTGCTAATCCAAACAAGGTTCGAGAAGGGTACACGCCGGAACTGGTTGCCTGGCTTATTGAAAGTCACGCGCCAAGAAAATGGGAAGTTTTTAGTTACTGAGTTCACAAATGAGCATAATCATGAATTTGTGGACGCTTCAAAAGCACATCTTTTGCCTGCACAGAAAAGGCTGGCTTTTGCGCAAGCAGTTGAGGCTAATGTGGAGCAAAACCCAGCGCCTGATGGGGCTCCAAGGCTGGGGATGGCATTTGACTCCGAGGATCAAGCTTATGAATTCTATAATGCTTATGCCCATAAAGGCGGCTTTTATATACGGAAGGAGTATGCACATAAAAGTAGAGTTGATGGGACTATTTTACAAAGGAAATTCAGCTGCTGCCGGGTACGAGGCAGTAAGAAGGATTCTCTAGATTCTATCAATAAGAAGCCTCGAAAGAAATCACCTAATGGCTGCTTGGCTCAAATGATGATTTCTCGGCAAGCTGATGGCAAGTATCGTGTTTCTCAATTTGTGGCAGTGCACAATCATGATCTCTTCCCTGATTCTATGGATGGAGGCTCTGAGAAGCATAATTATGACCCCGTGGGATTACAAAAACAAACTGCAAAATGTAAGGCCAAGGGTGATGAAGGATGGGGAAATGGAAGAGATGATGGATTATTTCCAGGCCAAGAAATTGAGAAATCCATCT
Source organism: Limonium bicolor (assembly GCA_023374045.1). Lineage (NCBI taxonomy): Eukaryota > Viridiplantae > Streptophyta > Magnoliopsida > Caryophyllales > Plumbaginaceae > Limonium > Limonium bicolor. The sequence continues at coordinate 260,071,434 of CM041781.1, read as the reverse complement.
TTTCATTATCTCGTTCAAGCTGATAGAGAAAATCAGGTGACCAACATACTGTGGGCTGATGCAAAGATGGTGTTGCTTATCAAGACTTTGGTGATGTTCTGTGCATAGATACCAGTTTCAGGTACCGTGGAGATTGTCGACCATTTGTGGTTTTTTATGGGGTGAATCATCACAAGGACTTGATAATTTTTGGGGCTTCACTTGTATATGATGAAAGCATTGAATCCATGACGTGGGTTTTACAAAAGTTTATCGATGCAATGAAAGGAAGTAAGCCTCAGGTTGTTCTAACAGGCTTGGACAGTGTTTTAGCTCAAGCTGTTAGTTCTGTGATGCCTGAATCAAACCACCGTGTATGTTCATGGCACATCTACCTATGTGTTCTTGATCATCTCAGTAAAATTGCTACTTGCTCCGATTCTTTTGTCACTGACGTCCGAAGGTGTATCTTTAGCCTGAAAAAGAGGATTTTATCAACAGGTGAAGTTAATGCTTCAGAATTACAACCTCTTGGACGACAGGTATTTACATAAACTGTATGATGAAAGGGAGAAATGGGCCATTCCGTGGGGTAGGCATATCTTCTGTGCTGATATAAAAATTCCCAATTGGGTCAGAACGTGCTCACCAAGTTTTGGAAGTTCCAGAAATCCAGGCACAGCATCGTTTCATTCCTAAACCAGTTGTTCAAATACATCAATAACTGGCGGTATGATGAGATTGAGGCCAACTATGATATGCTGCAACAGCTTCCTAACATGATGGCGAATACAAAGATGTTGAAGAGCGCACGGGAGGTTTACACACCTAAAATTTTTTATATCTTTCAACAAGATATGAGAAGAGTCTTAACATGGTTGTCAATCAATGCACTGAGAGTGGTGAGTCACTGAAGTACAAGGTCAGCACTTACAGGGAGTCGCAAAAGTACACAGTTGAGTACAAGGCCTCTGATGTACAATCAATGCGAGTGCTTGCAGTTTGAGTACTTGGGAGTTTTGTGTTGCCATGCTTTAAAAGTGTTAGATTATAGGAACGTGAAACTTCTCCCTGCTCAGTATATCATGAAGAGATGGACAAGAGATGCTAGGGGTCCTGTGAAGCTCGGGAAACCACCTTCTGGTCGGGAAGCTTCGACTCATACTTGATTTATCACAACTTGAAGTAAACCTTCATGTCAGATTGAAGTGGACGCTCTATATCCCCGGCGAATGTACAAACTAGTAGTGATTGGTTCGCACTTATATAAAGCAGTCGGGTGGCCCGGGTAGCCAATGTGAATACTTGTGCACTTGCGTGGTTTCTGCTAATGAGGATATGCTTTTTTGGTGGTGTCAAAATCCTGATCTACCTGATTTTATTGACCAATTTCTCAATAGTGACAATTTTAAAGCTAGTTCTCAACTTGGCTTGGTGGGTGGCTCTTACATATTTTCTTAGTGCAATCTGTATATGTATCCCTTCATATATTTTACATCTTGTTCACTTATGAAATACCCCTAACCTTTAAATAATTAAATAAAGGGAAATATATAATATTTAGGGGATTATTAACCCTGAGAAAAGTATATAACACTTGGGCGTTAGAAACGCACCTAAACTCCTTAAGGTCATAAATGAGCGTTAAGCCGGACCTTAAGCAAAACAAGTTATATAAGCTATAAGACTCATATGAAGTCAACTAAGGATCATTACATGACCTTTAAAACACAAGTCTTCAGTTAGAACTGAATAAAGATACAATATACCCGGAAGTTTCCTTAAGGGCCCGAAAGACCCGAAAGTCCCGGAAATAATTTATAAGAAGAAATAAAGTGTTACACTTCGTTCTAAATACACCATAACACTTTAATAAACATATAAGATGAAGTTCTCATGATAAATTCCCAGTTAAATACAAAGTGCTCGGAAGTTCCCGATGAGGGCCCCATAAAGGCCCGGGAATGCCCCGGAGGAGTACCGAGGTGGCATGAACTCCTATATAATTCATTCTTAGAGTTCCTAAAATCATTATTCAACATTCTAAAGAGAATGCTCAAGCTACTTTAAAAATAACACAGTACCTGGGGGAATTTCTTAACGCTCCTTTTTGCCCGGGAGTGTCCCGGTAGCGCCGAAATTGAGTTATGAGTCTATATACCCCATATAACTCAATGTAACACCTTAACATATTATTATTGACTATAAAAAATATTTATAAACACTTGGAACTCATAGCGACTAATTATTTTCCAGAAAATCCTTAAAGCACAAAAACGCACCTTCGAGTGTCGTAAAAACGCGTTTTACGCAATTACCTTGAAGCTTTTGAGGAGCCACGAGTTAATAATCTTAAAAGGGGATAAAGTGACCATCTAAAACAATTAATTCCAGTACTAAATTCATAGTACAAGTGGGGGCGATTTTTGGGTCAAAAAGGTACCTAAAATCAGCATTTTTACCTTAAAACTTTTATCTTTTACCATGATATAAATGTACCAATTAAATGCTGGAACATATTACACATATTAGTATGATCTTAGTACAATATATTGTAACAAAAATCAAATTAAAAATCAATCCCATATGGTCTCTATATTGGCCGATTTTAGAGTGTATTTTGGCTAGTTTTTAGCTTGTAAATGGTCTTATGGAATGGTGACTCATCCCCCATGTGCCATATGATATAATGTCAAATAATTCAGTCAAATAAGGCTCCCTCCATTACCGAAACCTGCAAGAAAACAAAGACAAATTAGTTTGTGTAAAGTCATGAAATAAAATACAATGCTAGATCTAGCTTTACACTTTACAATTAAACAAGGTAATCAAGTGGCTTCCTACAGCATGTGCTGTCGATTTTATGCAGGAAGAAGGGGCTGTGATTGCTGTCTATCTAGTCAAATAAACACTACCTAACTAAGCATCTATTGTCAAAGATAGGCAAAAATCAAATGGCTAGCTACAGCCCATATTACCGAAAATGTGAGCTAGAAAAGCAAGTTGATTGCCTTATAATTAGTTAAATAATACCTACCAATATAGCCATGTTCTTATGTCATTAATTAACAAAGAAATCAGCTGCCTACATTGAACTTCATTACCGATTTTATGCAAGGAAAGAAGACTTGATTTGCCTTATTAAATTCAAAGGAAACATGTACCAACTTTAGTCTTTGTCTTCTAGTCTCAATTGGCAAACAAAGACTTCAATTCCTTATCAATCAGCCGATGGTCTACAATAATGAGAGCATCTTCTTGAGCCAAACAATCAAATAATTAACAAAGGAAAGAATAAACAATTGGACAATTATTGCCAAAATAATTCTATCTTTGCCTATTCTCTTAAGCACCACACGGCACCATTCTTTCATTTGCCCTCCATGGCCGATTGGTAAGCTCTTCCTTGCTCTCTCTTTTCTTCTTCCTTTGACAATTAATTCCTTAGAGCTCCAAAGCTCCATTAATGGTGTATTAAGTTCTAACACCAATTTAATGTAATTTCCTAGCTAAATCTTCTAAGTCTTGAAGCAAGAAATCATCCTAGCAACCCTTGCTATTTTCGCCAAGCATTAGTATTCCAAGGAGGTTCCTAGATTCAACAACAATACAAGGAACAACAAGATCAAGTTAAGGTATATTTTCATGTTGAAAATATTGGTAAAATACCCGAAAGTTATTACCGAAAATTATGAAATTCTAAGCTAAGGTTTTCTTCATTATTTCATGAAGAGAATTTAGATCTACAACCATCTCAAGGTCTACCAAAAATTCCTTGAAAAATTCCTAAGGTAAACTCTTGTAAAACTACTTCAAATCTCATTTATAAATCCTTGTTAAAAGTCTAATAAATGGATCTCCTAAATATGTACAAGGAGGCCGAAAGTTCTTCATCAGATAGCATTTGGAGAGCTTGGAATTCAAGGACAAATCAAGTACAAGAATTGTCTTGATTTAAGGAGTAAGTTTATATAATTAAGGTTTATTAAGTTTAAGCTTGATTTAAGCTTCAAACTTTGGTATAAAAATTATACATAACCTCTAATAAAATAAGGCCGAAAATACTATGGGTTATAATGTCAAGAAAATAAATTATAACATATAAGGTAAGATTATTACCTTAAGGTATATATTTTGTATCACAAAAATTAAATATGATACACATATTATTAAACCGAATTGTCTAAGAGTTATTTGTTCTATTTTTGAGTTTATAAACATTCTAAGTCATTAGCATAATTTTTAGAAGTGTTATATGACTTATATACATTTATATGTATTTATTATAAGGTTTAAATCAAGTTTTGGAAACTATAAGGTAAAATATATTAAGGCCGAGAATAAAATATTATTTGGTGATTTTCGAAATGTATAAGTATATTAACTTATATTATAAATTTGGGAACATTAAAAATAGCTACAAGTATTTAAATGGCTAATTTATAAAGTTATGTGGCTAAAATGTAAATTTTGAAAAGTTTGGAGTGCTTATTATAATTGCCGAGAATAAAGGGTGGATTTGGTATATTTATGTTATAATATAAGGTAGGAATTAATATTATGAATTTTGGTGAATTTAAATAAGTGATTAAGTGTTAAAATAACAATTTATAAAGTTTTGGGACTATTTTGTAAATATTGGAAACTATGGTGTATGGCCGAGAATTACATATGAATTTATGGGTATATTAAAGTATTATTATGAAATTAAGTCTTGGTCAAAGTGTTGACCAAAAACTTTGGATTAAAATGATTTATGACATAAAATATTAAGTTTATAAAGGTTTAAGGGTGAATATGTAATTTATGAAAATATAAGTGAAGAACCGAATTTAATTTGGGTGAATTCATAATTTGCAAAATTATGAGGGCCTTTTCGATATTTAGAAATTGAATATTGAAACTATAGTTTATAAGTTAATATGTAACTTATATAAAGTTATGGGTTAAAAAGTGAATAAAGGAAAATATAAGTGAAAACCAAAAGTTAAGGGCGGGTTTATTTGTAATTTATAAAAGTTGTATAATAAGATTGTAATTACGAAAGTTAATATGGATATTGGTAAACTAAAAAAGGTAATGTGGTTAATTAATAATTTACAAAAGTTAATGTGTATGTTAGGTAATTACCGAATTTATAAGGTTATTTGGTGATTTATAAAAAATTAGAATATTCATTTGGCAATTACCGAGATATTAAAGTGGGTAATTGGTAAATTATAAAGTTATATGGTTATTTGGTAAGTTGTAAAAGTTAATGGGTTCAAACTATGATTACCGGAAATTATATGTGGTATTTGGTAATTTATAAAGTTGTTGGGTATAAAATGTAGATACCGAATTAATTAGGTTGGTTTTGTAATTAATAAAGAAAGGAAGTAAAACGAGGGGAATATAATGTATTATGGTATATTATGGAGAATAGTATAAGGTTTATGAAATAATTGTGGTTATGATAAAAATAACCAAAAGAATATAATATTAAGTTTATAAAACAATTGAGGTTATATTAAAGATACCGAATTATATTGGTGTATGAATAAGTGAAATAATTATGGATATATAATTAATGAGATGAATTGGAAAATTCATTATCACATGTAGATATCACATAAAATAATGAACTGATGAACTACCTAGAACCACTGTTAAATAACAGTGGGAATAAAAAAACATACAGAGTTAGTATACTACGAGTATAAACTCTACAGTGACAGTACTGTAATACTTGGTGAATAGTTATATTAATATTACCCAGTATTGCATGTTTATATAACAGCGTACGGGAAGGAACTACTGAACAGGAATTTGTCAAGCTAGCAGTTACTTGGTGAACGGTATGTTAATTGTGTGGTCTGAATGTCCTAAGAATTTTCCTAAGGTCCAGACGTTATGTGTTTAATTGCTTAAGAGCGATATCTGTGATTTTATGTATATGATATTGTATACTGTATTGCTCAACACTGTTGCGTTGTATTTTTACGCGAACATCTTATGACTGGAAGTTTATACATCTAACTGGAACAAGACTAACTGACCTTTAGGTATTATTGAACCTAACTGATGGTCAACTGTTATAGTCTTAACTCAAGGATTGGTTATTGTATCACTGACTAAAGGGCTAACTTATAAAGAGAGGAATCCAGACTGTTTCGACTTTCTGGTTGCGCATCGTGATCACTACGAGAGACTTCAAAGGGGAGTCACTCAAGGGAATCCATCACTCACATTCGAGGATGGCGGAGGGCACTACCGTTGGTGCACAGGTTCGACCGGATCGGTCATTTAATTATCCAGGGCCATAAGGTCAGCTGGTAACGGTTCCATTGGAACCCAGGGGACTATCGTCATTAATAAGTTATTAAGGGTTGTCTTGACATGACGCCTGAGGTGGAATTTAATTGGAAAAGGTTAAGTGATTGGTTTAAAGGATAAGGGCCAGGTGGCCAACTAACAAGTACAGTTTAATACGCGTATCTTGTTTGGTTATTGTTAAGGATTATTGATGTGTGATTATTGGTTATTGTTATGGATTATTGATGTGTGATTATTGGTTATTGCTATGGGTTTTTGATGTGTGGTTATTGGTGTTGTGTACTATTGTACATTGATGTTTACAGGTGAATTGTTGTGATTGTTTAATGTTTACAGTTATTACTGTTATTATTGTAAACCGGTATTTCATGTAAAGAATCTAATATCAAGATGGCTAAAACGACTTAAGGAATCCAAATGATTTAAGACTACATTTAGCATACCAGCATTTTGATTGTTGAGCCCTTCAATGGGCAAACATTCCAGGTTATTGAAGAAGACTCAAGCCGGAGTGCGGGACACGGGGGTAGCTGATGTGTTTTCAACAAACACCTTAGGTTTTTTTTTTATATGTATTAAGAAGGTTGTTGTATTCAGTTAGTTGCTCTTTTAGTTGGATTTGGTTTGTAATAATTAGAGTGCTCAGTATCTGTTCATCACAGCGTGAGGAGTTGTATTGTTGGGAAGAGTAAGGATGCCTTGTTACTCACAAGGGTGAGTAACGGCGTGTAACACCAAGGTAGATAGTTTTATTTTCCGCTGCGAATTATTATTTATTATGCTACGACTTGCGACATTATTACAGGTTTAGGATTAGGGGTGTTACAACTTACATTATATATTTATTATCCTTTCCCTTTTGTAATGTCAACTCATCACTGAAGTGAAAAATTGGAGAGGGGATGCAAAATTTACAAGTGCTTCGAAGTTAGGACACAAGGAGGTTCAGTATGCTCTTGCTCTCAACTCCTTGGTCTTTCTATTGATAAATATCATCAACTGTAGAAAAAAGTTTCAAGATTTTGTAGGAATCTTGTGGGTAATTAACCCCCCTATTGTTCAAGGGAATTGAACCTCATTTTGTAAGCTAGATCATAAGAAAAGACATCCTAGATGACAAGAACTATATACGTTGAAGACGAGCAATTGACATGTCAGGATTGTGTACTTGATCGTGCAATGGACTTCTTCTATGATAGGCCTAACAGAGGGCATCAAGGACTAAGACCTTCATTTACACGTATCATAGAAAAATCCACTTCTCGATCAAGTAAACAATCGTGACATGTTAATTGCTCATCTTCGGCTTACATAATTCTCTCTATCTATGAAGCCCTTTTGCTATGATTTAGCTTGCAGAATAAGGTCGGTTTCTCCTAAACAATAGAGCAGTTAATCACCCATAAGACTCCTACTGAGGTTTCACTTTATTGTCTCATAAGGAATATCAAGTGTCCGACTGAGGAGTTTCTTACCTTTGGTCTCATTGTCTTTAAAAGATATAAGAGGATGAGACCAAGAGCGTATTAAGCCTCCTTGTGCCTAAATTTTGTAGCGTGGTTTAAATTCTGCATTCCCACCTCAATTTTCACTTCAATGATGAATTGACACTGAAAAGATCTAAAACATTAGTTAATATGCCAAGAAGACAAATAAGCTATATATATATGTGAACATGATGTGATACATGTATGTTTTTGCTTTAAGAAACTTTGTAACCCACCAGGGAAAATTGAAAAAGAGCTTTAGAATTGTCACTGCTGAGACAATGGTCAATAAAATTAAGTAGATCAGGGTCTAGACACCGCCAAAAATGCGTACCCTCTAAAAGGCACGTTAAAGCACCATTTGTCTTGAGCAATTTCATAAAAGTTTTTGCAACTATGCAGAGGCGGAGATAAGGGGGGCGGGGGTGGGTGTTTGGCCCCCCCAACTCCCTCGGGTACATGTTGAAATCAGTTTTATTATTTTGTTATTTAGTTTATTTATGTTATTAGATATTTGTTCGCCCCCCGTAACATTTTGTAACATATCACTATGCTATCACCAAATTCTGTTGTTATCAATTTTATTTCTATTAATATGTTATATTTGTTATAGAATTATATTGTAAAAAATCATATTTAGTCTATAGTAGATAAGAAAACTCTTAATATTTTTATTTTAGTAACATAGTCTAAAGTAAACATGATTATTATGTCAGTCTTAGTAATCATGTATCCATAATATAAGTGTTTTAGTTATTACAGATTTTGTAAATTAAAATAATATTAGAATTATTCAAAATAATTTTTAAAAACTACTAGTTTAAAAGTATTGTTCTATATTATTGACATTAACTTGTAATTTTGTATACCCGTTTTTTAAACTAGAAATAAAAAAAAAGATAAAACAAATTTTTTTTATTTATTAATTTATATATTTCAATTTTTATGTCAAACTATGTATCTAATATCAATTTTTAAAATATAATTATATTATATTAATTAAAAACTAATATTAATTTTAAAATATTAATTAATATTATAAAAGAATTCTCGCACCCCTTAAAAAAAATTTTTGGCTTCGCCCCTGCAACTATAGGCCCCATTCTTTTACATTGCTGATAATCCAGCTGATGTCATTTGTCAGCTGATAGTTAGAAAAAGTAGAGGGGGAAAATAGTTGATATGACAATTGATGTATGTGACATACAGAGACAATAAACTAGCTGATCAAATAAACACATGTCCTTATGAATCACAAAGATGAAACTCGAAAAGAAATGAAATTTAAAAAAGAGCTAGCATAATAACTAATTAATCACCACAATTTACAACAAACTAAGTCTACAGCAGATGAAGCGGCTACATAAGCAAGAGCTTCAGCATGCATTTCTCTTGGTAGTGAATCTATGTTACCATCACTGGACGCTAAATTCATGAAAGATTGCCGCCAAAACTGAAGAAACGGACACCATCTTTGTAGAGGAAAAAAAGTATACGAACAAAGAAGTAATTTTTAGTTAGTAATTGCTTTGCGTGTGTATATCGGGTATCGAATAACAACATGCATGAAGTTTAAACTAATATGTAAAGTTTACTCTTGCCACAAAAAATACCATAATTATGGAAAATATTTAAACAAGTAATAAAATTGCAAAAAGTATAGAAGAACTAAAAATAAAGAAACAAAATTATTGATTTTTAAATAATAAACATATACAATACTCCAAAAAAAAAAAAAAAATTCACTTTGGCCGTCTATTTATCATTTTTTCTTAATTTAAATATTTGCAATTGTAGTTACATAATGATTAAACATCATAAAATAAGAATATATATGTAAGTATAAATAAAACTAATCCAATATAAGATAGGGTAATTGTATATAATTTTAATTACCCACCACATATCGCATTATTTAATACATTAATTTATTTATTTTATTACATATTTAATATGTTAAAATAATACAAGAAAAGATTATTATCAATTTTCTTCTCCAATTTTGTTTATTTAGCTACAATTATAGCTAATCCTCTTAATAATTTATAACTTATGATTTATTATTAATAATGTATTGAAACAAGGTTAGCGGATATAAATATTCATATTTTTAATTGCAAATTGACATATTGTGAGTTAATGTTTTTTGTCATTTGAAAAACATGTTTTAAAATTGTGGTATTATATGAATTACCAAAACCTTTCAGGCTATATAATTTTTCCAAATAAAATTTTATGACTAAGTTTTGTATGCTTTTTGAAAAAATAATAGGAGAAAACAAGCTCTTCCTTACTTATTCCTTTCATCAATGTTCTCTTTTAATTTATTTTTATTATCTACGATCAAAATAAAATTAGTGAACATAATTAATAAAAATAATAAGGGAACACCCTTTAGGCCCTTCCTCTTACATTTTTTTCCTACTTTCTCTTGTTCGAAGTTAATGTATTGTCTTTGTCTCGCTCTGGGTTACTTGCACTAGTTGTTTACAACTCCAAGGATTAAAAAAAAGTTATAAGATGGTATCGATTAGGGGTTCGTGAGATTTGAGATGGACAAATTGATTATAAGTTGCAAAATGAAATCATTGATTGTAGTTTAGCTAGTTTAGTTACATGGCAAATTCGACAGCGCAGCCGAATCCAATATGGTGCGGTCCAGTGATTTGACATCCCAATCAGTTGTTGATTGGACTGTTTTTGCTGATTGGGCTGTCTTTTTGCTATATTAACTTTAAATAATTGTAATTTTTAATATATAAGTCCAAAATGAAAAAAAATATCATTGTTCACCTAAATTCAAGCTCTTCAAAACAAGACCAGTTATGGATATGTTTTGACAACTATGAAAAAAAAATATTTTTACATGTATATAATGATACATTAAAATCATAATATGATTCATTAGTTTTGATATTATGATTCATTAAAATTGATATTATGATTCATTAACTAATAAGTGGTGAATTAGATAACAATCTTCAGAACCGATAAAAATCATTGTTTTGTAGTGTATTATTATTGTTGTATGGCGTATTTTAAACCTAATATGATGATTCATGTATTTTTCTTACGTACCAAATATGGTTTGTATTATTATTTAAAAAAAATTATGTGTTCTGATGATACACTAAAAAGATGTTATGTTTCATTAAATTTGATATTATGATTCATTGAAATTAGTATTATGATTCATTAAATAATAAATGGTGAATTAGATAACAAAATTCGGAACAAATACTGAATCATTATTGTTTTGTGGTGTATTATTAATGTTATACTATGGTGTATTATAAACTGTATGTGGTGAATCATAAGTTTCATTGATATGTACATGTAACTAACATAAATTTTTATGGGAAAATTCACAATATACCCTTTTTTCTTTCGTAATTCACAATATACCCATGTTGGTTTTCGTAATTCAATTTTAAACATGCTTAAATGTTGTCCAAAATTGACGAAACTTTACATAGACAATGCTAAAGTGTAATGTTTTGGTCCAATATCAAATTTGAAGTTTTTAAGCTCATATGTGACATGTGGGACGCAATGAACATGTCACAATTTTCATTGGGTCCCACAAGTCACATGTGAGCTTAAAAAACTTCAAATTTGATATTGGACCAAAATATAACACTTTAGCATCGTCCATGTAAAGTTCCATCAATTTTAGACAACATTTAAACATGTTTAAAGTTGAATTACGAATACCAACAGGGGTATATTGTGAATTATGAAAGCAAAAAGAGGCATATTGTGAATTTTCACAATTTTTAAACTTGTCAAAACATACCCATGATTGGTTTTTTTTAAAGAGCTTGAATTTAGATAACAATGATGTAATTTTTTTTTATTTTAACTTATATTTTAAAAATTATAATCATTTAGTGACAATGAAATATTATTTATTCTTTGGATTTGCGGAAATCGGAAATCAATTCTGAAATACGCGCAAGACTGAGTCTAGGTTTATTCTCATGCTTCCATCTAAAGATTAAAATGATGAGAAAGTGCTGACATGTACTGACTGCACCGAGTAAGTGTGACCGTCCCGCGCAAACACTAGGCTGTAGTTACATAACCAAAAAATTGTTTGTGGTTTAGTTAGTTAGCTAGGAGGGTTTTTCCGGAACTTCTAATCATTTATTTTAGATAGTTTTTTTTCCGAAGCATGTTGATTTGGATAGTTGGAGGCTCCGCTTACGCTCCAATAGAGGTTCAATGAATACTATTTTTTGTAGCAAAATGTTTGGAAAATTGTAATGAATACCAGAATAATTTATACTATCAACTAATATAACTTGGAGCTAGCTAATTTTGCGGACAATTTGCTGTAACTTTACAGCATAAGTTAAATTGATGATATATTGTTTAATAGTACAACTTAAATTAAGAAAGAAAATTTGACAAATGAGTCAAAGACTAATTTTGGAGATTTAAGTTTTTACTGATCCGATTCCGTAAGAGAAGAAAAATGGTAGGAAAAAAAAATCCTACAGAAGAAAAGTCGGTTAGTTCAGTTAGACGAGGAAACAAATAAAAGGAAAAATCAAATAAGATAAAATTAGCTTTTATATATATAAACACAAGATAAAGAATCAAAATCTTCAAGAAATAATCTGAATTATAGTAATAAGAGAAGATCTTTATCTAAGTGAAATAACCGGCCTTCTCTGCACATACTTATATATATATATATATGTACATTCTTCTGTAATCATTTGCCTTCTCTTCATTCACTTACATACTTCGGCATCTCAACTATACACCTAAACATACAACGTTGTCGTTTCTGACATTCAGCCCGTCGAGCAACGCGAGCTTGACATCGGCGGCGGCCCTGCTAATTCACCCCACCGCGTTCAGTGCACCCAAACGCCACAACCAGCGACGACGCCTCCTCCGTCCAGTCCACCCGTGCATTACCTCCTCTCTCCCAAACTCCTTCGTCATCGTTTCTGAGCAGTCCCCGTCATCATCCCCTCAGTATCTTACTCAACAGCACCCTCCTCGTCCGTCCTTCCCGACTACCGCCGCTGATCACCACACTTCGATTCGGCGCGCGGCTGCTACCACTCCTGTGGTGTTTCTCTGGTGGGAATAGTGGCGTAGGAGAGTAAAAAACAGGTACGTGCAATAAGTAAGTAAAGTAATAAACAAATTTACGTGCGCTAATTATGTGCGGATTAATATGTAGATGATTGAATTTCAGTAATGGATAGATTTAATATTGACTTTTTTCATAAATACGATAACATGTTTAATGGATAGATTTAATTTGCTCATGATAATGGGGGATTAGATATTCTTAAAAATGGGGAGGCATCAGGCAAGGGTTAAACATGGCATCATGCAGGTAAAGTAACAATGTTCGTATACTTATTCCAGTAAACAATGGCGGTCCATCTCTCCGGTTCACTTTCTCACTTTTGGCGGCAATCTTTCCCGAATTTACCGTCTAGTGATGGTACCATAGATTCACTACCCAGAGAAATGCAAGCCGAAGTTCTAGCTCATGTAGCCGCTTCATCAGCCGCAGATTTAGTCCGTTGTAAATTGAGGTGATTAATTAGTTTTTCCCGCTAACTAGCTCTTTTTGAAATATAGTTTATTCTCGAGTTTTATTTTTGTGATTCACAAAGACGTCACACGTCATTACCATAATCATGATTTCTTTTTCTCTTTTCTCAGTTGCAAAACCCTAAATGAAATAGCTCAAGACAAAATGGTGCTTCAACATGCATTTTTAGAGGATATGCGTTTTTGGTGGTGTCAAGATCCTCATCTACTTGACTTTATTGACCAGTGTCTCAATAGTGGCAATTCTGAAGCTCTTTTTCAACTTGGTCTGGTAAGTGTCTCTTACAATATTCTTCCCACAATCAATATATCTATCACTTTACATCTTGTTCACTTTCATCATATAATATATTTCTATTTACAAATTCTTTCTCCTAGAAGCATCATAATTGATATCTTTAAACTTTTTCAGCGTCAATTCATCACTGAAGTGAGAATCGAAGAGGGAATACAAAATTTAGAACACGCTACAAATTAGGTCATGTAGTGGCTCAATATGCCCTTGGTCTCATTCTACTATGCAACAAATCTTTTCAAGATAATGAGATCAAGGGTAAGAAACTCCTCACCCAAGCACTTGATATTCGTTATGGGACAATGAATATCATCAACTGCAGAAGAAGGTTTCAAGATTTTGTTGGAGTCTTGTGGGTGATTAACCACAATATTGTTCAAGAGAAACCAGACTCATTCTGCAAGCTAAACCATAAGAAAAAGTCTCCGTGGATGGCGAGAGTTATGTACGCTGAAGATGAACAATTGACATGTCAAGATTGTGTAATTGATCGTGAAGTGGATTTCTTTTGTGATAGGTTTACAAGAAGGTCTTAGTAGTTTCTTGATATTTGTTACTTATCAAAAAGATTTCCTTATGGTAGAGGTTTGTTTGACTTTGTACTCACTATAAACCCATGTATAAACAATAAGTTCATTTTAAGCACATATATAGTGATAATTACTATGACTCCTATCATGTTGTGATTCGTAGAGCCCTTTCCCAATACGATGTACATTCGGTATACTATGTGCCTGCAATCCTTCTCTGTTGGATGCATTAATCAGACTATAGAGTTCTTTAGAGATTGAACTCTTACCTGGCGATTTCCATGCACACTCGTCGCGCCGCTGCTGTGATATAGGAGGAGTCGGAGCAGTAATCATCTGACGCACGTAATCTTCCTCATAAACAAATAAACGCCTGTGCCACCTGAAGTTCCACGTCCAGATTCCATTAACCCACTCTCCCTGATCTGCCACCGTACATTCCTTATTGGAAGCAAGTTGATACAGTCAAGGAAACGCCTCTTTTAGGCTTCCAGCGTGGCTCCACCTATCAAGCCACTTATCAAGCCAAAAGAACGTCTCCTCACCATTTCCAATGTTAATGACTATCTTCTCATTCAGGCCATCCTGTAACGGAGTACATGCTGAGGTGGCCTTAACAATCGAATACCAGATACCCAGGTGGCAGCCAGAGTCCATATTAATCATACCCGTGTGCAACCCATTTCTCATGTTATGTATGGACGGCACTAATCTCTTCCACAGTGGTCTTTTATTACAAGCATAGTTGTACCTCCTTTTGCAAGAAAAGCCAAATTCCTTACCTGAAGATCTGAGAAGCCTAGCCCGCCATCCACCTTTGGTTGTGCCATTCTTGCCCACGAGATTGGTGTCAAGAACCAGTTTCTATTTTTTCCCCAAAAACCTTACGTTGTAGTGAAGTAAGCTCTTTTCAGACACTCCTTGGTATGACCAATAAACTTGCATAGTAGAGAGGAATTGATTCCAGTATCGATTTGATGAGGAGGGCTCGCCCCGCTTTGGACAAACTAGTTGCCTTCCAAGTCGCTAGCTTCATTTCCACCTTACGAATAACCGGAGCCCATGTGTCTAGCTTCCTTGCATTTGCTCCTAAGGGGCATCCAAGGTAAGTGGAGGGAAGGGATCCAACTTTACATTCAAAGATGCGTTCCACCATTTTACTTTCACTTTCACTAGCATTGATACAAAAGGCCACCGACTTCTCCATATTCAATTGTAGTCCACTCATTTTCGCAAAGAACATGAGTAATCTCCGTAAATACACTAGCTCTTCCTTCTTAATTTGGATAAATAACATAATGTCATCCACAAATTGTAGGTGGGTGACCCTCACTTGCCTTGACCCAATCAATAACCCCGAGAGTAATAGCATGTTAGCGTTTGAGACTGAAGATTACTAATTTATAATGAATTAATAAAACTCAAATGTTGATTAAAAAGATTCAATCGAATGATTAGCGGATGATAACAATCGTAAAAATATGACTTATGGTATGTAGTAGTAAATAAATATTGAATATTAAAAACAAAGTAATCAAACTTTCCTTAAATACACATCACTTTGTGAAATACCCCAAACCTTTAAGTGTTAGTTAATTATGTGATTATGACCTTAAAAGGCTAAATAAGTCCTTAGGAAACATTGGTAGGCAATTTAAACCAAGGAAAACACAAGAAAACACCATAAAGTCAATTTAAGCAAATACTTGCTCTAGACTTGGTGTAACCTTGTTTAGGACCTTAAGGTCATTCTAAGACCTTATTAACATGCTAATGAACATGTTAAATCAATTACCAAAGAAAACCAAGCTCAAAAACAAGTTTAAACACAAATTGTGCTTTAAGGAGTCTTAAAGCACGTTTTTGAAAAATTATCTTGGAAATGGGTTTTGAGTGGCTAAATGCCCAAGATTATGTCTTAATCAACATGTTTACTACTTAGTATCACATTAGGAAGCCTAAATCAATGAGAAACCAAAAATTTCACAAATTTGTGCACTAATTATGAATAGTACTCAAATAGTGCACAATTTAAGTCTTTAATCTCCTTTAGGTGGTCAATGGTCAAACTAGTACCTAAATAACAAGAGGGGGCCGGTTTTTACAAGGTTACTCACCACCTAACTCATTCAGCAAGTTTAAATAAAGGAAAAGAGGAGGAAGTTCACTATTTGAAAAGTAACATATATTTACTTTCACTTTACTCTCTTCTCCTCTCATTTCCTTTCCTCCCAGCCAGTCACCACCTTCATTTCTCTCTTCTTCCCCACGTTAAGAGCAGACCCCATGGTTCTCCATTCTTCTCCAACTTCAATCTCTTGCCAAATCCAACTCCATGCTCCAAATCAAATTCTAAAGGCATATTTGTGCTAGTTAGACCAAGCCCTTCATTTCCCTCTTTTCAAATCTTCAATAACTCAAGTTTTATTCCATGGATAATATCCATTGAAGGAGGAAAAGCTCATATTCTTGCATCTTGTTATTCTCCTTTGCTTCAAGGTAAGAAAAATCAAATTTCCTCTCATTTTTGAACATGTCCGAAAATCACCATTAGTGATGCCTTGTCTTGTTCATTTCAGTAGCTTGATTTGTTCTTGAGAGGATTATAAGAAGTCCCACCTTGCTTCCTTATCAAGTTCTCTTCAATTTCCAAAGGTAAATACCAATTCTAGTGTGTTATAACACACTTTTGTAATCTAGGGTTAACTTATGAGTTTAGGTGTAATACTTAAATCTCATTACCCTTAATTGTACATTGATTAGAAGATTGACAAGTGAACAAAAGTTCTTGCCGATTTTCAATCAAGAAAGACAAGTGAAGAGAGGAAATGTTGAAGAGGAAGAAGGTAAATGACCTATCCTAATGTAGTTTTGTACCTTAGGAAAATGGAGCTTGAATTGCTTAATAAACAACCTAAAGAGCCAAAGGGAAATGAGTTAGTAAAAGATCCACAAGGTGGATTATAAGGGAATATGAGATTGTTGGGTGTAATTGCAAGTTGAAGGTATATATATGTGGAAATTCAGTGTTTAAGGTTATTGTAATTTAAGGGCCTAAGAGCCATGTCATTGAAGGGCCTAAGTGCCAAGCAATTTAATTTTATGCACTATATTGTGATGTAGTATACTTTGGGTGTAGATTGTGTGTAAAGAGCATTCTTAGTGGATTTGAATGTCTTTGATTGATTAAGGATGAAAAACCATGTGTTTGCATGTAAGAATGTGCTAGAGAAGCCATGTCAAAGTTTAATGGAGAAACAAAGAGTTTTAAGTAATCATTTTAAGGTGATTTTATGACCTAGGGAGTACTAGGAATCATTGAAGGTTATATTGGTGAAAGAAAGTGAATTAAGGTGTTCTTGAGTGTTAAAATGACTTAGGCATTATCTTGGAGGATTTAGTGATCAAATGGGTGTTTTGATACACCAAAGACATGGGATGAGTATTGTAGAGACTTGTGCAAAATTTGGTGAACAAAGGAAGTATAATGCCTTGTGAAAGATTGAATGGGAACTTGTGGAAAAGACCTTAAGGAGTTTGTGCGAAGGAGATGATGATAATGCAAAATGATTCTTGAGAGTGGTTAAAATGGTTGTGAAGAAACACTTTGGTTAGTTGATATTGTAGGCATGAGTTACCACTTAGAAGTCCTAAGGAACAAGTTTCATGTGCTAAGGATTTAGTAAGAAATTGAGTAAATGATTAAGGAGTTTGATTGTGGGTGGATTAAGGAGTTTGGTGGTTGGTTTAAGAGTGGGTTAGAGTGCCAAGATGATGTTAGAACATATAGGACACTTAGGGTAAGGTTTGGAGTGAAATAAGCACCTAGAAACAAGGTTCTGACTTCGACCTACCTTAAGACCGACCTTTTCGGGCCTAAATTACCCCTCCAGGAAGCCCTCTAACTTAGACCAACCTAAGGACCGACCTTGGCAAGGTCGGTCGGGCTTAAATTTTGCAAACATGAATGTTTCTGGTTCCAACCGACCTTGGGACCTACCTTGCAAGGTCGGTCGGCCTTTGTAAAAAAAAGTTTAAAAAGAATTTGCCATTAGTAGTACACCATTAAGAGATAGTGAGGAGTAAGTGATTTACATGATAAGGATTAAACTACTAGGACTTAGTGGTTATTAACTGAAAATCATAATGTGAAGTTAAGAACTAAAAGTCTAATGTTAATGGCAACATTAGAAACTTTTAGATCACAAGTGTTACTTAATAAGAAACCTTGAAATAAGGTGAGTAATAAGTGTGAGGTTAATGGATTGTAAGAAACGACAAGAGAACGTCGTAGGTAATGACAAGTAGTCAAAGTTAATACCGGAATTGACCATTCAACTGAATGAATTATAGGAACGAGAACTAGTCGAAATGGCAGCCGAGACTAAGAGGGTGTCACGTTAGGCTAGCCATCCTCAAGGTGACAGGTATGGTTTCTTGCAACCTGTGTTCTACCGGATTACACCGGCTTGTATGCCAACCTGTTTTTCAGTGTGTTTGCTACCTTGCAAGATATAGCATGAAATGAGTTTACAGTAATTCATTATGTGGCGTATTTAGTTCCGATACCGTTTAACCTCGAATGTGTGTTAAACCATAGTTAACCGACTCTAGGATCACATAAGAGATCGGTATTCGGATTTAACGACCCAACTTATGGGAACGTTCTAACTACGGCTATCCGTGTGTTAGGTGTGTGTTGTTGTTGTGTATAAGTGTGTTTACCTCTCTTGTGTATGTCGTTGTGTAACGACGGTTGTTTGATCATGTAAGACGTATGATGGCTTACCTCCCTTGTGTGTTTAACCAAGTTTGTAACACCATATGGTGTCGTGATATGATAGGTTCCATAAGGGAACTTCTAACTAATATATATTATGGGGGTGAGGAATCTGGGAGTCCCGGTCGCGCGTGTATGTACGGGGGTTGATATCTATATTTGATTCAACTCTCTCCCTTGTATGATTGTCTTCCTTCTTGGAATTCAGTCTCCCACGAGCCTCATCAATGGCTCTCCTGCCTTGACTTATGATCGGGGTTAGGGGGATATGTGTACGGTGTGTTCGGACCTATATTATATCCGACACATCTAATTAAAGTAATTGTGTACGGTGTGTTCGAATCTATGTTATATCCGACACATCTTAAGTAAAGTATACGTTCTCTAAGAAGAACGGTGATGTGTTATGTAATGGGCCCAACATGAGATTGAAGATGTAATCTAGGCTCTACTAAGTGGCTAACTCTCATTTCGGACCGAGTCCTCACGAGACTCGTTCCCGAGTTATGTTATGTGTGTGTTAATGTGCGATGTGTGTTGTTATGTTTATGTGTGTTGATTTCCGAAAATCAACCCCATGTTCATAAAATAAGTAATTAAGTATAACCCGATTAAATGGGTAAGTGTTGTCTAATAGGGACTTAACTCCACTAAGGTAGAAACCCTCAAGGGTAAAGGAACACAATAAAGTGACCTAACAAGTGTTGATGTGCTAACTTAATTGTTTGCATCCTATTGAGTGGAGATATGTTAAATACACGTATGTTATGTGTTTATAGATTTTCATGCATGATTTAAATATAATCAAGTGCATGCTTAGATGACAATTAGTTGTGCGTGGCCCGGTAGTATGCGGGCTGCACGATTACCATACCAGCAAAGGTGCTGAGCCCCTTTGGGGCCCCCTTTTTCCTTTCAGGTACAATGGAGCTGGCAACCTTTCGAGAGTAGAACGGGGTGGTTGTATGTACATGGGTAGTTATTTAATTACTTATGTATTGTAGGTGTAGTAAGACCGAAACTGTTATCGGCATTAGTTTGTAAATACTCGGTACTGTTGGAATATAATGTATTTGATTGTTTAGAAATGGAACGGGATTGCATGTGTAAGTGCTCAGGAATCTAGTCCATCGGACCGATACAATGTATAAGTATTAGCCTTGTTAGCCACGTGGGTGGCTAACGGCGTGTAACACCAATGGATTAAGTAAAGATTGGGTTGTGTTTTCCACTGCGAATTGTTGTTAAGTGTTGTGTTTGTAGTTGGGCTGTTACACTTTGTTTCTCTACAACGCTATACTATTATGTTATGACATAATGTGGACTTAGTTGATTTCTAGTATATTTCCCAAAATACGCGATGAGCGCAATTACAATTATACTATATGCGATAAGAGAAATTACATTGCTAAACTTAATGATCCGTTTCATGCCAATAACAGAATGGTGGTGGAAGTAAATATCAATTGATTTTTTTAGGAAAATTCACAATATGTCACGATTTGAGTTTATAATTCACGATATATAATTTTTGGAAAAATATCCTTAATATGTCAAGATTTGAGTTTTGAGTTCACAAATGCCATGGTCCGGTAACGGACGTTAATTTCGTCGTTAACCCTCTCTGGATAATGACCAAATTGCGTTTGTTCGACTATGTAACGCCTATTTTTTAGAACAAAAATAAATGCACACAAAATACCTTTTTTTGTTTATAGTTTACAATATGCCACTATTAAAGTTTAGTAGTTTGCAATATGCCACTGTTTGAGTTTTATGTTCATAAAATACCCCTGTTTTTCTGTAACAGCTAGTTTTGAGTTCAAACGGTTAGTTTGAGTCCAACATGCGTATGTAGAGGATATGAATTTTGGTGGGGTCAAGATCCTCATTTACTTGATTTTATTGACCAGTGTCTCAATAGTGGCAATTCTGAAGCACTTTTTCAACTTGGGGCTGGTAAGTGGCTCTTACAAAATTTCTTCCCACAATCTATCACTTTAAATCTTGTTCACTTTCATCATATAATATATTTCTATTTATAAATTATTTATCCTAGTAACATGATAATTGATATCTATAAATATTTTTAGCGTTAATTCATCACTGAAGTTAGAATTGAAGAGGGAATCAAAATTTGGAACACGCTACAAAATTAGGTCATATGGTGGCTCAATATGCTCTTGGCCTCATCCTATTATGCAACAAATTTTTAAAGATAATGAGATCAAGGGTAAGAAACCCCTTACTCAAGCACTTGATATTCGTTATGGGACAATGAATATCATCAACTGTAGAAGGAGGATTCTAGATTTTGCCGGAGTGTTGTGGGTGATTAACCGCTTTATTGTTCAAGAGAAACCAGCCTCATTCTGTAAGCTAAATCATAAGAAGAAGTCTCCGTGGATGGCGAGAGTTATGTACGTTGAAGATGAAGAATTGACATGTCAGGATTGTGTAATTGATCGTGAAGTGGATTTTTTGTGATAGGTTTACAAGAAGGTCTTAGTAGTTTCTTGATATTAGTGACGTATCAAAAAGATTTCCTTATCGTAGATTTTTGTTCGACTTTGTACTCACTGTATAACCCATGTATAAACAATAAGTTCATTTTAAGCATATATATAGTGATAATTACTGTGACTCCTATCATGTTTTGATTTGTGTAATAGCATGTTAGCGTTTGAGACTGAAGATTACTAATATAAAATGAATTAATAAAACTCAAATGTTGATTAAAAAGAATCAATCGAATGATTAGCGGATGATAACAATCGTAAAAATATGACTTATGGTATGTAGCAGTAAATAAATATTAAATATTAAAAAACAAAGTAATCAAACTTTCCTTAAATAAACATCACTTTTTTTCTCTACAAGTCTATACTATAATGTTATGACATAATGTGGACTTAGTTGATTTCTAGTATATTTCCCACAATACGCGATGAACACAATTACAATTATACTATACGCGATAAGAGCAATTACATTGCTAAACTTAATGATCCGTTTCATGCCAATAACAGGACGGTGGTGGAAGTAAATCTCAATTGATTTTTCTAAGGAAAATTCACAATATGTCACGATCTGAGTTTGTAATTCACGATATATCATTTTTGGAAAAATATACCTAATATGTCACGATTTAAGTTTTGAATTCACAAAATTCCATCGTCTGGTAACGGACGTTATTTCGTCGTTAACCCTCTCTGAATAATGACCTAATTGCCCTGACAGAAAGTTTGAAATTTTTTAAAAAATTTGTTTTAATATTAATTTCTTTAATTTTGAATAAGTTTTTAAATATTTAATTGTTTAATATTTTTACAAAATAAATGCACCATACCATTTTTGTTTATAGTTTACAATATGCCACTATTTAAGTTTAGTAGTTTGTAATATGCCACTGTTTGAGTTATATGTTCATAAATACCCCTGTTTTTCTGTAACGGCTAGTTTTGAGTTCAAACGGTTAGTTTGAGTCCAACATGCGTATTAGAGGGTATGCATTTTTGGTGGTGTAAAGATACTCATTTACTTGATTTTATTGACCAGTGTTTCAATAGTGGCAATTCTGAAGCTCTTTTTAAACTTGGGCTGGTAAGTGGGTCTTACAAAATTTCTTCCCACAATCTATCACCCATCTTGTTCACTTTCATCATATAATATATTTCTATTTATAAATTCCTTATCCTAGTAACATGATAAATGATATCTATAAACATTTTCGGCGTCAATTCATCACTGAAGTGAGATTTGAAGAGGGAATACAAAATTTGGAACACGCTACAAAATTAGGTCATATGGTGGCTCAATATGCTCTTGGCCTCATCCTATTATGCAACAAATCTTTTCAAGATAATGAGATCAAGGGTAAGAAACTTCTCACTCAAGACACTTTATATTTGTTATGGGATCAGTGATATCACAACTGTAGAAGGAGGTTTCAATATTTTTGTCGGAGTGTTGTGGGTGATTAACCGCTTTACTGTGAAGAGAAACCAGCCTCATTCTGTAACTAAATCATAAGAAGGAGTCTCCGTGGATGGCGAGAGTTATGTACGTTGAAGATGAAGAATGACATGCCAGGATTGTGTAATTGATCGTGAAGTAGAATTCTTTGTGATAGGTTTACAAGAAGGTCTTATTAGCTTCTTGATATTAGTTACGTATCAAAAATATTTCCTTATTGTAGATTTTTTTCGACTTTGTACTCACTGTATATACCCATTATAAACTATAAGTTCATTTTAAGCATATATATAGTGATAATTACTGTGACTCCTATCATGTTTTGATTTGTTGTAATAGCATGTTAGCGTTTGAGAATGAAGATTAATATAAAATGATTAATAAAACTCAAATGTTGATTAAAAAGATTCATCGAATGATTAGCGGATGATAACAATCGTAAATATATGACTTATGGTATATACAGTAAATCTATTGAATATAAAAAAAATGTAATCTAACTTTCCTTAATAATCGTCACTTTGTTTTCTCTACAACTCCGTACTATTATGTTATGACATAATGTGGACTTAGTTGATTTCTAGTATATTTCTCACAATACGCGATGAGCGCAATTACAATTATACTATACGCGATAAAGAGCCAATTACATTGCTAAACTTAATGATCCGAATTTGAGTTTGTAATTCACTATATATCATTTTTGGAAAAATATCCCTAATATGTCACGATTTGAGTTTTGAATTCCCAAAATGCAATTGTCCGGTAACGGACGTTAATTTTTGTCGTTAACCCTCTATGGATTATGACCAAATTGCGTTCGTTCGACTATGTAACACTATTTGTTAGAACAAAAATAAATGCACACAAAATACCTTTTTTTGTTTATAGTTTACAATATGCCTCTATTTAAGTTTAGTAGTTTGCAATATGCCACTGTTTGAGTTTTATGTTATAAAATATCCCTGTTTTTCTGTAACGGCTAGTTTTGAGTTCAAATGGTTAGTTTGAGTCCAACATGCGTATTTAGAGGATATGAATTTTTGGTGGGGTCAAGACCTTATCTACTTGATTTTTATTGACCAGTGTCTCAATAGTGGCAATTCTGAAGCTCTTTTTCAACTTGGGGCTGGTAAGGTGGCTCTTACAAAATTTCTTCCCACAATCTATCACTTACAATCTTGATCACTTTTATCATATAATATATTTCTATTTATAATTATTTATCCTAGTAACATGATAATTGATATCTATAAACATTTTCAGCGTTAATTCATCACTGAAGTGAGAATTGAAGAGGGAATACAAAATTGGAACACGCTACAAAATTAGGTCATATGGTGGCTCATATGCTCTTGGCCTCATCCTATTATGCAACAAATATTTTCAAGATAATGAGATCAAGGTAAGAAACCCCTCACTCAAGCACTTGATATTCGTTATGGGACAATGAATATCATCACTGTAGAAGGAGGTTTCAAGATTTTGTCGGAGTGTTGTGGGTGATTAACCGTTTTATTGTTCATGAGAACCAGCCTCATTCTGTAAGCTAAATCATAAGAAGAAGTCTCCGTGGATGCGAGAGTTATGTACGTTGAAGATGAAGATTGACATGTCAGGATTGTGTAATTGATTGTGAAGTGGATTTCTTTTGTGATAGGTTTACAAGTAGGTCTTAGTAGTTTCTTGATATTAGTTACGTATCAAAAAGATTTCCTTATGGTAGATTTTTTCGACTTTGTACTCACTGTATAACTCATGTATAAACTATAAGTTCATTTTAGCAAATCATATATATAGTGATAATTATTATGACTCCTATCATGTTTTGATTTGTGTAATAGCATGTTAGCGTTGAGACTGAAGATTACTAATATAAAATGAATTAATAAAACAAAATGTTGATTAAAAAGATTCAATCGAATGATTAGCGGATGATAACAATCGTAATATATGACTTATGGTATATAGTAGTAAATAAATATTGAATATAAAAAAATAAGGGAAAATTACATACCCTACCCATGATGTTTGGCAAAATTACACAATCCACCCACGTGGTTTCAAAAATTATTTTCCTCACCCATGCGGTTTCCCTCAGTTGTTTACATCCTACAACTTTTCAAATTTTTGTTAAATTCAAAAGATGCTTAAACGTTGTCCGAATTAATGAAACATTACATGGATGATGTTAAGTGATATATTTTGATCTTATGTCAAATCCAAAGTTTTTAAGCTTAAATGTGACCCGTCGGACCCAATGAACATGTTTCATTGGTTCCCACGGGTCACATTTAAGCTTAAAAAACTTCAGATTTCCCACTGAACCAAATATATCACTTTAGCATCATTTATGTAAAGTTTCACCAATTCGGACAACGTTAAGCATTTTTTGAATTGAACAAAATTAAAAAAATTGCTGGATGTAAAATGAGGGAAACCACATGGGTGGGGGAAAGTAATTTTGAAACCACATGGGTGGATTGTGTAAATTTCCCCAAACGTCATGGGTGGGGCATGTAATTTTCCCAAAAAATAAAGTAATCTAACTTTCCTTAAATAATCGTCACTTACTTGTTTCTCTACAACTCTGTACTATTATGTTATGACATAATGTGGACTTAGTTGATTTCTAGTATATTTCCCACAATACGCGATGAGCGTAATTACAATTATACTATACGCGATAAGAGCAATTACATTGCTAAACTTAATGATCTGCTTCATGCCAATAACCAGACGGTGGTGGAAGTAAATATCAATTGATTTTTTAAGGAAAATTCATAATATGTCACGATTTGAGTTTGTAATTCACGATATATCATTTTTAGAGAAATATCCTAATATGTCACGATTTGAGTTTTGAATTCACAAAATGCCATCGTCCGGTAACGGACGTTAATTTCGTCATTAACCCTCTCTGGATAATGACCAAATTGTGTTCGTTCGACTATGTAACGCCTATTTTTTAGAACAAAAATAAATGCACACGAAATACCTTTTTTGTTTATAGTTTACAATATTCCACTATTTAAGTTTAGTAGTTTGCAGTATGCCATGCCATGTTTGAGTTTTATGTTATAAATACCCCTGTTTTTTTTGTAACGGCTAGTTTGAGTTCAAACGGTTAGTTTGAGCCCAACATGCGTAATTAGAGGATATGCGTTTTTGGTGGGTCAAGATCCTCATCTACTTGATTTTATTGACCAGTGTCTCTATAGTGGCAATTCTGAAACTCTTTTTTCAACTTGGGGCTCGTAAGTGGTTCTTACATAATTCCTTCCCACAATCTATCACTTTACATCTTGTTCACTTTCATCATATAATATATTTCTATTTATAATTATTTATCCTAGTAACATGATAATTGATATCTATAAACATTTTCAGCGTTAATTCATCATTGAAGTGAGAATTGAAGAGGGAATACAAAATTTGGAACACGCTACAAAATTAGGTCATATGGTGGCTCAATATGCTCTTGGCCTCATCCTATTATGCAACAAATATTTTCAAGATAATGAGATCAAGGGTAAGAAACCCCTCACTCAAGCACTTGATATTCGTTATGGGACAATGAATATCATCAACTGTAGAAGGAGGATTCTAGATTTTGCCGGAGTGTTGTGGGTGATTAACCGCTTTATTGTTCAAGAGAAAACCAGCCTCATTCTGTAAGCTAAATCAAAGAAGAAGTCTCCGTGGATGGCGAGAGTTATGTACGTTGAAGATGAAGAATTGACATGTCAGGATTGTGTAATTGATCGTGAAGTGGATTTCTTTTGTGATAGGTTTACAAGAAGGTCTTAGTAGTTTCTTGATATTAGTAACGTATCAAAAAGATTTCCTTTCGTAGATTTTTGTTCGACTTTGTACTTTGTACTCACTGTATAACCCATGTATAAACTATAGTTCATTTTAAGCATATATATAGTGATAATTACTGTGACTCCTATCATGTTTTGATTTGTGTATTTTTTGGGATATTGGGCCAAGTCCAACCTTAAGCCCAGTGATAGCATTAGGTTTTGTAACACCCCAACTCAATCCAAACGTGGTCTCCCAACTTAACAACATATATATAAACTTGTCACAGCGGAATTCTTTACACTTCAGGACCTTGCCACGGTCTGACTACAGAATATACCGAACGTTAGTACATAACAACCTTAACCAAATACATATTCTTCTAACAATCCTCTCACATCCTATACATCTTACTAACTCAATTGCCATACGAGTGTACATGCACAACTCGTAGGCCACACTTAACCCTTAACACTTGTACCCCTTCTTACTCTCGCGACGGCCGCCTCCTGATGTACACCTGTGTAGTAAAATAGCCCCAAAGGGGGTCAGCACGAATGCTGGTACGATCCTCTCATGGCCCCCAAGCTAACGTGGTTACGACGACTAATTGTCGATAACATGGAGGTTGATTAGATGCACAACATAATAGAAAGTGCAGTAAACAACAAACCAAATATGAACAATCAAAGTTCACACACAATGAACGACTTAAATGTGTTCCCTTAGTTAGAGAGTTGATTATTGAACTCTTTAAGTTATATTTCCTCTTAATCTTAGTCCATCCTAATCTCACCTCAATCTTATACTTATCTTAATCTTAAAAACACCATCCTTTAAAAAGGAATGGATGTAGCTTATCTTAGTCTTAATAATACAAACCATCCTTTAAAGAGGAATGGTTGCAACTTATCTTAACCTTACCTTAATCTTAACCTTAACTTATTCTCAGTATAAACCGTTCCTGGAGGGAATGGCCGTAGCTAAATTTCAAACCTGGGATTTAGGTGATCCCACCGCACCCATCTTAATGCCACCTACCCTGGACGGGTGTCCAGCGTAGCTGAGCCGGCAACCGGCCCTTGGCTACAAGTCCGAAGACAAGTCCTTAAGCGGAAGTCGAATCTGCTATAGATACCAACCCCCTTTCTTAGCATGCATGACCGGAGTCAGTCCCGGGTTTCCTCACTCAAGTTCCAGTTAGCAGTAGTCTCAAGACCATGTTTGATGGTTAACCTCTTTCGGTTTATATCAACCCATATTAGGGAGCGTTCCTTAGTCTCACTCAATTCCTTACTAAACGTTGGTTAGTAAGTTCTCACGATATGTTGCATTAGTTTTCAAACATCACACAACAATACAATAATCATAATATTCCGGTTGCATGCTTTATCTTGTTTAGTGAGCACACAAAAACAAATAACACACAAGCCGAGGGACACCTCGTTAGCAAGCAGGTCACAAGAAGAACTGTACCGTTCACCGTTGGTCGTTCGGTTGCTTACTCTCTTCCGGAGTCCAAATACTCAAGCCCTAAAACATTCATTCAGTTTTAGGTTGTTAATCACTTAATTTAATTCAACTCATTTAACTTGCTTAATCCATAATGATTCCCACCTAACACCCCTTAAGTTTTACAACTTAATCTTACCACTTAACCTTAAACTCTTAAGTTTATACTTATCTTAATCTCTTAGGTCTTTACACCCCTAATCATCAATGCCCTCTTAACGGGTACCATTAATACCACTAAACTTCCTTAGGGTTTCTTTTTTTTTTTTTGGGGTCGACCGACCTTACCGACCGACCTACCCAAGGTCGGTCCATTCCAGAACTCATTACGTTTGAAAATTTCACCCCGACCGACCTTGCAAGTCCGGTCCCCAAGGTCGGTCCATTCCCGAGAGTTCCCCGGGGATATTTAAGCCCGACCGAACTTGCCAAGTTCGGTCCCAAGTTCGGTCGATTCCAGAGACTCAATTCGTACACAAAATACAAGCCCGACCGAACTTGTAAGCCCGGTCCCCAAGTTCGGTCGAATCCAGAACTCTTCCCGGTAGTGTAAACTGAGCTCGACCGACCGACCTTGCAGGTCCGGTCCCTAAGGTCGGTCGGCTCCAGAACCATGTTTCTAAATTCCCATTTGACTCCAAACTTCTCCCCATGTTCCCCCATGTGTCCTAATACCATTTAGGCACTTAAACTCACCTTAGAACTTCCATCAAACTCTCCAAAACAACTTCCAAAGATCTTCTCAAACATTTACCAAATTCTTACAAACACTCCTAACACTTGCCATATGATTCCTTACATTCCAACTTGTAACCTTACCAAAACTTCAACCAACCCTAGTGCTCCCTCCTTAACAGTTTGACCACTTCATAAACATCGTTTTTCATCTTTAACCTATCCATCTTCCTTTGCTAAACCTTCCAAGGTTATCTTGCATTTCCATGCACCAATTTCTCTTCTTTTCCATTTATTACTCATCATTCCTAAACTCATGAACTTACCTACGCATTTCTCCCCTCTTCTTCTTAGCCCTTAATCTTGTTCTTCTTTACCTTAACTATGCAACACCCTCCTTAGACATTTCCACCTCTTTTATGCAACTTACTCCCCATTCTCATGATCATACACCCTCATAGGTTTCTAGTCGTTTTCCTTGATGACTCACAACATTATCCTACCATTTTCACTTCCATCACCCAAGTCCACACATTACCATTTAACTAAACCTCATTAGTCCACTACTAGCTCCATCACACTTACACAAGCTTCTCAAAACTCTCGTTGTTATACTCCCTAGTTCATACCTAAATCACCTTAAAGGATTATACATCATTTCCTCCAGATTCTTACCAAGTCTTACCACTCCTCATACCATGTCTTTGGTGTGTTCAATACACCCATCTAAACTCTAACTTCCTCATAGACCATTCTAGGTCATTCTCATCCTCAAGAACTTCTTAGTTAACTCATTTCACACTCAAATCCTCTTAATGATCCCTAGTGAACCCTAGGGCATATTAACTCACCACCACTACCACTTAAACACTTTGTTTCTACTCAAATTTCGCCATAGCTTCTCTTATATTATCATGCCCAAATGCTTTGTTTTCCTCATTCAACCATCTCACACACATCAAGTTCTTTTCCATCATATCTTCTCACCCAAACCAACTCAATCACATCAACAACCATATATTGCAATAATCTTAAATGCATAGCACTAAGGCTCTTAAATGACATGGCTCTTAGGCCCTTAAATAACTTAAACTTAAACACTGAATTTCCCACATATAAAAGCTTTCAACCGCAATACACCCATCAATCTCATAGTAGTTATAATGCTCTTAAAACCCATCTTAAACTTATATTACTAACTCATTCTCACTGTCTCCTTAGTCACAAGTTCACAAGCTTGTTTAGACTCTTTTTCCTAGGTTATATAACCCATTACCTAATGTAAGCCCTAGGCTACAGGTACTCATCTAAAACTCATTCCTTAAACCTTAAACCACCATTAGGTAAGTAATTTACCTGCTTTCTCAAGCTTATTTTATCTCCTCCTTAGACCTTCTTCTGAATGAATATCGGCCACCACTTACTCCTTTGCCATATTCTAACCAATATCATGACTCACATGAGTACTAAACAATCTTGTGCCTATTTCTACTAGCAATATTTCACTAACTCATATGTTATATCTGGAACTTAAGCATAACCCTATATAGATAATACCTTCTACAAACTCATGAGTCTAAATGAATACCCACTAAGCATTGTATAAATAGAATTAAATAAGTGTCATCCATAGTCATAAATTGTGGATGATCTCTAAGTGTTTTAGACTTAACATAATGAAAATAGGACCTCCCTACTTGTATAAAAACATCAAGCACAAATGAAATTAATCTTCCATGAAGAGAGAAGGGTTGGATGATTTTTTAATTAATTTTTTTTTACCTTGATGAGAACTTTTCTAACTTGATTTAACACAAATGGCTTCTTAAACTTGATTTTCCTCCATCAATGGAGTTTTCTCTTGGCATCAAAATGGAGCTTGAAGGATTTGAAAAGATAGAAAGCAAGGTCTTGATCTAACTAAGAGAAATCTATACTTAGTTTTTGATTTGGAGCAAGGATGAGCACTTGGTGAACAATTGAAGGTGGAGCACCCATGGATGGAGCTCTCTCGGTTTTGGAGCAATAGAAGAGAAGAAGAAACCGTGGGAAGAAGAGAAATGAAGAGAGAGAGAAGAAGAAAGGTAGGCTAATATAAGGTGTTTTACTTTAATAAAGCAAATAGTACCCCTTTTACTTATCTCTTCTTTTCTTCCTTATTTGATGAAGTCTATGGTGACTCCTCCTTAGAAAATCGGCCCCCCCATTATAACCAAGATATTTATGGTCTTGGTTGACCAACTAATTAGACTTAAGTGATTAAAGACTAACTAGTCACTATTTGGCACTATTCACAAATTAGTGCACATATTTCTGAAATTTTTGATTTCCCATTGATTTAGGCTTCCTAATGTGATACTAATTAGTACACATGTGATTAAAGAGTAATGATGGGCATTTAGCCACTCAAAACTCAATTCTAAGACAATTTCTCAAAAATGTGCTTTAAGACTTCTTAAAGCACATTTTGTGTTTTAACTTGTTTTCAAGCTTGGTTTTCTTTGCTAATTGATCTAAAATGTCCATTAGCATATTACTAAAGTCTTATAATGGTATTTGGGTCCTAATCAAAGTCACTCCAAGCTTAGAGCACGTTTTTGCCCAAATTGCCCTTAAGGCACTTTCTTGTGTTTTCCTTGGTTTAAATTGTCTACCAATCTTTCTAAGGCATATTGTAGCCTTACTACATCATAATTTTATGTTTACTTAGCATACTTAGGTTTGGGGTATTTCAATCTACCCCCTTAAAAGAACTTTGTCCCCAAAGTTCCCATGCATCTTATCTTATTAAAATACATGTCTTACCTCATTCCATAGATCATACAGATCATACTTATGTATACTCAAACTCATTGAATCCTTAGGTCCACCATATGCTTATTCTAAATATCACACAACATGCTTACGCATGTATAGCACTCAAAATTCCTTTTGTTCCTTTTGATGATTAAAAACATTCATAATTTTCCAACGTATTCTCCCATGTCACCGGTCCGTAGACAATGGCTCATTCGTCCTCGTCACCATGGGCCAGAATACAACACACTCTGCTCTCCCCATGTCACCGGTCCGAAGACAAAGGCTCGTACGTCCTCGACTTCATGGGCGAGACTCAGTAAAAAGGTAATCCTTTTTACGAGGTCATGTGAGGAATAATTCCTCTAATTAAAAATACAATCAACTCCAATTTTTTTTTATCCTAATGCCTCTATCCTTAGCGTGATTTAATTGTGACCACTGGTAGGGAGTTTCAGGAATCATCCTACCCCGATGTGATCAGCATCAGTGTAGAACTATCCTTCCACCCCAATTTGCGTTCGGTTTCCCTTGATCCCTAGAAAATCAAGTTCCACCTCCCACGTCGTTTTCAAACATCCAAATAATTCACTCATGTCCAATTTTCTATCTTTTAGTTTTTCTAATCATAATCAATACATCTCCAAGGTGTGGACTTAGTCCATCAATCATTCACAGTTCATCTCTTAGTACTTACCTCAAGGCTCTCATTGCTACTAAGTTCTGTATCAGTCTCATACCAACTCTCACCGTCTTATACCTCATAGTGTTATCTTATTCTTATCTCACACATACTTCCATATCAACTCATATCTCATATATTCCTTATTTCTTAAGTCTCCTTAATCCTCTTCCTTAATTCTCTTAACTTGTACTCACACCGGAGCGAGTTAACAATAGGTACTTAATGTGTATGGTATTCACATGATTTATCTCAAAATGTTTATGTAAAACATATTCTCAAATTATTTTGTGCTATGCACACCGTAGTTTATGTACTCAGTACACAAACATACGCTAAGCGGTTTTCGCTCTACCCCCCTTAAAATGGATTACGCCCACGTAATCAACATTATATCATCCTTGAACATAAGTTCAAGATGTCTAATTCTCACCAGCATTCTAGCTTCCATGTGATCTATCTTACTTATAATTCGATCAGAAGTGACTTAGTCTCTGTATCGAAGATTCTTAACGGTACTTATACCGTTTCCTTAACTTAGTTTGGTCTAACCTCAAAGGTACTGATTTGCTAGCTTCCGCTGCACAACTCTGATAGTCTTAGGCTCAACTGCCTTTCTAATCGTTCATAGTATTGTATATCCTTCTGCCTCCTTACAGTTTAGGAATATTAGTTTCTTAGTGGACACGTGTTATCTTTTATATACACGGCCTTAATAAGTTGTAACTCGTCTATCCATTCTCCTTGAAGATCTTATGTTCATACTCTTAGTGTTTCTTCGAATGTCTAAATTGTTCTCTCCAACTGACCTTTGGTCTGAGGATGACCCTTAATCTGAAACTACTGTTTAGTGCTTATTGCGCTTTACAGTCTTATCCTTAACACTTTAAGACATGTCCAATGTCTGTGCTTAACAATCCGTGCTCTTCGCACTTCATAGTCCTTAATTATCTATTCTCTGATTCCCTTATGTTCTTGGTTCAACTGAATTCTTCTCTTCGACTGTTTGTGGGAATTGCTGCTCTTGTCTGATCTTGCGTCGTTGTCGGTGGTACGGAGTCGACTACTTCCCGTGTTCCTTACACCACTCGTCTACATGCATGGGGTACCTTACTGGTACATTACTACTTTCCCGACTAACTCATAAATGAGCGTGTCAGGCCTGCAAGCCCCTGTGGGGTGCAGTCGTCCCACGTCTCGTTTTAGTAAACTCATAGTGTCCGTCACACGTTTAGCTATTGCTAGTCGTGAAGTATTCTGTTGCCGATCTCCTCTTTCATCGTGCCATAATAACATTTATTGTTCTTCTTGAAGTTAATCAAGGGAAATCCATTTACTGTGTTCTTGGGTATGGTATGCTCTAGCTCCTTTCTGTATTCCGCATTGATTCGGTCTCTTAATATCTGAGGTCTCTTTCCGTAGAGCCTCTTATCTTGTTTCTCATATTTATGCTACTAGGAATGCACTTCCAGTTCCTTAAGGAATGGGTAGTGTGCTTCCTGTGAAATCTTACTTAACCAGGTCCAGACTACTGGCATCAACGCACAGTTCGTCTACCATCTTATTCCTTACTTATGCTGGTCTTAACTCATAAATATAATTGCCTCAGTGTCAATAATTGACGGCTCATACATAATGGTCGCCTTACCGCACACCATGACTTAATCCACTTATCTAACTATTGTACTTACGACCACTACTACCGTGGTAGTTGGCCCTCACCATGTTGCCCATTAATGGTGCAACCTCTCATTCACTTATTCTAATGCCTTACCTTATACTCAATCCCTTCTTGGTGTAAACACACTAGGAGTTCTCTCATTCCGGTGTCTGGCGGTCGCCGTACCGTGTTATAAAATAGTTGACTCTTGATATGAAGATGTTCTGCTTAAATCGCAGATTCGTAAGTAGGCTAATTTCTCTCGCTCGCTTCTTCATCCTTAGTGATGTTATCTACCATGTAATTCTACCGGTTACTGAAGGAGTCATCCGCTGAATCACAAGCTCTTCTGAGCATTGGTCACTTGACGTGCCACAATGTGCACTCACAATGTTTATCTCTGACGATTCTTAAGTCCTGGGTGTTGGATATGAGGTCTGTCTCTGCAGCATTCTTATTACTCAAGTGTATCTGGTATGTTCTAAGGTAATCTCAAGGTTTACAGTTTTCATTCTCTAACGAAAGTGTATTACGTCTC
The DNA here is from genome assembly GCA_023374045.1 of Limonium bicolor. Taxonomy (NCBI): domain Eukaryota; kingdom Viridiplantae; phylum Streptophyta; class Magnoliopsida; order Caryophyllales; family Plumbaginaceae; genus Limonium; species Limonium bicolor. The sequence continues at coordinate 260,036,820 of CM041781.1, read as the reverse complement.
TAATAAGTGAAAGCCCTTTTTTTTGGGGTTTATTCCCACTCATGGTCTCACAACAAGGAGAGGTATCCCCACCCTAAAAGGTGTGGTTCGTTCTCCGCCTCTGCTAATGTACTATCTTATTATTCTCATTGGTGCCTTTTTCTGACAATATTTTCCACAATCTAAGTTATAGGTTTGGTAACCGTTCACATCTACAAATTGTAGTTCCTTCGTGGCTTAAATAAGCTCTCTTACAACTTACTGCACCTCGAGCTCTGATGTGGTTAACATCCTTGGCTCGTAGGCTCTTAGTGCTTAATATCATTGGGTGAGAGCCGGTGCTCAGTTCGCTCCTTGTACTCTTACTCATCTGTAGGTTATCCTTATAAGATTCTGGTTCTTTGAGCACTATTCACCGTTAGGTTACATACTAAATGTAGTATCGGGTTTCATGGTAGGTTGCTACATCCTGCTTCCTGCTATGGAAGTTATTCAGGTGGTCTGAGATTACTTAATGTCTTTGACAATGCTGTCATTCTACTAGACTTATGTCCTTTAGTAGTCAAGGTTAGGTTCGTATTAGGCGTTTGCCTTACGGTGTCCAAGTTGGATATCATACTGTCATCTTATACTTCCATCTCAACGCTTCGTTCAACTTCCGTTGACTACGCCACCCGTTGATGATCAATCATGCTTGGGTGTTAATGAGTTAGACAAACAGTATTAGCTGTCATCCATCAGTTGTTCGGCTCGACTATGCCCGCTCTGGGGGTAGTCCTCTGAGCTTCCCTCTGTCGGGATTGTATGTATTTGACCCTTAGTAGGTTATAGCTTAAGTTCATTTCCTCCATCCCTGTTTCCGGGATTTACTAACATATTCAACGAATATTGTTGTTATTGGTATTCTTAATGATCATCTCGGGAGTTCTATCCCGTTCCAGTTGGAAGTCGTTCTGTCGACTGCCTTCATTGTATCTCTTGATACATTCCATGTATGTTGTTACTTACGTAGTGTTTTTGCTCGATTACTGAGCGATCTCTTAGGTTCCTCTTGGAGATCCGGGTTGGTGTTCTTACCGCACTGTCGGTTGTTGTTATCGTAGTACGTTGTACTGTTGCTAATATTCATATGGTCTAATATTATGTTCAAGTTCCGCTCCCGGCTGACTGGTGTGTCACCTCATCTCATTATGGTCAGGCCGTCGGGCCTTTCCAAGGTCTTATTTTTCCATTCCTATGGATTTACAATCCGGTATTAATATGTGTTACAACTGTAGCGTTCAGTTACCTCGCCATGATGGCTTCCCGTGTAGCTTAACCGTGGTAGCACTTGCTATAGCAAGTGCGTCATGCAAGATGAGCTTCCGTCACCGTGTGCGTCGGTAGTGGTACTTCCACCTAATCTCCATGTAATTGGTAGCCCTCGGGACTCCTTCGATAATCTCTTATTTTGGATAACTGTCCATCCGGCAGTTTCCTTGTTGTTTGACAGTACTGTCATTTATCAGGGCGTTCCTCTTTCTGAGGGAACCCTTAACATTTTCTTATGTCTTAATCCTCGCTCCTGTCTCCACCCATTTGTGTTGTGGTTACTAAGTAATGATTCTTCTTTAGGCACTACATCGTAGTCCTACTCCGGTATACACTTGTATGAGTTCCAACCGTCGTCCGCGTTACGTCGGCCAGGTTTGTAACCTTCTCATTGTATGGGGTTTGGAGTTCCCGGTTCTTAACTGGACTTTCTAGTAATCTTATCCCTTAAGCTTTGTATTATTCCATTGCTATGCTCATTCGGACCACTGTCCGGTACTCATGTCTCTTATCATTTCCTTATCCATTGCACTCGTAGCGCTTTCCTTAATTGGTATTGCGGGTTATTTCGACTGCGTAGCATGTCGACCCATGTTGCCGGTCATTACCGTTCCCTTACTGTTAGAATTCCATAGGTAGCGCCTGTTTCTCTTTCTCTCTGTTGTGTTCCATTAAAACGTTCACGTTCTCATAATCTGTTGTTCAACAAGATGTTTCTCGTATTGCTTACTGTTAACTAACTACCAGATCGGGTTTTCCCGAGTAAGAGAAGGCTTTCTTCTCTCTGGCATTTTTCCCTCATAATTCAAGCAAGGGATGTGGAGGGCGGGTCTAGGTACTATGGATATCCGGTGAACACCTGGAAGTCCTAGCTAACGCACCTCTCACTCTATCTCTCAACCCTTAACCCATAACTCAATCTCAACCTCAATATTCTCCTAAGTTCGGTATTTCTTGTCTTCAGAGCGTAACTACACTCTGATACCACTTTTGTAACACCCCAACTCAATCCAAACGTGGTCTCGCAACTTAACAGCATATATATAACATGTCACAGCGGAATTCTTTACACTTCAGGACCTTGCCACAGTCTGACTACAGAATATACCGAACGTTAGTACATAACAACCTTAACCAAATACATATTCTTCTTACAATCCTCTCACATCCTATACATCTTACTAACTCAATTGCCATACGAGTGTACATGCACAACTCGTAGGCCACACTTAACCTTTAACACTTGTACCCCTTCTTACTCTCGCGACGGCCGCCTCCTGATGTACACCTGTGTAGTAAAACAGCCCCCCCAAAGGGGGTCAGCACGAATGCTGGTACGATCCTCTCATGGCCCCCAAGCTAACGTGGCTACGACGACTAATTGTCGATAGCATGGAGGTTGATTAGATGCACAACATAATAGAAAGTGCACTAAACAACAAACCAAATATGAACAATCAAAGTTCACACACAATGAACGTCTTAAATGCGTTCCCTTAGTTAGAGAGTTGATTATTGAACTCTTTAAGTTATATTTCCTCTTAATCTTAGTCCATCCTTATCTCACCTCAATCTTATACTTATCTTAATCTTAAAAACAACCATCCTTTAAAAGGAATGGATGTAGCTTATCTTAGTCTTAATAATACAAACCATCCTTTAAAGAGGAATGGTTGCAACTTATCTTAACCTTACCTTAATCTTAACCTTAACTTATTCTCAGTATACAAACCGTTCCTGGAGGGAATGGCCGTAGCTAAATTTCAAACCTAGGATTTAGGTGATCCCACCGCACCATCTTAATGCCACCTACCCTGGACGGGTGTCCAGCGTAGCTGAGCCGGCAACCGGCCCTAGGCTACAAGTCCGAAGACAAGTCCTTAAGCGGAAGTCGAATCTGCTATAGATACCAACCCCCTTTCCTTAGCATGCATGACCGGAGTCAGTCCCGGGTTTCCTCACTCAAGTTCCAGTTAGCAGTAGTCTCAAGACCATGTTTGTTGGTTAACCTCTTTCGGTTTATATCAACCCATATTAGGGAGCGTTCCTTAGTCTCACTCAATTCCTTACTAAATGTTGGTTAGTAAGTTCTCACGATATGTTGCGTTAGTTTTCAAACATCACACAACAATACAATAATCATAATATTCTGGTTGCATGCTTTATCTTGTTTAGTGAGCACACAAAAACAAATAGCACACAAGCCGAGGGACACCTCGTTAGCAAGCAGGTCACAAGAAGAACTGTACCGTTCACCGTTGGTCGTTTGGTTGCTTACTCTCTTCCGGAGTCCAAATACTCAAGCCCTAAAACATTCATTCAGTTTTAGGTTGTTAATCACTTAATTTAATTCAACTCATTTAACTTGCTTAATCCATAATGATTCCCACCTAACACCCCTTAAGTTTTACAACTTAATCTTACCACTTAACCTTAAACTCTTAAGTTTATACTTATCTTAATCTCTTAGGTCTTTACACCCCCTAATCATCAATGCCCTCTTAACGGGGTACCATTAATACCACTAAACTTCCTTAGGGTTTCTTTTTTTTTTTGGGTCGCCGACCTTACCTTACCGACCGACCTTACCCAAGGTCGGTCCATTCCAGAACTCATTACCGTTTGAAAATTTCACCCCGACCGACCTTGCAAGTCCGGTCCCCAAGGTCGGTCCATTCCCGAGAGTTTCCCGTGGGATATTTAAGCCCGACCGAACTTGCCAAGTTCGGTCCCAAGTTCGGTCGATTCCAGAGACTCAATTCGTACACAAAATACAAGCCCGACCGAACTTGTAAGCCCGGTCCCCAAGTTCGGTCGAATCCAGAACTCTTCCCGGTAGTGTAAACTGAGCTCGACCGACCTTGCAGGTCCGGTCCCTAAGGTCGGTCGGCTCCAGAACCATGTTTCTAAATTCCCATTTGACTCCAAACTTCTCCCCATGTTCCCCCATGTGTCCTAATACCATTTAGGCACTTAAACTCACCTTAGAACTTCCATCAAACTCTCCAAAACAACTTCCAAAGATCTTCTCAAACATTTACCAAATTCTTACAAACACTCCTAACACTTGCCATATGATTCCTTACATTTCCAACTTGTAACCTTACCAAAACTTCAACCAACCCTAGTGCTCCCTCCTTAACAGTTTGACCACTTCATAAACATCGTTTTTCATCTTTAACCTATCCATCTTTCCTTTGCTAAACCTTCCAAGGTTATCTTGCATTTCCATGCACCAATTTCTCTTCTTTTCCATTTATTACTCATCATTCCTAAACTCATGAACTTACCTACGCATTTCTCCCCATCTTCTTAGCACCTTAATCTTGTTCTTCTTTACCTTAACTATGCAACACCCTCCTTAGACATTTCCACCTCTTTTATGCAACTTACTCCCCATTCTCATGATCATACACCCTCATAGGTTTCTAGTCGTTTTCCTTGATGACTCACAACATTATCCTACCATTTTCACTTCCATCACCCAAGTCCACACATTACCATTTAACTAAACCTCATTAGTCCACTACTAGCTCCATCACACTTACACAAGCTTCTCAAAACTCTCGTTGTTATACTCCCTAGTTCATACCTAAATCACCTTAAAGGATTATACATCATTTCCTCCAGATTCTTACACAAGTCTTACCACTCCTCATACCATGTCTTTGGTGTGTTCAATACACCCATCTAAACTCTAACTTCCTCATAGACCATTCTAGGTCATTCTCATCCTCAAGAACTTCTTAGTTAACTCATTTTCACTCAAATTCCTCTTAATGATCCCTAGTGAACCCTAGGGCATATTAACTCACCACTACCACTTAAACACTTTGTTTTCTACTCAAATTTCGCCATAGCTTCTCTAGTATATTATCATGCCCAAATGCTTTGTTTTCCTCATTCAACCATCTCACACACATCAAGTTCTTTTCCATCATATCTTCTCACCCAAACCAACTCAATCACATCAAACTCATCATATTGCAATAATCTTAAATTGCATAGCACTAAGGCTCTTAAATGACATGGCTCTTAGGCCCTTAAATAACTTAAACTTAAACACTGAATTTCCCACATATAAAAGCTTTCAACCTGCAAATACACCCATCAATCTCATAGTAGTTATAATGCTCTTAAAACCCATCTTAAACTTATATTACTAACTCATTCTCACTGTCTCCTTAGTCACAAGTTCACACAAGCTTGTTTAGACTCTTTTTCCTAGGTTATATAACCCATTACCTAATGTAAGCCCTAGGCTACATTGGTACTCATCTAAAACTCATTCCTTAAACCTTAAACCACCATTAGGTAAGTAATTTACCTTGTTTTCTCAAGCTTATTTTATCTTCCTCCTTAGACCTTCTTCTTGAATGAATATCGGCCACCACTTAAACTTCCTTTGCCAATGTTCTAACCAATATTCAATGACTCACATGAGTACTAAACAATACACTAACCTCAAGGAATGAAAACCTAGGTTAGAAATGTGTTCTAAGGCATAAAAGTGGATGATTACCTTTGAAGTCTCAAGGTAGACTTGGGCATTGAATGAAATAGGACCTCCACTAGTCCTTGGTGAATAAAACAAGCTATAACAAGGCATAAAACAAAGCCCCATGAGTAGTAAATTTTCGGCCATGAAGAAGAAGTGGTGGAACATGGTTTTTCTTACATTTTCCTTACCTTGAATGAATGGAGAACCAAATGGGCTCTTCAAACTTGATTTTCCTCCATCAATGGAGTTTTCTCTTGGCACCAAATGGAGCTTTGAAGGATTTGAAAAGATAGAAAGCAAGGTCTTGATCTAACTAAGAGAAATCTATACTTGGTTTTTGATTTGGAGCAAGGATGAGCACTTGGTGAACAATTGAAGGTGGAGCACCCATGGATGGAGCTCTCTCGGTTTTGGAGCAAGAGAAGAGAAGAAGAAACCGTGGGAAGAAGAGAAATGAAGAGAGAGAAAAGAAAGGTAGGCTAATATAAGGTGTTTTACTTTAATAAAGCAAATAGTACCCCTTTTACTTATCTCTTCTTTTCTTCTTCTTATTTGATGAAGTCTATGGTGAATCCTCCTTAGAAAATCGGCCCCCCATTATAACCAAGATATTTATGGTCTTAGTTGACCAACTAATTAGACTTAAGTGATTAAAGACTAACTAGTCACTATTTGGCACTATTCACAAATTAGTGCACATATTTCTGAAATTTTGATTTCCCATTGATTTAGGCTTCCTAATGTGATACTAATTAGTACACATGTTGATTAAAGAGTAATGATGGGCATTTAGCCACTCAAAAAACTCAATTCTAATACAATTTCTCAAAATGTGCTTTAACTTCTTAAAGCACATTTTGTGTTTTAACTTGTTTTCAAGCTTGGTTTTCTTTGCTAATTGATCTAAAATGTCTTAGCATATTACTAAAGTCTTATAATGGTATTTGGGTGCTAATCAAAGTCACTTCAAGCTTAGAGCATGTTTTGCCCAAATTGCCCTTAAGGCACTTTCTTGTGTTTTCCTTGGTTTAAATTGTCTACCAATCTTTCTAAGGCATATTCTAGCCTTACTACATCATAATTTGATGTTTACTTAGCATACTTAGGTTTGGGGTATTTCACTAGTTGATTAGCCCATATAACCTCTTTAATTAGTTTAGCAGCATTTATCTATTTTTTATCTTTAACACATATTTATCTCTAGCAACAGAATATATACACACTATCGGCTATTAGGTTTGTATTCAATTGTCTTCAATATACAGAAATGCTTTCTTTCTTTACGGTTTCCTAATATCCACTATTACACATAAACACAATACAACTACATGTTGTAAAACCAATATGGTACCAGAGCTATCAGGTTACACACGCTTTCCACAATCACACTCTAATCCTAATCAGTAGTCATGGCGAATGATGCAAAGGGAAAGGAGGCTCTTTCCACATCTTCAAACAACATTATTATCGACATCAATGACCCCTGTATGTCCACGCGGCTGAAAATCCAAGTCTGAATCTTGCTTCCAAATTCGATGGAATCGGTTTTCTTGAGTGGAAGTGTGACATGGTCACTGCACTCAAATCCAAAAATAAGTATTGGTTTGTAACTGGGAAGATCAAGAAACAGAGGAGAATGAAACCTTACTCTTAGCAGCCTGGGAGCGTTCTTGTTCTCTTGTGGCGTCTTGGATAAAAAATTCATTGGGCAAGAGTGTTATTGGAGGCGTGCGTTACTCAGACGACCCAAAAGAAATTTGGGATCAAATTTGTGAGCGCTATCAACACTACAATTTGGCGGTGATTCATCGTCTGAAGCAGAATTTGGGGGAGATTAAACAAGAAGATGAGTCTGTTGCAGACTACTTCAATCGTTTAAAGAAAATATGGGAGGAATTGGAACAAATGAAACCGCCGAAAAGATGTACCTGTGGAGGATGCACTTGCGGGATCAATAAGTCCATCAAGCAGAGTGATGAGAAAGACAAGCTTGTCCACTTCCTAATGGGGCTTAGTTGCGACTATTTGACCATTCGTGGTTAAATCTTTGCCATGGAAAACAGTCTTGAGAAGGCTTACTCCTTGGTCATCCAAGAAGAGGAGCAGCGCGGGCGAAATAATCAGAGGGAGGAAGGCATGTCATTCCATAGCTACAGAACCACCAACACAGACAAAGTTAGAAACCCTAACAACAAGAGTTCTTTGAAAGGAAGAAGGCTACCTGTACTCTCTACAAGAAGACCGGTCATGCCTTTGAGAACTGTTTCCAGAGGCAAAAGTGTACGTATTGCAACAAAACTGGGCATGTCGAAGCGGAGTGTTACAGTTTACATGGAAGAGATAATGTTTTAGCCCGTAAGAAGAGGGGCTTCGCAAATTCAGCAAATTCGAAGAAAAATGGAGAAGGAGAAGACAGTAAAGGCGACGGGTTCACACCGAAGCAACTACAACAAAACAAATTCCGAGTTAATTCGAGGATCTGGAAGTAAGGCAGATATTAGTTACAGTAACTTCTCAGGTAACCCTAATCTATGTACTTACAAATACTGTCTTACAAGCAAAGGCATTTACAATGATTTTGAAGAAAGATGGATTGTCGACTCGGGTGCGACTGACCATATGTCAGGAGCTAATTCCTTGTTCGCGAATTGGAGAAATCTGCGGGGGGAAGATGGTGATTCTTCCAGACGGAAGACCTCAAACTGTAAAATTAATAGGGGATATCAAACTGGGAAGAAATTTTTGGTTGAAGGGAGTGCTTTTTTGTGCCGGATTTTATGTTTATCTGGTTTCAGTCAGAAGATTAACTGAGCAACTGAGTTCTACCATGGTGTTTGATGTTGGCTACTGTTATTTTCAGGACCGTTTGGGACGAAAGAGTAAAGTGGGGCATGGTTGCAAAGGGCTGTATGTTTTGGATCCAGATCATTTGGACCGGCATTTAGCAGACGCGAGTAGTGAAGCCCAATACGAGGCAGAAGGAGTTGCGGGCCAGCCACGAGTTCTCAGCCCAAAAGTTAGAGAATTGCATGTGAAACTCGGTCATGTACCCCCTTAGAAAATTGGTTGTAATGGGTTTAATAAAAGAGACAAATTTTGTGTCAGATTTCGCTTGTGATATTTGCTATAAGAGTAGAGCTCAACGGTTACCGTTTAATAATTCGTCAATTAAAACCAAGAGGGCACTCGAAATGCTGCACATAGATGCATGGGGTCCTTTCAAAACCGATACCTATAACGGATACAAACATTTCGTTTGCTTTGTAGACGATTTTACCAGAGTAACATGGGTGCAACTCATAAAACAGAAAAGTGAAGCTTGGGAAGCAATAGTCAACTTTATCAAATTGATGGAACGACGGTTTGAAACCAAAGTCAAAGTTGTATGAACAGACAATGCCAAGGAACTTGGAAGTTCAAAGAAGGAAAATTTTCCTTTGCTAAAGAAGGGATTGGCATCAAACAACTTGCGCTCACACACCACCAGAATGCAGTCGTGGAAAGAAAGCATAAATACTTATTGGAAACGGCAAGGTATATTCTTTCAATCGAATGTGCCGCTAATTTATTGGGGAGAGTGTATTTTCATGCAGTCTATTTGATCAACAGACTTCCAACTAAAGCTTGGATGGAGGGACACCATTCGAAACGTTATATGATCACAAGGTCGCTTATGACCAGATAAAACCATTTGGGTGTTTGTGTTACAAAAACAATTGTAAAGAACAAAGAAGGAAAGTTTTCTCCAAGAGGAGAAGCCTTGTGTATCTTGGTGAGGATCCGAGAAAGAAAGGGCACAAGTTTTAAGCATCATAACACGGGAGATAGAAGTTTGTAGAGATGTGAAATTCCATATTAATATCTTCCCGTTCACAGAGCCTAACTTTGACTTGCAAACGGATCATGCGCAGGTCACCCAAAATGACATTATTATAGCAGATGAAGGAGTAACTCTCAGTCTTGATCAGCAGACACCCGTTGAAGAAACAAGTACTAGTGTTCAAGAGTCTGACTAACGGCGTTCCAGTAGAACGAGTCACAAACCGGGGTACCTGGATGATTATATTTGCAATATGTCTTTTCAAGACCTCCTAGATGCAAGAGTCTATACCAACAAGGAGACTTGTAACAATCTAATCACAGGTTGCGAAAGTCTCACAGATATACGACCAAGCGCTTGCACACAGCTTTTCTTACATGCAGTCACGACACGTCAGAGAATGCTCACATGAGAGAACCCTCTCCTATAACGAGGCAGCCATACATGTACATTGGAGAAGAGCCATGCAAGATGAATTACTGCTCTTAGAGAAAACAATACTTGGGATATTGTAACCTTGCCACGGGGGAAAAAGGTCATTGGATGCAAGTGGGTCTATAACGTTAAAGTCAATTCTGATGGGACTTTGGAAAGATACAAGGCGAGATTAGTAGCTAAAGGATTTACACAACGACACGGGTTGGATTATAATGAGACATTCTCACCAGTGGTGAAGTTGACTACAATTCGGGCTCTTATTGTAGTGGCTCTTAACAAGGGATGGTCATCAATCAGTTAGATGTCAACAATGCCTTTCTTCATGGAGATCTTGAAGAAGAAGTTTATATGAGAATCCTTGATGGTCTTGAGATAGATGGCACGAACAAAGCTTGTCTACTAAAGAAATCTTTGTATGGGCTTAAACAAGCTTCGAGGCAATGGTTTGCTAAGTTAGCAAATTTTCTGAGGACCCTGAATTTTGTGCAATCCAATAATGATTATTCCCTAATCTTCAAGGATAGCAAAGATGGAGGATCTTCATTGCCATTTATGTGGACGATATATGGTGGTAGGAGAAAAGCAAGAAGAAGTCAACAACATCAAACGTGCGCTGGATTTGAATGTCAGAATCAAAGACTTAGGAACTTTACATTATTTCCTTGGGATAGAGTTCATCCCAACATCGGATGGATATATCCTATCTCAATGAAAATTTTGTAAGGACTTGATTGCAGAATTTGATTGTCAAGAGGAAAAGACTAGACAAGGACCTATGTTGGTAGGAAAACAGTTATTGTCTGATGATGGTAATTTTTACGTGACCCTACTACATATAGGAGACTCGTGGGAAAACTCAATTTCTTGTCTAACACAAGACCTGATATTAGTTTCACAGTACAAACTCTAAGTCAGTTTATGCGGAGGCCTACAGATGTTCACATGGAAGCAGCTTTGCATACACTTTGTTACATCAAGGGTACTACTAACTATGGATCGTGTTGACAAAAGGGAAGGATGACAAGTTGGATCTCACCGCATATTGTGATTCAGATTGGGAGCTTGTCCCAATACTAGAAAATCAGTATCTGGTTATTATATATTTCTTGGAACAGTCCAATCTCATGGAAAACGAAGAAGCAAGGCTCAGTTTCTTTGTCTAGTGCAGAAGCAGAATATCGATCACTTCGACGTGTTACATCAGAGCTAACCTGGTTAACCCGTCTTTTGCATGAGCTTGAAGTTCGCAACATCACACCAGTTCCGGTCAAGTGTGACAATCAATCAGCCATTTACATTGCTAAAAACCCGGTGTTTTCATGAAAGAACCAAACACATCGAGCTTGATTGTCATTTTGTTCGGGGAGAAATTCAACAAGGCATGATAGATCTCACCTACCTCATACCACAAGTCAGCTTGCTGACATGATGACCAAAGTGCTACCGGAGCACGATACAGGAGCATATCAATCCAACGCATGGGAATGAGCGACAGCACTACGTCAAGCCTTGGCAATCTTGCTTACCTACGGCTTAGGGGGGTGTTGGGATATTGGGCCAAGTCCAACCTTAAGCCCAGTGATAGCATTAGCTAGTTGATTAGCCCATATACCTCTTAATTAGTTTAGCAGCATTTATCTATTTTTTTATCTTTAACCATATTTATCTCTAGCAACATAATATATATACACACTATCGGCTATTAGGTTTGTATTCAATTGTCTCAATCAATATACAGAGATGCTTTCTTTATGGTTTCCTAATATCCGCGGTTACACATAAACACAATACAACTACATGCTACAAAACCAATAGTAATAGCATGTTAGCGTTTGAGACTGAAGATTACTAATATAAAATGAATTAATAAAACTCAAATGTTGATTAAAAAGATTCAATCAAATGATTAGCGGATGATAACAATCGTAAACATATGACTTATGGTATATAACAGCAAAATAAATTGAATATAAAAAAATAAAGTAATCTAATTTCTTTAAATAATCGTCACTTTGTTTCTCTCTACAACTCTTTACTATTGTTATGACATAATGTGGACTTAGTTTATTTCTAGTATATTTCCCACAATACGCGATGAGCGCAATTACAATTGTACTATACGCGATAAGAGCAATTACATTGCTAAACTTAATGATCCGTTTCATGCCAATAACAGGACGGTGGTGGAAGTAAATATCAATTGATTTTTTTAAGAAAATTCATAATATGTCATGATTTGAGTTTTGAATTCACAAAATGCCATCGCCCGGTAACAGACTTTAATTTTGTCGTTAACCCTCTCTGGATAATGACCAAATTGCGTTCGTTCCACTATGTAACGCCTATTTTTTAGAACAAAAATAAATGCACACAAAATACCATTTTTTTTTATAGTTTACAATATGCCACTATTTAAGTTTAGTAGTTTGCAATATGCCACTGTTTGAGTTATATGTTCATAAAATACCCCTGTTTTTCTGTAACGGCTTGTTTTGAGTTCAAATGGTTAGTTTGAGTCCAACATGCGTATTTAGAGGATATGCGTTTTTGGTGGTGTCTAGATTCCTCATTTACTTGATTTTATTAACCAGTGTTTCAATAGTGAATTCTGAAGCTCTTTTCAACTTGGGCTGGTAAGTGGCTTTTACAAAATTTCTTCCCACAATCTATCACTTTACATCTTGTTCACTTTCATCATATAATATATTTCTATTTACAAATTCTTTATCCTAGTAACATGATAAATGATATCTATAAACATTTTCAGCGTCAATTCATCATTGAAGTGAGATTTGAAGAGGGAATACAAAATTTGGAACACGCAACAAAATTAGGTCATCTGGTGGCTTAATATGCTCTTGGTCTCATCCTATTATGCAACAAATCTTTTCAAGATAATGAGATCAAGGGTAAGGAACTCCTCACTCAAGCACTTGATATTCGTTATGGGACAATGAATATCATCCACTGTAGAAGGAGGTTTCAAGATTTTGTCGGAGTGTTGTGGGTGATTAACCACTTTATTGTTCAAGAGAAACCAGGCTCATTCTGTAAGCTAAATCATAAGAAGAAGTCTCCGTGGATGGTGAGAGGTATGTACGTTGAAGATGAAGAATTGATATGTCAGGATTGTGTAATTGATCGTGAAGGGGATTTCTTTTGTGATAAGTTTACAAGAAGGTCTTAGTACTTTCTTGATATTTGTTACTTATCAAAAACATTTCCTTATGGTAGATTTTTGTTCGACTTTGTACTCACTGTATAACCCATGTATAAACTATAAATTCATTTTTAGCATATATATAGTGATAATTACTGTGACTCCTATCATGTTTAGATTTGTGTAATAGCATGTTAGCGTTTGAGACTAAAGATTGCTAATATAAAATGAATTAATAAAACTCAAATGTTGATTAAAAAGATTCAATCGAATGATTAGCGGATGATAACAATCGTAAATCTATGACTTATGGTATATAGCAGTAAATAAATATTGAATATAAAAAAATAAAGTAATCTAACTTTCCTTAAATAATCGTCACTTTGTTTCTCTACAACTTTATACTATTATGTTATGACTTAATGTGGACTTAGTTGAGTTCTAGTATATTTCCCACAATACGCGATGAGCGCAATTACAATTATACTATACGTGATAAGAGCAATTACATTGCTAAACTTAATGATCCGTTTTATGCCAATAACCGGACGGTGGTGGAAGTAAATATCAATTGATTTATTTTAGGAAAATTCACAATATGTCACGATTTGAGTTTGTAATTCACAATATATCTTTTTTGGAAAAAATAACCCTAATATTTCACAATTTGAGTTTTGAATTCATAAAATGTCATCGTCCGGTAACGGACGTCAATTTCGTCGTTAACCCTCTCTGGATAATGACCAAATTGCCCCTGACGGAAAGTATAATTTTTTTTAAAAAAATTGTTTAATTGTGTTCGTTCGACTATGTAACGCCTATTTTTTAGAACAAAAATAAATGCACACAAAATACCTTTTTTTTTTTTAGTTTACAATATGCCACTATTTAAGTTTAGTAGTTTGCAATATGCCACTGTTTGGGTTTTATGTGCATAAAATACCCCTGTTTTTCGGTAACGGCTAGTTTTGAGTTCAAACGGTTAGTTTGAGTCCAACATGCGTATTTAGAGGATATGCGTTTTTGGTGGAGTCAAGATCCTCATTTACTTGATTTTATTGACCAGTGTCTCAATAGTGGCAATTCTGAAGCTCTTTTTCAACTTGGGGCTGGTAAGTGGCTCTTACAAAATTTCTTCCCACAATCTATCACTTTACATCTTGTTCACTTTCATCATATAATATATTTCTATATATAAATTATTTATCCTAGTAACATGATAATTGATATCTATAAACATTTTCAGCGTTAATTCATCACTGAAGTGAGAATTGAAGAGGGAATACAAAATTTGGAACACGCTACAAAATTAGGTCATATGGTGGCTCAATATGCTCTTGGCCTCATCCTATTATGCAACAAATATTTTCAAGATAATGAGATCAAGGGTAAGAAACCCCTCACTCAAGCACTTGATATTCGTTATGGGACAATGAATATCATCAACTGTAGAAGGAGGTTTCAAGATTTTGTCGGAGTGTTGTGGGTGATTAACCGCTTTATTGTTCAAGAGAAACCAACCTCATTCTGTAAGCTAAATCATAAGAAGAAGTCTCCGTGGATGACGAGAGTTATGTACGTTGAAGATGAAGAATTGACATGTCAGGATTGTGTAATTGATGGTGAAGTGGATTTCTTTTGTGATAGGTTTACAAGAAGGTCTTAGTAGTTTCTTGATATTAGTTACGTATCAAAAAGATTTCCGTATGGTAGGTTTTATTTTTGCTTTGTACTCATTGTATAACCCATGTATAAACTATAAGTTCATTTTAACTTAAGCATATATATAGTGATAATTACTTTGACTCCTATCTTGTTTTGATTTGTGTAATAGCATGTTAGCGTTTGAGACTAAAGATTACTAATATAAAATAAATTAATAAAACTCAAATGTTGATTAAAAAGATTCAATCGAATGATTAGCGGATGATAACAATCGTAAATCTATGACTTATGGTATATAGCAGCAAATAAATATTGAATATAAAAAAATAAAGTAATCTAACTTTCCTTAAATAATCGTCACTTTGTTTCTCTACAACTATGTACTATTATGTTATGACTTAATGTGGACTTAGTTGAGTTCTAGTATATTTCCCACAATACGCGATGAGCGCAATTACAATTATACTATACGCGATAAGAGCAATTACATTGCTAAACTTAATGATCCGTTTCATGCCAATAACCGCACGGTGGTGGAAGTAAATATCAATTGATTTATTTTAGGAAAATTCACAATATGTCACGATTTGAGTTTGTAATTCACAATATATATTTTTTGGAAAAAATAACCCTAATATGTCACGATTTGAGTTTTGAATTCACAAAATGTCATCGTCCGGTAACGGACGTTAATTTCGTCGTTAACCCTCTCTGGATAATGACCAAATTGCCCCTGACGGAAAGTATAAATTTTTTAAAAAAATTTGTTTTTGCGTTCGTTCGACTATGTAACGCCTATTTTTTAGAACAAAAATAAATGCACACAAAATACCTTTTTTTTGTTTATAGTTTACAATATGCCACTATATAAGTTTAGTAGTTTGCAATATGCCACTGTTTGAGTTTTATGTTCATAAACTACCCTGTTTTTCTGTAACGGCTAGTTTTGAGTTCAAACGGTTAGTTTGAGTCCAACATGTGTATTTAGAGGATATGCGTTTTTGGTGGTGTCAAGATCCTCATTTACATGATTTTATTGACCAGTGTCTCAATAGTGGCAATTCTGAAGCTCTTTTTCAACTTGGGGCTGGTAAGTGGCTCTTACAAAATTTCTTCCCACAATATCACTTTACATCTTGTTCACTTTCATCATATAATATATTTATATTTATAAATTATTTATCCTAGTAACAAGATAATTGATATCTATAAACATTTTCAGCGTTAATTCATCACTGAAGTGAGAATTGAAGAGGGAATAAAAATTTGGAACACTACAAAATTAGGTCATATGGTGGCTCAATATGCTCTTGGCCTCATCCTATTATGCAGCAAATATTTTCAAGATAACGAGATCAAGGGTAAGAAACCCCTCACTCAAGCACTTGATATTCATTATGGGACAATGAATATCATCAACTGTAGAAGGAGGTTTCAAGATTTTGTCGGAGTGTTATGGGTGATTAACCGCTTTATTGTTCAAGAGAAACCAGCCTCATTCTGTAAGTTAAATCATAAGAAGAAGTCTCCGTGGATGGCGAGAGTTATGTACGTTGAAGATGAAGAATTGACATGTCAGGATTGTGTAATTGATCGTGAAGTGGATTTCTTTTGTGATAGGTTTACAAGTAGGTCTTAGTAGTTTCTTGATATTAGTTACGTATCAAAAAGATTTCCTTATGGTAGATTTTTGTTCGACTTTGTACTCACTGTATAACCCATGTATAAACTATAAGTTCATTTTAAGCATATATATAGTGATAATTACTGTGACTCCTATTATGTTTTGATTTGTGTAATAGCATGTTAGCGTTTGAGACTGAAGATTACTAATATAAAATGAATTAATAAAACTCAAATGTTGATTAAAAAGATTCAATCGAATGATTATCGGATGATAACAATCGTAAATATATGACTTATGGTATATAGCAGTAAATAAATATTGAATATAAAAAAATAAAGTAATCTTACTTTCCTTAAATAATCCTCACTTTGCTTCTCTACAACTCTGTACTATTATGTTATGACATAATGTGGACTTAGTTGATTTCTAGTATATTTCCCACAATACGCGATGAGCGCAATTACAATTATACTATACGCGATAAGAGCAATTACATTGCTAAACTTAATGATCCGTTTCATGCCAATAACAGGACGGTGGTGGAAGTAAATATCAATTGATTTTTTAAGGAAAATTCACAATATGTCACGATTTGAGTTTGTAATTCAAGATATATCATTTTTGGAAAAATATCCCTAATATGTCACGATTTGAGTTTTGAATTCACAAAATGCCATCGTCTGGAAACAGACGTTAATTTCGTCATTAACCCTCTCTGGATAATGACCAAATTGCGTTCATTCGACTATGTAACGCTTATTTTTTAGAACAAAAATAAATGCACACAAAATACCTTTTTTTGTTTATAGTTTACAATATGCCACTATTTAAGTTAAGTAGTTTACAATATGCCACTGTTTGAGTTTTATGTTATAAAATACCCCTGTTTTTCTGTAACGGCAAGTTTTGAGTTCAAACGGTTAGTTTGAGTCCAACATGCGTATTTTGAGGATATGAGTTTTTGGTGGGGTCAAGATCCTCATTTACTTGATTTTATTGACCAGTGTCTCAATAGTGGCAATTCTGAAGCTCTTTTTCAACTTGGGGCTGGTAAGTGGATCTTACAAAATTTCTTCCCTCAATCTATCACTTTACATCTTGTTCACTTTCATCATATAATATATTTCTATTTATAAATTATTTATCCTAGTAACATGATAATTGATATCTATAAACATTTTCAGCGTTAATTCATCACTTAAGTGAGAATTGAAGTGGGAATACAAAATTTGGAACACGCTACAAAATTAGGTCATATGGTGGCTCAATATGCTCTTGGACTCATCCTATTATGCAACAAATATTTTCAAGATAATGAGATCAAGGGTAAGAAACCCCTCACTCAAGCACTTGATATTCGTTATGGGACAATGAATATCATCAACTTTGGAAAGAGGTTTCAAGATTTTGTCGGAGTGTTGTGGGTGATTAACCGCTTTATTGTTCAAGAGAAACCAGCCTCATTCTGTAAGCTAAATCATAAGAAGTCTCCGTGGATGGCGAGAGTTATATACGTTGAAGATGAAGAATTGACATGTTAGGATTGTGTAATTGATCGTGAAGTGGATTTCTTTTGTGATAGGTTCACAAGAAGGTCTTAGTAGTTTCTTGATATTAGTTACGTATCAAAAAGATTTACTTATGGTAGATTTTTGTTCGACTTTGTACTCACTGTATAACCCATGTATAAACTATAAGTTCATTTTAAGCATATATATAGTGATAATTACTGTGACTCCTATCATGTTTTGATTTGTGTAATAGCATGTTAGCGTTAGAGAATGAAGATTACTAATATAAAATGAATTAATAAAACTCAAATGTTGATTAAAAAGATTCAATCGAATGATTAGCGGATGATAACAATCGTAAATATATGACTTATGGTATATAGCAGTAAATAAATATTGAATATAAAAAAATAAAGTAATCTAACTTTCCTTAAATAATCATCACTTTGTTTCTCTACAACTCTGTACTATTATGTTATGACATAATGTGACTTAGTTGATTTCTAGTATATTTCCCACAATACGCGATGAGCGCAATTACAATTGTACTATACGCGAAAAGAGCAATTACATTGCTAAACTTAATGATCCGTTTCGTGCCAATAATAGGACGGTGGTGGAAGTAAATGTCAATTGATTTTTAAAGGAAAATTCATAATATGTCATGATTTGAGTTTGTAATTCACGATAAATCATTTTTGGAAAAATATCCCTAATATGTCACGATTTGAGTTTTGAATTCACAAAATGCCATCGTCCGGTAACAAACGTTAATTTCGTCATTAACCCTCTTTTGATAATGACCAAATTGCGTTCGTTCGACTATGTAACGCCTATTTTTTAGAACAAAAATAAATGCACACGAAATACCTTTTTTTGTTTATATTTATAATATTCCACTATTTAAGTTTGTAGTTTGCAGTATGCCACTGTTTGAGTTTTATGTTATAAAATACCCCTGTTTTTTTGTAACGGCTAGTTTTGTGTTCAAACGGATAGTTTGAGCCCAACATGCGTATTTAGAGGATATGCGTTTTTGGTGGGGTCAAGATCCTCATCTACTTGATTTTATTGACCAGTGTCTCAATAGTGGCAATTCTGAAGCTCTTTTGCAACTTAGGGCTGGTAAGTGGCTCTTACATAATTTCTTCCTACAATCTATCACTTTCATCTTGTTCACTTTCATCATATAATATATTTCTATTTATAAATTATTTATCCTAGTAACATGATAATTGATATCTATAAACATTTTCAGCGTTAATTCATCACAAAATAGAATTGAAGAGGGAATACAAAATTTGGAACACGCTACAAAATTAGGTCATATGGTGGCTCAATATGCTCTTGGCCTCATCCTATTATACAACAAATATTTTTAAGATAATGGGATCAAGGGTAAGAAACCCCTCACTCAAGCACTTGATATTCGTTATTGGACAATGAATATCATCAACTGTAGAAGGAGGTTTCAAGATGTTGTCGGAGTGTTGTGGGTGATTAATCGCTTTATTGTTCAAGAGAAACCAGACTCATTCTGTAAGCTAAATCATAAGAAGAAGTCTCCGTGGATGGCGAGAGTTATGTACATTGAAGATGAAGAATTGACATGTCAGGATTGTGTAATTGATCGTGAAGTGGATTTCTTTTGTGATAGGTTTACAAGAAGGTCTTAGTAGTTTCTTGATATTAGTAACGTATCAAAATGATTTCCTTATGGTAGATTTTTGTTCGACTTTGTACTCACTGTATAACCCATGTATAAACTATAAGTTCATTTTAAGCATATATATAGTGATAATTAATGTGACTCCTATCATGTTTTGATTTGTGTAATAGCATGTTAGCGTTTGAGACTGAAGATTACTAATATAAAATGAATTAATAAAACTCAAATGTTGAATAAAAAGATTCAATCGAATGATTAGCGGATGATAACAATCGTAAACATATGAATTATGGTATATAGCTGTAAATAAAATTGAATATAAAAAAATAAAGTAATCTAACTTTCCTTAAATAATCGTCACTTTGTTTCTCTACAACTATGTACTATTATATTATGACATAATGTGGACTTAGTTGATTTCTAGTATAATTCCCACAATACGCGATGAGCGCACAATTACAATTGTACTATACGTGAAAAGAGCAATTACATTGCTAAACTTAATGATCCGTTTTGTGCCAATAACAGGACGGTGGTGGAAGTAAATATCAATTGATTTTTAAAGGAAAATTCATAATATGTCATGATTTGAATTTGTAATTCACGATATATCATTTTTGGAAAAATATCCCTAATATGTCACGATTTGAGTTTTGAATTCACAAAATGCCATCGTCCGGTAACGGACTTTAATTTCGTCGTTAACCCTCTCTGGATAATGACCAAATTACGTTCGTTCCACTATGTAACGCCTATTTTTTAGAACAAAAATAAATGCACACAAAATACCTTTTTTTTGTTTATAGTTTACAATATGTCACTATTTAAGTTTAGTAGTTTGCACTATGCCACTGTTTGAGTTATATTTCATAAAATACCCCTGTTTTTCTGTAACGGCTTGTTTTGAGTTCAAATGGTTAGTTTGAGTCCAACATGCGTATTTAGCGGATACGCGTTTTTGTGGTGTCTAGATCCTCATTTACTTGAATTTATTGACCAATGTTTCAATAGTGGCAATTCTGAAGCTCTTTTTCGACTTGGGCTGGTAAGTGGCTTTTACAAAATTTCTTCCCACAATCTATCACTTTACATCTTGTTCACTTTCATCATATAATATTTCTATTTACAAATTCTTTATCCTAGTAACATGATAAATGATATCTATAAACATTTTTAGCGTCAATTCATCACTGAAGTGAGATTTGAAGAGGGAATACAAAATTTGGAACACGCAACAAAATGAGGTCATA
Organism: Limonium bicolor; assembly: GCA_023374045.1. Classification (NCBI taxonomy): domain Eukaryota; kingdom Viridiplantae; phylum Streptophyta; class Magnoliopsida; order Caryophyllales; family Plumbaginaceae; genus Limonium; species Limonium bicolor. The sequence continues at coordinate 260,015,889 of CM041781.1, read as the reverse complement.
TGGTGGCTCAATATGCTCTTGGCCTTATCCTATCATGCAACAATCTTTTCAAGATAATGAGATCAAGGGTAAGAAACTCCTCACTCAAGCACTTGATATTCGTTATGGGACAGTGAATATCATCAACTGTAGAAGAAGGTTTCAAGATTTTGTCGGAGTGTTGTGGGTGATTAACCGCTTTACTGTGCAAGAGAAACCAGCCTCATTCTGTAAGCTAAATCATAAGAAAAGTCTCCATGGATGGCGAGAGTTATGTACGTTGAAGATGAAGAATTGACATGTCTGGATTGTGTAATTGATCGTGAAGTAGTATTCTTTTGTGATAGGTTTACAAGAAGGTCTTAGTAGCTTCTTGATATTAGTTACGTATCAAAAAGATTTCCTTATGGTAGATTTTTGTTCGACTTTGTACTCACTGTATAACCCTTGTATAAACTATAAGTTCATTTTAAGCATATATAGTGATAATACTGTGACTCCTATCATGTTTTGATTTGTGTAATAGCATGTTAGCGTTTGAGACTAAAGATTACTAATATAAAATGAATTAATAAAACTCAAATGTTGATTAAAAAGATTCAATCGAATGATTAGCGGATGATAACAATCGTAAATCTATGACTTATGGTATATAACAGTAAATAAATATTGAATATAAAAAAATAAAGTAATCTAACTTTCCTTAAATAATCGTCACTTTGTTTCTCTACAACTCTGTACTATTATGTTATGACTTAATGTGGACATAGTTGAGTTCTAGTATATTCCCACAATACGCGATGAGCACAATTACAATTATACAACGCGATAAGAGCAATTACATTGCTAAACTTAATGATCCGTTTCATGCCAATAACCGCACGGTGGTGGAAGTAAATATCAATTGATTTATTTTAGGAAAATTCACAATATGTCACGATTTGAGTTTGTAATTCACGATATATCTTTTTTGAAAAAATAACCCTAATATGTCACGATTTGAGTTTTGAATTCACAAAATGTCATCGTCCGTAACGGACGTTAATTTCGTCGTTAACCCTCTCTGGATAATGACCAAATTGCCCTTGACGGAAAGTTTAAATTTTTTTAAAAAAAATTGTTTAATTGCGTTCGTTCGACTATGTAACGCCTATTTTTTAGAACAAAATAAATGCACACAAAATACCGTTTTTGTTTATAGTTTACAATATGCCACTTTTAAGTTTAGTAGTTTGCAATATGCCACTGTTTGAGTTTTATGTTCATAAAATAACCCCTGTTTTTTCTGTAATGGCTAGTTTTGAGTTCCACGGTTAGTTTGAGTCCAACATGCGTATTTAGAGGATATGCGTTTTTGGTGGTATCAAATCCTCATTTACTTGATTTATTGACCAGTGTCTCAATAGTGGCAATTCTGAAGCTCTTTTTCAACTTGGGCTGTAAGTGGCTCTTACAAAATTTCTCCCCACAATCTATCACTTTACATCTGTTCAATTTCATCATATAATATATTTCTATTTATAAATTTTTTATCCTAGTAACATGATAATTGATATCTATAAACATTTTCAGCGTTAATTTATCACTGAAGAGAATTGAAAGGGAATAAAATTTGGAAACACGCTACAAAATTAGGTCATCTGGTGGCTTAATATGCTCTTGGTCTCATCCTATTATGCAACAATCTTTTCAAGATAATGAGATCAAGGGTAAGGAACTCCTCACTCAAGCACTTGATATTCGTTATGGGACAATGAATATCTCCACTGTTGAAGGAGAGGTTTCAAGATTTGTCGGAGTGTTGTGGGTGATTAACCGATTTTTGTTCAAGAGAAACCACTCCTCATTCTGTAAGCTAAGTCATAAGAAGAAGTCTCCGTGGATGGCGAGAGTTTGTACGTTGAAGATAAGAATTGATATGTCAGGATTGTGTAATTGATCGTGAAGTGGATTTCTTTTGTGATAGATTTACAAGAAGGTCTTAGTAGTTTCTTGATATTTGTTACTTATCAAAAACATTTCCTTATGGTAGATTTTTGTTTGACTTTGTAGTCACTGTATAACCCATGTATAACAATAAGTTCATTTTAAGCATATATATAGTGATAATTACTTTGACTCCTATCATGTTTTGATTTGTGTAATAGCATGTTAGCATTTGAGACTGAAGATTACTAATATAAAATGAATTAATAAAACTCAAATGGTGATTAAAAATATTCAATCGAATGATTAGTGGATGATAACAATCGTAAAAATATGACTTATTGAAATACCCCAAACAATTACTACTTTAAATTAATGAAGATTAAATTAAATCATGAGCAATAATTACCATAAACATTATGGTATCAAATATTTGATTCCAAATGGGCTTAATACTAAACTTCTAAAATTATTATTACATCTACATATGAGTACATAAATTATATACTACTAGCATACATTAATAAAATTATATAAATACATTATATACCCTAAACAATCATAGACACAAAGATGTACTCATGTATACATTTGTAAATCAAAAATGTGACAAGTTACTAAGTGACACATTAATATGTATATATATATTTATATACAACAAATGTTACAATGTTAGCAAATTGGGAAAAATGTTTGAGTTCCCTCCAAAACTATATTCCGGTTGCACCTCCCGTTGACACAAAACAGAAACACATCATTGGGAGTAAAATAAAATACTAAAATAACTACATATAGTACACTCACCTTTACAATTCCCATGCTGCTAACCTTCCCATGCAATAGCCGTTTCCTTTCTTCCCCGCCACAGACAAGTACAATTCACATCAACCTATTCCCCTATTCTTCTACGTCAGTTCTATCACTCCCTCCTGCCTGTAAGCTTCCTTTCCTCTCTGCTCCATGTCGAGTAACAGCAACAAAAACACCCACCTGTTCTATTCTCGGGCAGGCAACAAGCATAACATACAACCAAAAAAAAACTGGTGAGTACCTTTCCTCCTCCTCTCCTTCCTCCACGGTTTGAGATTTCTTTTCTCACCAAATTATTACTCCATTGCTACCACAGTAAGGCAGTTCCCTGCCTCTTCATGCAACAACAAGCTCCTCCTGCTGAGTTTTCACCATCGGTAGTAACAGAGGACCAAGTAACAAGGAGAAAAAAAACGGTAATACAACTTCTTCTTCTCTCATCATGTTCCCCAGCCTGCTGTCTCACCAGATCTTCACCCTGCTACTGCCACTTCAATGCAGCCACTTTCTTCTTCATGAGACAACGAGAAACTCTAGCTTAAGTTCTCATCTCCAACCGACACCAAGAACAAGGTGAAGGGTACTCCTCTTACCTCCAAGATGTGAGACAGATCCTACCCAATGATAAGTGTCCAAATGAGCATGATTTATGGGTGTATTTCATATGTTATATTAGCACTTTTCTTGCTCATTTCTCAACTTTGGTTAGTTTTCTTCTAGTTTATGTTTTTATTGGTTATTACAGATTTATTGGTTAAACATGATTAAAACCAAGCTAGGATCAAAGTAGACGAAGAGACGAACGCATAGGCGCAAACGGATCTAAAAACGGAGCTCAAACGAAGAATATGGAGCCTGTCGAAGTTTACAGAACAAGATGAGACGAAATACATGTGTCCGCGAAGCCCCTACACGGACGCAAACGCGGACAGGAAGCAAGAGATCGCGTCCGTACGGACTCAAACTCGGACACGCGTCCGTACGTGGACTCAAATTCAGACACGAACAAATCTCACCAGGACATTTGTGTCCTTACGGACGTCTCACGTCCTGATGAGCCCTATCCGGACACAAATCCGGACATAAACGCGGACACGTGTAAATGACTGCGCCAAATCCAGAAATCACACGACTGATAGATCTGCACCGCCTTCACTATTTTTCCTTATTTGCGGCGCCTACAAACATATCTATCTACTACATCAATTGTATCAGGCGCTGCATTCCTTAAATTCTTCACCCACGCCTGATCCAAACGTTGTATCTCCTCCTCCTTTCTTCTATAAAAACCCACCATCTCCTGCTTCTAAACTCATCGATGGATCACCACAACGCTCATCAAAATTCACTCTCCCTCTATCCAAATTCCATTCTTCATCCATACATCCACATCTCCACTTCATTTCCATCATTTCCCATCACCAAATAAGCCTAACTCTTCCATTTTCCAGAAAACCAGATGAAGAAGACGATCTGTACAAAACCAGGCCGTGTCCGTGTTTGTGTCCGCACAGCCCCCACACGGACAGGAGTTGTCCGCGTGGCCCCACCCGGACAGGACCAACTTGTACCTGTTTTATTCGTTTTCTTCGTTCTACCAATCTATCATCGTTTTGAGGTCGGCATAATCACGGAGACAAGCCCGGAAGTGAAACAACTCTCCCCAAAAATAGAGTTCTTTCTTTCCTCAAACTTTACTCTATTTTAATGTCTATCTTTACTCTGTTTTTATTTCTGTCAATGGCTGAGTAATTTTTATTTGTATCCTAGGATGAGGTTTGACCCTAATATTACTTAAATAAATATTTATTACCTGTCTCATTTATACTTGTTTTTATTCCTTTCAATAAATATTGTTAAATGCTTTACGCGACAAACTACTGCATTTTTATGGTAACTATCAACATATGATTTTGAGATAGTCATTAGTACCACAAAGGAATAAACCTTGGTATTTACACTCCGGATTGAGTAGGAAAATACTGAGGCTATTACTAAGAGTTTGTAACTTACCCTTATTAACTCTAATAGACAATAAATAATTGAGACATGGTTATAAATTTGTTTAAGTAATTTAGGCAATTCCCCCGCTATCCTAGGATACCTTTTCCATCCATATCAATTAATTCACCTTATTTTACTGTATTTATTATTTCTGCACTGATCCTAAACAATCAAGCTTACCTCCAGCTAAACCCCTATTTGCTGTTTTTATTAAATACCGAGACTAGGATAATTGAACCAATTTCTCTGTGGATACGACACTTGTTGTACTACATCGACTAGGTGCACTTGCCTTTTCTTTGCCCATAAGTATATATATTTTCACTATGTATTTTTGGCCAACACCCAACCACCCTATCGCATGACACCTATGGAGTTGGAGGAGTTGAGAAAGTAGTTAGATGGACTTCTAAGTGCCGGTCTTATTCGTCCTTCAAGAGCACCTTATGGAGCGCCAGTTTTGTTTCAGCGTAAGCATGATGGATCCTTGAGGTTGTGCATCGATTACAGGGCTTTGAATCGGGTGACTGTCAAGAACAAATATCCTATTCCTCACCAGGGAGACTTGTTTGATAGACTTGCCAAGGCCAGGATCTACACCAAGATGGACTTGAGGTCAGGCTATTGGCAAGTGAGGATAGCGGAGGGTGATGAAGGCAAGACGACGTGCGTGACTCGGTATGGATCATATGAGTTCTTGGTGATGCCTTTTGGCTTGTGTAATGCTCCGGCAACGTTCTGCAATCTAATGAATGAGGTATTGCATGACTTCTTGGATGACTTTGTGGTAGTATATTTGGATGATATGTTGTGTTCAGCGCCAACCTTGAAGAGCATGTAGAGCATGTGAAGAGAGTCTTCGACAAGCTCAGGGAGTACAAGCTCTATGTCAAGAGGGAAAAGTGTTCTTTTGCGCAGAGGCGAATTCAGTTCCTTGGTCATCTGATAGAGAATGGTGCTATTGCTATGAACCCGGCGAAGGTGAAGGCAATTACGGATTGGCCTGCACCTAGGAACGTGAATAAGCTGAGATCTTTCCTTGGGCTGGCCAACTACTACCGAAGGTTCATCAGGGACTATTCTAAGAAGATTACCCGGTTAACCGACCTTTTGAAGAAGAATAGCATTTGGCTTTGGTCAGAGGAGCATGAGGATGCTTTCGAATGGCTCAAGAAGCAAGTGACTTTGGAGCCTATCTTGAGGCTGCCAGAGTTTGACAAACCGTTTGAGGTGCATACGGATGCTTCTGACAGGGGCCTGGGCGGAGCGCTGGTGCAATGTGGGCAGCCATGCTCGTTCGAAAGCAGGAAGCTAAAGGGGGCAGAAGAGAGGTACTCCGCCCATGAGAAAGAGATGTTGGCCGTAGTGCATTGTCTCTCAATTTGGAGACACTACCTCCTTGGCACGAAGTTTGTGGTGGTCACAGACAACGTGGCCAATACCTATTTCACTATTCATAAGAAGTTATCTAAAAAAAGCGTGATGACAAGAGTTCTTAGGAGAGTATGACTTCGAGGGGTGCATAGGCCAGGCAAGGGCAATGTGGTGCCCGATGCACTAAGTCGACGATGCCAAGCTGTGATAGCCAGCGTGTCATGAATCCAATCAGATTTGGTGGAGCGGATTCAAGAGGCAGCTGAGGTTGATCCATCCTATCAGCAGATCGTGGCTAAGGTAACCAAGAAAGAAACCAAGAGGTTTGAGCTTCGAGATGGTTTGCTTTACTTGAAGAAGAATATGTCTATGGTGGTTCCAGCAGGCCGCATCAGATTAGAGTTGATGCGAGAGGTTCATGATACCTATTGGGCGGGGCATCTAGGTATGGATAGGACATTGGCATTAATAGCTCGGAGATATTATTGGCCAAAGGTAGTCCAGGATGTCAGAGACTTTGTAAGGACTTGTCATGTGTGTCAAGTGGATAAAGTCGAAAAGAAGAAGGAAGTTGGGCTTCTTAATCCTTTGCCCGTTGCTGAGAGACCATGGGAGAGTATCTCTATGGACTTTATTCTTGGATTCCCAGAGGTGGATGGGAAGTCTTCAGTGCTGGTTGTGGTTGATAGGTTCTCGAAGTACGCTATCTTTATCCCAGCACCTGCAAAATGTACTGCACATGTGACGGCGAGATTGTTCTTCACCCATGTAGTAAAGTATTTTGGCTTGCCTCGAGACATAGTGAGTGACCGAGATGCACCACTCACAAGGAGGTTTTGGACCTTATTGTTCGGTGCTATGGGCTCACAGTTGAAGTTCTCCGCTGCTTATCATCCTCAGACTGATGGTCAGACTGAGAGGATAAATGCTTTGCTTGAAGAGTATTTGAGACATTTTGTGTCGGCTCCACAGACAAGTTGGGTGGCTCAACTGATGCCGCTCAGATCAGCTATAACCTGTAGAGAAGCAGCGCTACAGGGAAGAGTCCCTTCGAGCTGGCCATGGGATGGCAACCTTTGACTCCTGTAGAGGCCGTGAAGAGTGCCGGGACCCGGGATTGTCCTGCTGCACATCGGTTCATGCTGGATCATGAGCAGATGTTGAGCAAAGCAAGGGAGAGTCTTGAGAGGGCGCAAAGGAGGAAATAAAGGAGAATCTCGTGGGCGCTGCGAGGCACGAGCACAGCAACGCGCGAGGATCTCGTGGGCGGGCGAGATTTTCATGGGCGTGCGCTAAGCGTGCGCGAGGTTGTTGCTGGGCGCGCTACAAATGTGGGGGCGCTAGGCGCCTTGAATCCCGCAGGTTGTTAGGCATTGTGCTAGCTCTGTGCGCGCATGTGTTGCGCAGGTTGTTATGGTAAACTTGGATTTTACAGTGGTCCTTAGGTAATTCTAGGAATTACCTTAAGTAAGTCTTGACCCATTGATGGAGTAAATATTAAGAGGTTACATTATTGATATTTGCTTATGAGAAGGGAATTTCCTTAAAATGTGGGTTTGTTGAGATATGCCTATATTCTCTCCTATTATCTTTGTTGGATAAGATAATGTTGTTGAGATATTCTTGGAGAATATCTAGCTTTACTGATTTATTAATATGGAATAAATCAAGGTTGTTAGCTGTTGAGATATTCTCTCCCCGGAAATCAAGTTAGTTAAGGAAGATAACAAATTCCTAAAATAGTGGCGCCTAGCTTGGAGATTGGATCTCTAACTTGCTGCACCTATTTTAGTGGAAGGTTGTTGAGAAGATCTCTCCTTGTAACCGATTGGGATAGAAAGAGGAAAAGCAACAAACTTTCCTATATTTGTGGCGCCTAGAGGAGGAGATAAGTTTGTTATCTCTTAAGGGCCGATTTTAAGGAAGTTGTTGAGCAAATATCTCTAACAACCGTGTGGGCTGAACAAATGAGGAAATAAAGGAGAATCTTAACTCCCCACGTTTTTAGAAAAGAATGTTGTGAATGGTTGCTATAAAAGGGAATAGAGGCGGCAGAGGTTGGACACTTATCCATTACCCGCGCCTTCAGTGAGAAAACAAAGAGAGAGCTTTGTTACTTGGCAAATCCCACATTCCCTACAGATAGCTAAGTCTCCCAAAGAGAAGCTAGGCTCTCTTTCCTCCTTGGAGACACCATTAGAGTGGAAGGGTCTAGGACCGCTTCTTACCCCTTTGTCCCATCAGTAAAGTAGACCTGCTACTTCTTCAATCCTGAGTGGAGTAGTTGGACTGGGTTGCTACCGTGTGGGTGGTAAAATGTGCTTATACATCCTAGTTGGGTTGTCCTTGAAGTTGAAGGTCCAGAAGGAAGAAGAAGGTGGAGGCGTAGAGAAGATTAAAGGTGCGAACAACCTATGCGGGCGATCGAAGGGCAACGAGGCTGATCAACTTGGACGTGAGCTGAACCGGTCATAACGAGCATTTTATCGTGTGACAGTTCTCCTCTTCGTCCCTCGTGGGATTAATTCTGAAAATATTCTTATGGGTTTCAAAGTTTCAGGAATCCAATTATCTCCTGACAAAGCTTCAAAGGCGAGCAAGGGCAAATTTTGTTCACATGACTTTTCAATTGCGTCCACAAATAAATGGTGCTTGTTAGTTGTTATCGTGCAAAAATGAAAAGATAAATCGCTGACCAGATCGTGCAGTGGAGTTCTTCTATGATAGGCCTAACAAAAGGCATCAAGGACTAAGACTTTCATTTACGCGTATCATAAAAAATCAACTTCTCGATCAAGTACACAATTGTGACATGTTAATTGCTCATCTTCAGCTTACATAATTCTCTCTATCCACGAAGCCCTTTTGCTATGATTTAGCTTGCAGAATGAGGTCGGTTTCTCTTGAACAATAGAGCAGTTAATCACCCATATGATTTAGTATCCTAGATATGTGAAATTTTGCCTACTGATCACCAACCATATGCTCATTATCGTAGGTTTTACATCTTGTGACTTATAATACAGATAGCATATGACTTGATGACCATGAATGAACAATGTGTAAACGGAAATTACAAGTATGTTCAAAAGTTAAGAGCTACTTCAGCTTAGCGTGTTCCTATTCAATAGTTGTACCTGTCTAATTGATTAAGTGTAAAATGTTATTTGATTATGCTGCTTGTTTAATGCCCTATTGGTTCCTTTGGGTTGTGTACCCCCATTTGTTGTAGTTAACGAATCAACAAGGTACTTTCTTACCTTTATAGTTTCTCAGTTACTGGCTCTTCCTATTTTCATCAATACCATATTATTCTGAACCAAATCTCATATCTTTAAGGAAGAGAAATGATAGTCAACTTAAACTAGCTATGCATCAGTTGATATCTTAAGATATGCACTTAATCTATGAAGGATCGTGCATCTTTGCCATTTTTTTCTATTTCTTGGAAAATCAGTTGCTTAGTCAGATGATTCACAAGTCTAGTCCTATGAATGACTACTTCTATGATAATTGCATGTTGTCCAGTTATATCATCGATTTGTTGGTCCGATGACTGAGAAATGGGTTCTTGAAGGTGCCTATCCAAGCTACTAAAGAATTCATTCTAATGCACTTTGCCAACTGTGGAGCAGCAGCCATCAATGTTTTCTTCGTACCAAACAACTAATCTTCCAGAGGCTGCACTAAGTACGGTTAGGACACATTCTGATGTAATAATATCATCTTATGGTTGTCATACTGTTTAGAGTATGTGTATATGATCATTCTAATGACGAGATCTTTGGATTCATATCTACCTTCATCACTGTTACAAGCAAGGAGTTGGCAGAGATGGCTCTTGGCTTCGACTTTTACACATGAAGAAGAATAGCTAGAAAAGTATTAGTAGCTTTCATGATCTTTAGATGTATTTCATCTATTTGTAAATGCAATCACGTTGTAAAAATCTAAAACATCATAGTTATGCAAATATGCAGAAAGCAATGGAAACCCAAGGTTTGATGATTTGCGGCACTTCTAGTTGAGTGCATACTGTGCATAATGTGTGCTCTGTATCATTTTTTTAAAAATTAAAGATCAATCGGGGCAACATAAATTGTCTCGGTTGATTGTATCAACTGAAACACACTACTGCAGTCGCCCCTGTTATGGTGTGGCTATCTAGACCTAGGGAGGCTTCAAGATCAATTGAGGCAATATCTTCGAGTCGCCTCCATTGCTTATCACTACACAACATAAGGGAGACGACTTTGACACCTTGCCTTGTTTGTTTAAGATCAATGGAGGCGACATAAAGAAGTCACCTCCATTGCTTTCACTACATAACACAAGAGAGGCAACTTTAAAAACTTGCCTCGCTTGTTGAAGATCAATGGAGGCGACTTGAATTAGTTGCCTCCTTTGCTTATGATGGTTGGGGAACACTACACAGCACAAGAGAGGCGAGTTTGACAATTTGCCTCACTAGTTTAAGAGCAATAGAGGCGAGTTGGTTGCTTGCCTCAGTTGCTTAAGATCAAGAGAGGCGATTTCTGTTGCCTCCATAGGTTCAATCGGTAGAGGCAAATGTTATCTCGCCTCCATAACCAACTGAGACGAGTCTTTAGAGGCAACTTGGAGGCAACTGTTTTCTCACCTCTATAAGTCTACAGAGGCAATTTTTTGATTTATAGAGGCAAGAAAAGTTACCTCCATAGTTCTTATATGTAGTAGTGATTTTTTTTTTGATCAAGGGACTACATACATATGTAGTATAGACACCAGTGTATGGTGTAGAACAGCAAGGAAAGTTCCTAGCCAGTGTAGCACCCCAACAGACAAGGACAATATTAAAAAATAAAAACACAATCAGGATCAGCCTCTACCCATCATTATCGAGCCTACTATCTGTAGCAGCAATAATATAAGCTTCACTCTGCTGTTACAGGCATGCCTTCAGATTTGCCTTTGCCAGCTGAAGAGATAAAGCGCCACTCAGTTTCCGTTTAGAGCCACCCCATTCCAAGATCGCAAGCTTTGTTGCTTGTGCTGTATTATCCCAATTAATGACCACATGCTCAAAGATTACCCGATTTCTACATTGCCATATATGATACACCATAAACATATATGTAGTAGCTCAGAGCAGGAAACATCTTCTGCTTGGGGCGTGAGAGCACCAGTACTCCAAACTACTGTCAATTTCCACATCAAGAGACAGATCCACCCCCCACCAGTGCATTAGCGAATTCCACAGCTTTATAGATTCTCTCCATCTCAAAAATAGATGATTTGCTGATTCAGAGGCACGGTTACATAAGGGGCAGATCAAATCTGTCAAAGGAACGAGATCTCTTCCAAATAATCTGTCTCTAGTAGCCAGCTTATTTTGCAGCAAGAACCAGACAAATAGTTCAATGCGTGGTGGGGCAAAATTCCTCCATACTGCATGATGCCAAAGGACCTGTTGGTGTTTCATACGCATAATATCCTCATAGAACTTTCCCACATAAAAATCACCATCTCTGCTCGATTTATATCGGAACAAATCGCCCCCATCTTCTGGTCTCAAGTATGCGCTGTCAATCAGCTGCACCAGGTTATTAACTTCCTCACATTCGTATACAAAGAGTTGCCTTCTCCATCTCAGGCACCAGTTCCATTTAACCCCGTCCCACACTCCCACTTCGTTGATTTTTGCAGTTTTGACATCGCTGATGGAGTAAAGTCTGGGAAATTTACTGCGTAAGGTATAGCTATCTATCCACGGGTCTAACCAAAAACAGACTCTATCACCATTACGAACCACCCATGTCAGATTTGACATTATCACCTCACGTACTGTGTTATTCCAGATACCAAGAGACACAATACTTTTCCATGTACCTTTTCTATTACTTTCTGAAATACCCCAAACTTAGATATGGTGTTTAAATGATAAACTAAGATATAAGGAGGCTAAATAATGCCTTAGAAACATTAAGAAACATTTCTAATCAAAGAATACATAAGGAAACACCAAAAGAGCAGTTTAAGCAAAAACATGCTCTAAGCTTGGAGAGACTTGGGAGAGTACCCAAATATTGTTCTAAGACCTTAGTAATATTCTAATGGTCATTTTAAATCAATTACCAAAGAAAACCAAGCTCGAAAACAAGTTAAAACACAAAATGTGCTTTAAGGAGTCTTAAAGCACGTTTTTGAAAAATTGTCTTGTAAATGAGTTTTGAATGGCTAAATGTCCATCATTACTCTTTAATTAACATGTGTACTATATAGTATCACATTTGGAAGTCTATATCAATGGGAAATCAAAAATTTCACAACAATGTGCCTTGTTTTGGTGAATAGTGAATTAATTAGGCTAGTTTATAACATAAGTCTTTATAAGTGAGACATTTGGTCAACAAAGACTTAAGTACCCTCATTACTAAAAGGGGGCCGGTTTCTTAGGAGGTGAGTCACCACCTTCATGAGTTATTAAGCAATTAAGAAAGCAAATAAGACTTATAAAGCATAAAGTACTATTTACCTTTTAACATAAATATCACATTTTACTTACCTCTCTCCTCATCTCCTCATTTCTTCTTGTTTCACACGGTTTCTTCAAGCTCTCTCCCTTCTCCATTAACGTGAAGAACAACTCCATGCTAGCTCCATCTAGCTTTGCCCACATCTTGCTCATTTTAGCTCCAAATCCAAAACAAAATACATATTCTTCTTAGTTAGCTCAAGCTCCTTCTTCCTATCTTTTCAAAACTTCAAGAGCTTCATTTTGGTGCCAAGTCAAACCACCATTAGAGGAGGAAATTCAAGTTTGGAGACTCCATTGGCATCTCCATTCTCTTAAGGTAAAGAAAGTGTAAGAAAATCTAGGTTTCCACCATTTTCTTCACATGTCCGAAAATATATACTCATGGAACTCCATGTTTATGCCTTGTTATAGCTTTTTCTACTCTTCAAAGGAGAGAGGAGGTCCTTCTTGCTTCATACCCAAGTTTGTCTTGAGAAACCAAGGTAAAACAATTACCTTAATACCTTAAAGCATATTTTTAACCTAGGGTTTGTGCCTTAGGGTTAATGTGTTATCTAGTACTCATTGGAGTCATTGGATATTGGTTAGAACATTGGCAAGGAGATACACATTGGTGACCGAGATTGAACAAAGAAAAACCTAAGGAAGAAAGCTTTTTAAGCTTGTAAAAGAACAAGGTAAATTACTTACCTTAAGATGTCTTGTTGTTTAAGGGAATGGGATTTAGGTATATGATGAGTTTAGTGTAGAGTTTATATTGGGAAGGTGTTATAAAACCTAGAAGAAACAATGACTATACTTGTGAACTTGTGACTAAAGAGCAAATGAGAAGAAGAGATAGTTAGAACAATGTGGAGATGAATTACAAGAAGCATTTTATTTCAATGGGAGCCTTGTTGAGTGTATTCGCAGGTTGAAGGCAAATATATGTGGAAATTCAGTGGTTAAGATTATTGTCATTTAAGGGCCTAAGTGCCAAGCATTTTGAGTTTAAGCAATATATGATGATGTGGTGAAGTTTTAGTGTAAATTGTGTGTTAAGGTGTTGTGATGAGAATTTGTGTGGTATTGGTTGTTTGATGGAGAAAAAACCATGTGTTAGGAGGTACTATATACTAGAGAACCCATGGCAAAATTTAAAGGAGAGCTTAAGTGTTTAAGATATTCTAAGGGAATTTAATGACTAAGGAAGTACTAGGATGATCTATAGGTTGTCTTGATGAAAAAGGGTGAAGTTAAGGTGTTCTAATGACTTATAATGACTTAGGTATCACCATGGAGGATTTAGGAATCAAGAGAATGTATTTGAGTATTTAGGACTTAGACAAGTGTTGATAAACAACTAGGAAGGAAACAATGTGTTGATGTATGGAAGTTTAAGTTGTGAAGGAACATTAAGAAAATGCATAAGAGAATTTTAGATAATGAAAGATGCTCGGGAGATGATGTTATAGTGGTGAGGAAAACATTACAAGTGTTAGCATTATTACAAGGAAAATGCATAATGACGAAGGTGGATCTTGGTGGATGATTTAACGTATTTAAAGGAGGGCTTAAGGTGTATTTGAGGTGCCCAAATGAGGTTATAACATATTAGGATATATGAGGAGAAGTTTGGAGTTGAAAGAGAATTTAGAAACAAGGTTTGGAGCCGACCGACCTTAGGACCGGACTTGCAAGGTCGGTCGAGCTCAGTTTACACTACCGGAGAAAGTTTCTGGAATGGACCGACCTTGGGGACCGGACTTGCAAGGTCGGTCGGACCTGTATTTTGTACGGTAATAAGTCTCTGGAATCGACCGAACATAGGACCGGACTTGGCAAGTTCGGTCGAGCTTAAAATTTCCCTCGGGGAAACTCTCGGGAATGGACCGACCTTGGGGACCGGACTTGCAAGGTCGGTCGGGGTAGAATTTCAAACGGTGAAGTGTTCTGGAATGGACCGACCTTAGGTAAGGTCGGTCGGAAGTTCGGTCGGACCAAAAAAAAAAAAAGAAATTTTGAATTCTAAGAATGGTAATAGGTAATAAGGTATACCTTTGGTAGGGTGGTAATGATTGGAACCCTAAGAACTTAAGAAAATAAGTTAAGATTAAGTATAAGTTTTAATGTTTAAAGTTAAGTTGTAAGCTAAGTGACAAGGGCTTGAGAGGTTATTAAATGGGAATCTTTAGAGACTAAGTGAGTTAAGTAAGGTGCAAATAACTAATGACCTAAAAATGAATGGATGTTTTAGGTTTGTGAATTGGGACCCCGAAGAAGGTTAAACAAAACAACGATCGACGGTGAACGGTACAATCCTTCTTGTGACCTGCTTGCTAACGAGGTGTCCCTCGGCTTGTGTGCTGTCTGTTTATTTGCTATGACTAAAACAAGATAAAGCATGCAACCGGTTATATTTATTCTCGTTGTGTTGTGTATCTTTACACTAACCCGCGAGACTTGAGATGGTTACTAACCAAGTTTAGTACTTACTGAGTTAAGAATACGAGTTGAGTTTGGTGGTTGTTGGTTAATGCCCGTTAAGGCTTAGCTAGCACATGGTGATTAAGATGACTACTAACTGGGACTTGAGTGAGGAAACCCGGGACCGATCTCCGGTCATGCATGCTAAGGAAAAGGGGGACGGTATCTGAATCAGATCCGCCCTCCGCTTAAGGACTTGTCTTCGGACTTGTAGCCTAGGGCCGGTTGCCGGCTCAGCTACGCTGGACTCCCGTCCAGAGTAGGTGGCATTAAGATGGTGCGGTGAGATCACCTAAATCCCAGGTTCGAATTAAGCTACAACCAATCCCTTCCAGGAAAGGTTTGTATACTGAGATTAAGATTAAGATTAAGATTAAGATTAAGGTAAGGTAAGGAACTGAGATTAAGGAAATGAGGACTAAGGAGGGGGTTACTAACCCACTTGATAAGGGAACGCTTGAGTCGTTCATTGTTTGTGAACTATATATGTTCATCTGTGGTTATTGTTATTGCACTTCATATTATGTTTGTGTATGTAATCAATTCCATGCTATCGACAATTAGTCGTCGTAGCCCCGTTAGCTTGGGGGCCATGAGAGGGTGTACCAGCATTCGTGCTGACCCCTCGGGGGCTATTTTTACACTTGCAGGTAAGAGACCCATGAGGACGCACTACGAGAGTAGGAGCGGTTAGACTTAGGGTGGGTTGTTTATTTTGAGTTCGGGTTGCGCCTGTGCACCCGACTGTTTATATTAAACTGATGTAAGTTTGAGATTATGTTTAAGATACTAGTACTCGGTTGGTTGTGGTATTGTGAATGTTGATGTTTTTTAGTTGGATAAGTATTTTGGATAAGTATTGTAAACGTTAAAGCCGGTATATTCTAATGATCAGACCGTGGCAAGGTCCAGGTGTTATTTATTTCCGCTGCGACGTATTCGATTAAGTGTTCAGTTTGCGATAACCACGATAGGCTTTGGATGGGGTGTTACACTTTCTATCCAGGACTCATCGTTGACAGGTATGCTAATGTCCTGCCCATACACGCCAGCTACAACTTTTTTCCATAATTTTTCCTCGTCTTTCATAAAGTTCCACCACCACTTAAGAAGAAGGGCTGTGTTCTTTGTTTCGAAATCACAAATGCCCAAGCCCCCCATATCCTTGGGCCGAGTTAGGTGTACCCACTTCATCAGAGAAAAGCCTTTCCCATTTTGATAATTCCACAGGAACCTTCTCTGTATAGCATTTATCTTCTTAATCACTCCCTTCGGCATACGAAACAGGCTCATATAATATACTGGTATGTTGTCTAGTACTGCACGAATGAGCACTAATCTACCAGCTCTGGACAGCGCAGATGCTTTCCATTTACACAGCCTGGATTCTATTTTGTTTATCACTGGGTGCCAGGTCTCAATTTTGTGTGGGTTTGCACCCAGTGGAAGGCCTAAATAACTAGTAGGTAGGCGCCCCACCTGACAACCGAGACAGTTCTGGATACGGGCCACCTCTTCATCATCCAGGTTAACCTCGTAAGCAGTGGATTTCTTCCAGTTAACCTCTAAGCCCGACATATCCGCAAAAATTGCCACTATCCATTTAACTGACTGCAACTCATCATCATCCATAGTGCTGAAAATAACCGTATCATCCGCAAACTGCAGATGGGAGATTCTGACTTCATTGTTCCCAACTACCAGCCCCTTTCTATCCCCAACTCTGAGTGCATAGTCTAGTAGCCAATTCAGTGCTTCCGCTACTATGATAAACAACAAAGGTGAGAGGGGATCGCCCTGTCGGAGCCCACGCCTGGGCCTGAATGTCGGTGTAGGAGTACCGTTTACCAGGACAGCAATTCGCGGCGTACTAATGCACTTCCAAATCCAGTCTCGCCATTTGGCCGGAAATTGGTATAATTCGAGCATCTTCATGACAAACTGCCAACTAACACAGTCATACGCCTTTCGGAAGTCGATTTTGAAAATTACACCTTTTCGCCTTCTAATCTTCAGCCAATTGACCACCTCATTAGCAATCAGTGGGCCTTCTAGGATATGTGATTGCTTTGCGTATGTATAATATATCGGGTATCGAATAACAACATGCATGAAGTTTAAACTAAGGGTTCGTTCTGTGGGGGGATTAATCTCCCCTTTAATTGAAAAGCTACTATACCAACTTTTAAGATAAAGGTGGTTTGTGAGAGAGATGGTAGGTCCCACCTAAAATTCTAACAAATTAAATGTTGACATGTGGCTATTTGAGAGAGATTAATCCATTACAAAAAATAAAGCTGAACAAAGAACGGGCCCTAATATGTAAAGTTTACTCTTGCCATATTCAACCCGCTCCAAAAACAATATACCACAAAAATACGATCATTATGGAAAATATTTAAACAAGTAATAAAATTGCAAAAAGTTGAAGAACTAAAAAAGAAACAAAACTATTGATTTTTAAATACTCTCTCCGTCCTGAATTGACCGTCCTGTTTATTATTTAGACATGTCGTTTGACTTCAATTTTTAACATATAAGATAAAATAATTTTTAAAATTTAAGTTTTGCATATGATTCTTTACATGTTAAACTATATATTACAAATTTTAATTTTATAAAATTATTTTATCTTACATGTTAAAAATTAAAGTGGAAAAACGTGCCATAAAGCAAACAAGACGGTCAATTCAGGACAGAGGGTGTAATAAATATATACAATACTCCAAAAAAAATTCTTTTTCACCTTGGCCATCTATTTATCATTTTCTTCTTAATTTAAATATTTGCAATTGTAGTTAAATAATGATTAAACATCATAAAATAAGAATATATATATAAGTATAAATAAAACTAATCCAATAAGATGGAGTAGTCGTTTATAATTTTAATTACGCATCGCATTAATTTTTTAATATATTAATTTATACTTTTTGTTTTTTATTACATATTTGATATGTTAAATAATACAAGAAAAATTATTATCAATTTTTATTTAGTTACAATTATAGCTAATCCTCTTAATAATTTATAACTTATAATTTATTATTAATAATTTACTGAAACAAGGTTTGCGGATATAAATATTCATATTTTTTAATTGCAAACTGACATATTGTGAGCTAATTTTTTTTTGTCATATGAAGAACTGTTGGTATATATGAATTACCAAAACCTTTGAGGCTTGTTATGAATTTTTCCAAATAAAATTTTATGACAAAGTTTTGTATGCTTTTTGAAAAAATAATAGGAGAAAACAAGCTCTTCTTTACTTATTCCTTTCATCAATGTTCTCTTTTAATTTTTATATTATCTACGATCAAAATAATATTATTGAACATAGTTAATGATGGTTTAAAAATAATAAGGGAACACCCCTTTGGGCCCTTCCTTTTACATTGTTTTCCTTCTTTCTCTTGTTAGAAGTTATGTATTTGTCTTTGTCTTGCTCTTGGTTACTTGCACTAGTTGTTTACAAATAAGGATTAAAAAAAGTTATAAGATGGTATTGATTAGGGGTTTGTGAAATTTGAGATACGGACATATTGATTATAATTTACAAAATGAAATCATTGACTGTAGTTTAGTTAGTTTAATTACGTAACAAATTCGATGATGCGGCGCAACTGTATCCAATATGGTGCGGTCCAGTGATTTGACAGTCCAAGTCAGTTGCTGACTGGATTGTTTTTACCGACTGATCTGTCTTTTTACTATATTAACTTTAAATGGTTATAACTTTTAAGTCGAATTTGTTACATAATTAAACTAACTAAACTACAATCAATGATTTCATTTTGCAAATTATAATCAATATGTCCGTATCTCAAATCTCACAAACCCCTAAGCGATACCATCTTATAACTTTTTTTAATCCTTATTTGTAAACAACTAGTGCAAGTAACCAAGAGCAAGACAAAGACAAATACATAACTTCTAACAAGAGAAAGAAGGAAAACAATGTAAAAGGAAGGGCCCAAAGGGGTGTTCCCTTATTATTTTTAAACCATCATTAACTATGTTCAATAATATTATTTTGATCGTAGATAATATAAAAAATTAAAAGAGAACATTGATGAAAGGAATAAGTAAAGAAGAGTTTGTTTTCTCCTATTATTTTTTCAAAAAGCATACAAAACTTTGTCATAAAATTTTATTTGGAAAAATTCATAACAAGCCTTTTTGGTAATTCATATAATACCACAAGTTCTTCATATGACAAAAAAAAATTAACTCACAATATGTCAGTTTGCAATTAAAAAATATGAATATTTATATCCGCAAACCTTGTTTCAGTAAATTATTAATAATAAATTATAAGTTATAAATTATTAAGAGGATTGGCTATAATTGTAGCTAAATAAAAATTGATAATAATTTTTCTTGTATTATTTAACATATTAAATATGTAATAAAAAACAAAAAGTATAAATTAATGTATTAAAAAAATTAATGCGATGCGTAATTAAAATTATAAACGACTACTCCATCTTATTGGATTAGTTTTATTTATACTTACATATATATTCTTCTTTTATGATGTTTAATCATTATTTAACTACAATTGCAAATATTTAAATTAAGAAGAAAATGGTAAATAGACGGCCAAGGTGAAAAATAATTTTTTTGGAGTATTGTATATGTTTATTACACCCTCCGTCCTGAATTGACCGTTTTGTTTGTTTTATGACACGTTTTTCCACTTTAATTTTTAACAAGTAAGATAAAATAATTTTGTAATATATAGTCTAACATGTAAAGAATCATATGCAAAACTTAAATTTTAAAAATTATTTTATCTTATATGTTAAAAATTGAAGTCAAACGACATATCTAAATAATAAACAGGACGATCAATTCAGGACGGAGGGAGTATTTAAAAATCAATAGTTTTGTTTCTTTTTTAGTTCTTCTACTTTTTGCAGTGTGTACATAATGCGATTCAGTTACTAATTAATAATATAATAGTACATATATGACAAATCTTAATTTCTAAACTCGTTTCTAAGCTATACCATCTTATCTAAATCTCTCTAACTTATAATCATCATGATACAACATCTTTCCTTTGAATTGCTAAACTGATTAATAAGCTCTGTGTTTTATGGTAAGCCATCACCTTTCTGGTATGATGATACCCCCTCCATATTCAGTTCATGACAGAGATTTAGCAACCAGTTCTCTGAAGATAGAGGTGGAGGAGCATCTTCACTAGTCCTGAAACATCGATGATGATAGAAAAATAAATTATGAATGTCATAACATAGATTACAACAGCTACTAATCAGACAATTAAATTTTAATTTTGTGGTACTGATTTGCATACAAGACTGTAGCAAGCATCACACTATCTCGAATCTGAAGGCAATAACATATACATTATTGCAATCCAGTCATATATCAAAAAAAAAAAAAATATGCATTATTGCAAAGTACGAATTACTTCTATCGTTAGATCTTTACTTGCTTCGGCCAGTGGCCCTATTTCTAATGAAGTGAATAATTAAACCTCAGTAATAGATTCAACAGATGTGCTTTCTATAAACCTTGAGCTCTCTGAAAACTGCAAAGCAGATGACACGAGGTTTTCCCCCTGACTCTCGGCAGGATGGGTTGGATCGTGTGGAACATCTGTATACCATGAGATATCATAGAATGCTGAAGCGGTGGACACCAGTAGGCAGTAGCTAACCACTCCCCAAAACAATAGGGTATTTCAAACCTTAATCAGACAAAAGCAGGCAAGAAATAGTATTGGTTTCATTACCGTTAGTCAATAGAGACATACTAATACCGTTTTAGAAAAGCCACCGTACGCAAAAAATGAAACAACCTTACAAAAATGAAAATTCAAGTGAAGATTCGTACCAATATAGTAGAAACAAGAGAGATTGAAGAAGCGAGCATAGACGACTCAGAAAGCCAAATTCTGCCGCTCCCACCTTTGGACTAGGAATTGACATCGGCGATTCCACCGACAAAAGCATTTGTACCGAGCAAAGCCTCGACGCTTCTTCAACTACAGAGCGGAGCTTTTCTTCTCCGAGCTGGTAATTAGGGGCGAAAGAAGGCCGCCACCAATTTCTGATGAGGGCTTTGATTTTCAATTTAGACTTCGATTGTTTGTTCGATTTGGAAGGCATTTTCTTTTGAGAGAGCTAAAGGGAAAGAGGGAATGCACAATAGAGGAAGTTGGACTGTTAAGTATGAGGCTCGTAGGGCGGGGAAGCGAACACACGGCTTGTGATACTCTACACTCTCACAGCTTCTTCTTCGTCGACCATCCCGAGCCTGCTCCGCACGTAGCAATCTGGAGGTGGTGTCTGTTCGTGGCATATAACTTGGATCGTTTGCTCCACCGCTGGCGGCAGTGGAACAACTTAATGTGAGAGGCTGTGAATTCGCCATGAGGTTCAAGCTAGGAAATAAGGAAAGTAAGCTGGAAAATCGAAGGGATAATGAAGTTGAAAAGAGGTACGCCTCGTTTACAGCCTTTTAGAAAAAAATGTGTCTATACAAGCGTTGCGACCAAAACAGGTTGCCTCTTTAAACTATTCATGGGAGGCAACCAATTACTTGCCTCCGTATTTAATATAACACAATGGAGGCGA
This sequence comes from Limonium bicolor, assembly GCA_023374045.1. NCBI lineage: Eukaryota > Viridiplantae > Streptophyta > Magnoliopsida > Caryophyllales > Plumbaginaceae > Limonium > Limonium bicolor. The sequence continues at coordinate 259,994,202 of CM041781.1, read as the reverse complement.
CCTATTTTATCTTGTCTCTATAAATAATTCTTAAGAATGTATAAAGGAGGCGAGGCGGGAGTCTCGTCTCTATTGACCATATCAATGGAGCCAACATATAAGTTGAGAGGCCACGATCTTGGTCCCCTCCATTGATAAGACAAATAGAGGCCACACTCTTACTTGCCTCTTTTGCTTTCTTTATGGAGGCACGCTCTGTAGAGCTGTCAAAATTTGACCCAACCCGAAAACCCGTCCGTTTTATCCGAACCCGAAACCCGATCAAAACCTGAAAATATTTAAATATAATAAACCCGAAACCCGATTGGGTAAAACCCGAAATGACCCAAAAATTTCTAACCCGAAACTGACCCAAACCCGAAATGACCCGAAATAATAGTAATTAAAAATTAGCGAAACTCGAATAACATGAAATAATAGTGATCATAAATTGTCCCAAACCTGAATGACCCAAATAAATATGACAATATACATGATTCAAACTTAGTATATCCGAATAAAATTTAGAATAGGCATTGTATTGAAAGTTCTGTAATCTATATGTTGTATATTCTTATAGAAAATTAGGGATATATTTATATTATAATTTTTTCAAAAAATATTAACTATGACCTGAAATAACCGAAACCCGATTCTATCTGACACTATTACAACCCGAACCTGAAATGACCCGAACCCGAAATGACCCGAAGTTTAATGACCCGAACGGGTATTGACCCGAAAAGATATGACCCAAAACCCGAACGGATAACCCGTTTGACAGGCCTAACGCTCTGGGTTGCCTCCATTGATCTTATAAAAATTACCATTTATTATTATTGTTGTATGGTGTATTTTAATCTTATATAGTGAGCCATGTATTTTTCCGTGTATCAAATATTGTTTTGTGTTGTATTATTGTTTAAAACTTTTATTTTTATATGTTACTGATAATACACTAAAATGATGTTATAATTCATTAATTTTGTATATGATGAATCATAAGTGTCGTTGATATATGTTGATATGTACGTGTAACTAACATAAATTTATAAAGTTATACCCATGATTGGTCTTGTTTTAAAGAGCTTGAATTTAGATGAACAATAGTAAAATTTTGTTTATTTTGTATTTATATTTTAGAAGTTGCAATCATTTAGTGACAACGAGAGACTATGGATATAATGTGATAACGAGGCACGTGGGCTACCTTAGGTAACTTTTCCATTACAAAAGATATTACTTCCTCTCTGGATGCCGTGAGCAATGTCCCAGTTGGTGACATAGAAGCAGGGGACCTGAAAAGAATTTGGCGAGGCCTATGTGCGCTGAGAGTAAATGTGACTTTGTGGTTCACTCTCGTCAAACGGTTGACAACCCGTGAAATCCTCTTTGAACGGGACATTATCCCGCTTGGTCAAAGCCTTTCCCCATGGTGTAAGCATGCAATGGAGGCTGTTGAACATGTTATATTTCGCTGCCCGCAGATTTAGACAGTTTGGTCGGCTCTTATCCAATGGTGGAATTTACCAATTTCACTCAGGAACTCTGTCATAGATATGTATCAAGATTGGTTTGCATACTCGCTCCCGAAACGGGCAAAACGAGTATGGATGTCCACATTTTGCTACGGAGTATATTGTATATGGATGCAAAGGAATAATGTGATCTTCCGAGGAGAGACTATGAATATAAACCGAATCACTATGCAAGTAAGGCTAGGAGTTTGGCAATGGACAAAGGTTTGGTGGAAAGACTTCCCACTTGACTGGAACTATTTCATAAGCATGTCCTCCCTCAAAGATAAATTGTCATAGTTGTATTGTGAACTAGCTCTTCTCTGCTATTCCCATCTTTTGGTTTTTCGGAACGTTTTATGTGTTGTTGTTTTCCTTTCCTTTACATATTTTAGCGGATATTTAGGTTGTAATCTGGATGTGGAGGGTACTCTTTTTCCTCCCTAAGTTTTTATCCCACAGGGTTTTATTTAAGGAGGATTTTTCGGGAACTTATAATAATTTATTTAGATTTTTTTTTTCCGAAGCATATTGACTTGGATAGTTGGAGGCTCCGCTTTCCCTCCAAATTCCAATAGAGGTTCAATGAATACTACTACTATTTTCGTAGCAAAATGTTTGGAAAATTGTAATGAATACCAGAATAAATTTATACTGTCAACTAATATAACTTGGAGCTAATTTTGCGGACAATTTGCTGTAAGTTTACAGCATAAGATAAATTGATAGTATATAGTTTAATAGTACTGCTTAAATTAAGAATGAAAATTTGACAAATGAGTCAAAGATTTTTTTGGAGATTTAAGTTTTTACTGATGCGATTCCGTAAGAGAAGAAAAATAATCCTACAGAAGAAAAGTCGGTTAGTTTAGTTAGACGAGGAAACTAACTAATAAAAGGAAAAATCAAATAAGATAAAATTAGTTTTTTATATATAAACACAAGATAAAGAATCAAAATCTTGAAAGAAATAATCTGATTTGTAGTAATAAGAGAAGATCTTTATCTAAATAAGATAACCGGCCTTCTCTGCACATACTTATATATATGTATGTACATTCTTCTGTAATCACTTGCCTTCTCTTCATTCACTTGCATACATCGGCATCTCAACTATACACCAAAACATACACCGTTGTCGTTTCTGACATTCAGCCCGTCGAGCAACGCGAGCTCGACTTCGACGGCGGCCCTGCTATTCACCACACCGCGTTTAGTGCACCCAAACGCCATAACCAGCGACGCCGGCCTCCTCCGTCCAGTGCATTCGTGCATTATTACCTCCTCTCTCCCAAACTCCTTCGTCATCGTTTCTGAGCAGTCCCCGTCACGTCATCATCACCCCCTCTGTATCTTATTCATTCTAGCTACTGCAGTACTCAACAGCAACCCTCCTCGTCCGTCCTTCCCGACTACCGCCGCCGCTGATCCCCACACTTCGATTCGGCGCGCGGCTGCTACCACTCCTGTGGTGTTTCTCTGGTGGGAATAGTAGCGTAGGAGAGCAAAAAACAGGTACGTGCAATAAGTAAGTCAAGTAATAAACAAATATTACGTGTGCTAATTTTGCTCATGATAATGGGGATTAGATATTCTTAAAAATGATGAGGCAATAAGGGTTAAACATGGCATCATGCATGTTGTTATTTCCGATTTACACATCAAAGCAATTACTAACTATGTTTGTACACTTATTCCAGTAAGCAATGGCGGTCCATCTTCCCGGTTCACTTTCTCACTTTTGGCGGCAATCTTTCCCGAATTTACCATCTAGTGATGGTACCATAGATTCACTACCCAGAAATGCAAGCCGAAGTTCTAGCTCATGTAGCCGCTTCATCAGCCGCAGATTTAGTCCGTTGTAAATTGAGGTGATTAATTAGTTTTTCCCGCTAGCTAGCTCTTTTTGAAATATAGTTTATTCTCGAGTTTTATTTTTGTGATTCACAAAGACGTCACACGTCATTACCATAATCATGATTTCTTTCTCTTATCACAGTTGCAAAACCCTAAATGAAATAGCTCAAGACAAAATGGTGCTTCAACATGCATTTTTAGAGGATATGCGTTTTTGGTGGTGTCAAGATCCTCATCTACTTGACTTTATTGACCAGTGTCTCAATAGTGGCAATTCTGAAGCTCTTTTTCAACTTGGGCTGGTAAGTGGCTCTTACAAAATTTCTTCCCACAATCTATATATCTATCACTTTACATCTTGTTCACTTTCATCATATAATATATTTCTATTTACAAATTCTTTCTCCTAGAAGCATCATAATTGATATCTTTAAACTTTTTCAGCGTCAATTCATCACTGAAGTGAGAATCGAAGAGGGAATACAAAATTTAGAACACGCTACAAAATTAGGTCATGTAGTGGCTCAATATGCCCTTGGTCTCATTCTACTATGCAACAAATCTTTTCAAGATAATGAGATCAAGGGTAAGGAACTCCTCACCCAAGCACTTGATATTCGTTATGGGACAACGAATATCATCAACTGCAGAAGAAGGTTTCAAGATTTTGTTGGAGTCTTGTGGGTGATTAACAACAATATTGTTCAAGAGAAACCAGGCTCATTCTGCAAGCTAAACCATAAGAAAAAGTCTCTGTGGATAGCGAGAGTTATGTATGCTGAAGATGAACAATTGACATGTCAAGATTGTGTAATTGATCGTGAAGTGGATTTTTTGTGATAGGTTTACAAGAAGGTCTTAGTAGTTTCTTGATATTTGTTACTTATCAAAAGTATTTCCTTATGGTAGAGGTTTGTTTGCGTTTGTACTCACTGTATAACCCATGTATAAACAATAAGTTCTTTTTAAGCATATATATAGTGATAATTACTATCATGTTTTGATTCGTGTAATAGCATGTTAGTGTTTGAGACTCAAGATTACTAATATAAAATGAATTAATAAAACTCAAATGATGAATAAAAAGATTCGATGGAATGATTAGCGAATGAATAATCAGAAAAATATTACTTATGGTACATGTTATGTAAAAAAAAAAGATTTAAAGTAAACTATACTATATAGTAAATAAAAGACACAAATATTGAATATTAAAAAACAAAGTAATCTAACTTTCCTTTAAATAAACATCACTTTGTTTCTTTACAACTCTGTACTATTTTGCTGTGACATGATGTGGACTTAGTTAATAGGCGATGAGCGTAATTACAATTATACTATACGCGATAAGAGCAATTACATTGCTAAAAATGATCCTTTTTTTTTAAATTTCACAATATACCTTCGAGGTTTGAATTTTAGAAGATATCCTAAGGTTTCATTTTCATTACAAGATGTCCATAAGGTTTCAATTTTAATAAGAGATGCCCATCCGTTTAACTTCTGATATAATCAAATTTTCATATCCTAATTTTACCATCACACTGTAACCTCAGAGGTTTATGGTCAATTTTTTTATAAATTTAAAAAATAAACAAAATACACAAAAAATAATTAAAGATCACATAAATTTGAATTTAGTTTTATAAAATAAATAAAAATTATAAAAACAAAAGAATTAAAATCATAAAATTTCAAAATTAAATAAAAATGACTAAACAATAAAATTTAATTTATTTAAGAAAAAAATATATTGTTACATAATTTTAAAACCATTATAGTAGTGACTTAAAGTCGAAAAAGTTAACGAAATTACATTAAATATATGAAATTATCAAATAATTTTATAAATTATAAAAATTTATTAACAAATATATGTATTTGACACAAGAAAAATGATCATATTTTATGGTTTATATACTTTATTTTTCAATTTCAAATAACGAGTTTTTCTATGTACTATATAACTGTTACTTTTAATATTCTTCATATTATTGTTATAACTTTTTTACGATTTTAAAACTGTAACACCCTACTATTAATACATGCTTACTGTCCAATCTCCTTACACGTCAGATACACGCAGCGGATACTTACTTACGTACAATGGGTGATACAATGCCGTTAGTCACGTGGTGACTAACAAGGCTACTACTTCTACATACAGCATCGGTCTGATGGACCGGAATCCCGAGTACTACACTTCTACAACACATACTCCATTCATCAAACGAATACTACAAGGTTCCATTCAATACTTTACTCCTTCATTAGCCATACAATACAAAATACATAACCGAGTTTACTAGGTTCCCAATACCATTACAATGCTACTTCCAAGTTCATACATACTCACTAAGAGACTACTTACTACCCGTTCCTCACACGCTACTTACTTCCAAATACCAGGGTGTGCCTCCGGTCTCTTCCTTGACCATATTCGTTTCGGGTACCTGCACACTAAAAAATGTCCCCCGAAGGGGTCAGCTTTCGCTGAATATGATAACCGCATACCCCGCGTACTAGCGAGGGTACGCCGACCATTTGGTCGAATACATGCAATTCATTTTGCAATACATACATGCATACATACTTACATACATCCTTACATACATACATACTTTCATTCACGATACTACAATACGACACAAGGTATACATACATACGCACAGTACAATGCATGCTTGGAAGACAATACAAGTCAACCAATACTTACTTACCATCTTCCAGAATATACATACACAATACTTACTCATTACATACTCAATACGCAATACGGAGATACACTTCTCCAATTCACACAGAAGGCTTGTTAGCTTCTTTACACACCCGGGTTAATCGGGTGTTCAATACTCATTTACTCAAGGTCAATGACTTACAATAGTCAAGACCAATACACATACGGTACTTACTTCTTACATACTTTACTTCCTGTTAAGTCGGTATGACCTCCGGGCAGGGATTACTACATCCCACCACCAGGCTTTAGGGTGGCCCACTAATCCAGGATGCTACCCATACAAAGGGAATTGGTCCAAGGAAAAGATCATAGCCAGGATTCGGTTCCAACCTCTTGTGGTTCCTTATCCTCACGCGTGGCCGAAACTATATCGGGCTTCTACTCATTCCGTTTACTCATTACTCATGTTAGGAGTTAGGTTGTTAGGAATTAGTAGAAGTCCATACTTCCATACATACATACACAAGTACTCATACTTACACATACACTTCATTTCCATTCATTCATTTCATGAATTATACAAACTAAATGTTCCAGAGCATAGACAAGAACAATATAGTTCAAACACATATAAGTGCAATATAAATCCGATTCATGCATTTATCTTATTGGTGATCACATAAGCACACAAATCGGGGTAACCAGGTTAGGATACAGGGCATGAGGAAATCATACCTTTTTACCGGAATTTACTTTACCGGGTGTTCCCTTGTCCCTTTGGTTCACTCTTGTTCCTCGATCCTTATTCTCGAACCAATGACTACATGTCAAATGATTCAATTAATACTATGCATTACAATACATACATAATTACTACTCCCGTACTTACCCCGTTATCCCGTTATTTCGGTACAACTTAATGTTCTTTATATTCACAACTTTCTTACCTTCTTTACTTTAGCATTAACGCCTTACTCATGCACACATATATATGTATGTATATATATATATTAATATAATGTATAATATATATATTATATATATAATATATTATATTATATATATATGTATGTTTTATATATATATATGTGTATATATATAATATATGTGTATATATATATATATATAATATATATATATATATATGATGTAGTATTATATATATCTATAATTAAATTTTAATTTTAATTTTTTTTTTTTTTACAAAGGCCGATCGACCCACTCTGGGTAGGTCGCCTGGGTAGGTCGGCTGCAGAGAGTACCCGGGTTACAGAATTCGGCCCGACCGACCCAGTCTGGGGTAGGTCGCCTTGGTAGGTCGGCTGCAGAACCCCTTTTAATTATCTACTTTGAATTCCAAATTCACCTCAATTCTCACCCAATCTTTTCCTAATCATTTCCACATGTTTCCTACATGTTTAAACACTAATTAAATCCTCTAATTCACCTTAGTTCATCAATCAAGTTCATTTCTCACTTCAAATCAACTTACACAATTTTTCTCACTTCATCTTCAACACATGCAACAGTTTTTGTTTCTCTTTTGCTACAGATTTTTAAAACTCAATTCTCCCATCCAATACTTCTACTACCAATACCATTACTAGCATCCCAAGTAATTCCAAGCAATTACAACATCTGTACCCAAGTCCAACATTCATTTTACTAAGTCTTGTACTCCCATTCTTCCTAATTCCTCCAATGAAATCCAATACCTCTTGCTACAGATTTTGTTTTCTTCTCTTGCTACAGATTTTTCCCTCAACTCTTATACTCCAATACTCCCTTAACTAATGCTATTACTAGCATCCAAAATACATTACCTTACACTCTAGTTTCATCCCATTTACAAACTCATTCCAAAATCTGTTTCAAGACACTACACACTCCTTTTAAACTCTCCAAAATCTGTTCCAAATGTATCTAAGTCCTCAAATTCCTAGATAAAATTCGACATAGTCTCCCCTATAATTCTTACTTGTTCACACACCATTTCAGCTCACAATTTGCTCATTCACATACCTGTTTATTCAATACACCATACACCATTCAATACTACTACAACAACAATAAAATTCCTGCACACATACACAAACCCATGGTTTTCCCAAGCTTTAAACATCATTTAAAAACTTCAAAACTGTTACAATATCATTCCCATTATACTACAACATACTTACTACTCATTACTCAATACATTACTCATTTTTACTACTCAAAAACTGTTACAAAATACAATACACAAACCAACCCAAGGTAAGAGTATTTTACCTTGTTTGTTAGTTTCTCTTCTTTCCTTTCCTTCTTGCTTCCTTCTTTCTTTCTTCCTTGTTCTCGGTTTTTTTGCTCAAGGAATGGGCAATGCTACAGCACCCCATACAATACAACACAACTACTTAGTACTCAATTTATACTAACCCTAGAATTTAGATGTTAGAGTTTAGAAAAGAGTATTACCTTCCCACCAATGAATGAAGTTCTTGTCTAGCAAGAGAGCAAGATTCCTAGCCCTTAAGAGAAGCCAAAATCGGTGGAATGCAAAGAGCAAGCAAGGCTTACTTTGAATTTTCGTTTTGCAAATGAGGGCTAGAAAAAGATGGGTTTTCAAGAATGTTTTTACCTCAAAATGACAAGGAGGTGAAGGTGCTTCTAATGGTGGTACTCAAGCTCCAAATGCAGCACACCCATGGAGAGAGTTGGTTGTTTTCGATTTTTGAAAGGATGAAAGTGTTCTCCTTTGCAAGGGGATTCCAATGGTACAATTTTTGTTGAATTTGGAAGATTGAGTGCTCAAGAGAGGAGAGAAGGAGAGGGCTGTAGGGGCTTCAACAAATCGCCATAGTCATCGCAGGAGGAGGAGGAAAATGAAGAGAGGAGGAGGGTGAGTACGTGAGTGAGGGAGTGTGGTAGGAGAGAGAGTGTTTTTTTTTCTTTTTATTTACTTTAGTTGTTTAGTAAATAAGAAGACAACAAATAGAGTGTGAGAGGGGGTCCAATCGGGTACTCACATGCCCCTCTACAGATTTTGCTTTTTATTTGCAAAAGTGGACACACTACTTTGCCTTATTTGCATTCTCACCCACAACTTCCCGTTGTTAAGTTTTTACTAACCGGAACCCGTTTTCGGAATTTCTCGTTTAATTAATTTTATTGGTTCTAAAGCTCCACTAATATTTATAGTGACTATTTAGTTGACCAAAATTGTTACGGTCTGTTTGACCGCTTAAAGTCACGTTTTCCCGGTTTTCCTCGAAAAAACGCGCGCTTTTAAGGTCGTTTATGCTTTTAATCCATTTTAAGGCTCCTTTCTCAGGAGTTGTTTCCCTTAATTATTTAGGCATTATTAAGTCAAAGAATCCATATAATACTCGAACCGAGGTCGCACTTATATGGTTATTTAACACTTATTTAGCGTTTTTCGCTTTATAAGTGTTTCTTATTTCTTTTTGGATTTATTTTTCCTTACCAATAGTTACTTAAGCATTACTAGGTTTAAATAAGGATTAGAATTATCTTAATCACTATATTTAAGTTTGGGGTATTTCAAAAACATTACGTAACACTTTAACAATTTATGTTTATTTTTCAAATAAATTTAATTTTTATTATTTCATCAATTCCATTTATTTAATTCTTTTTATTTTCCGTTTATTTAATTATATTCATCTTTAAAATTGATTTCAAAATTTATATGATCTCTAGTTATTTTTTTATGTATTTTGTTTATTTTTGAAATTTATTAAAAAATTGACCATAAACCTCAAGGTTACGGTGCGAGGGTAAAATAGGGATATAAAAAATATAAGGGAAATTTCATGATATAGGAGGTTTGAGTGAATTTTACGAGATACCCCCGAGGTTTCATTTTCATTACGAGATACCCCCGAGGTTTCATGTTTTTTACGATATACCCCTGAGGTTTCATTTTCATTACGATATACCCCTAAGGTTTCAATTTTATTACGAGATGCCCCTCAGTTCAGATTCTAATATATTATATTTTTCATATCCTCATTTTACCCTCACCCCATATGCCCCGCAACATGGATTTATGGTCAATTTTTTTAAAAATTTAAAATATGAACAAAATGCACAGAAAAATTAAAGATCAATTTAAATTTTAATTCAATTTTAAAAACAAAAATAAATTAAAAAAATTAAACTCTTAAAAAGTTTAAAATAAATAGAAATGACCAAACAATAAAAAATAAATAATCTATTTAAAAAACTTATATTGTTACATAATTTAAAAACTATTATAGCAATTATATTTAAAGAACAAAAAAATAATTTTTATACTTTATTTTTCTAATTTAAAATAATTATTTATTGCTTTTAATATTCTTCATATTATTGTTATACTTTTTACAATATTAATACATATTGTAACTCCTCAACAAGTTATGTTTATTTTTCAAAATAATTTACTTTTTAGTTTTTAGTCATTTCTATATTATTTTTTTTGTTTTATGTTTATTTAATTATATTCATTTTTTAATATTGATTTCAAATTTTATATGAAATTTAATTTATATGAGCATTTTATTTAAGTTTCAAATTCAAACAAAACTTTGACCATATATCCTTTAGATTATTTCGGGGCATATGATTTTGAGCCACCACTATAATAGTTTTTAAATTATGTAACAATATAAGTTTTTTAAATAGATTATTTTTTTGTTGGTTAGTCATTTCTATTTATTTTGAACCTTTCATGATTCTAATTTTTTAATTTGTTTTTATACTTTTATTTATGTTTTTTAAATTGAAATAAAATTTTAATTGATCTTTAATTTTTATGTGCATTTTGTTCATATTTTAAATTTTTTTAAACTTTGACCATAAATCCATGTTGCGGGGCATATGGGGTGAGGGTAAAATGAGGATATGAAAAATATAATATATTAGAATCTGAACTGAGGGCATCTCGTAATAAATTGAAACTTCAGGGGTATATCGTAATGAAAATGAAACCTCAGGGGTGTATAGTAAAAAAAATGAAACCTCGGGGGTATCTCGTAATGAAAATGAAACCTCGGGGGTATCTCGTAAAATTCGCTCAAACCTCGGGGGTATATCGTGAAATTTCCCAAAATATAATATATCAGAATTTGAACGAAAGGGCATCTTGTAATAAAATTGAAACCTCAAGGGTATCTTATAAGGAAAATGAAACATAAAGGGTATCTTGTAAATAAGATGAAACCTTAGGGGTATCACGTAGTGAAAATAAAAACCCAGGGGTATCTCGTAAAATTCACTCAAACTTCAAGGGTATATCGTGAATTCCTTTTTTTAGAAGGCGGGTGGTGGAAGTAAATATCTATTGATTTTTGTTGGGAAATATCATGAAATGCCACTATATTTTTGGCTAATTCATGAAATGCCACTAAAAAAAGAAAGTCACGAAATGTCATTATATTTTTGCAAAAGTCCATAAAATGTCACTATGTCATTGACCAGAAGCAAAAAGACAAAAATACCCTTGCTAGTTAACAAAGTACTTTTAAAGTTCACAATATGCCCCTAAGTGTTCAAAAATTCACTAAAATTCACTAAAAATTAAAAATACTATAAAATATAGATAACTATAAAAAAATTATAAACATTTTAAATATATATATATATATATATATTAAATTATCATAAAACATTAAAAAAGTATATATTTTATTTTTCTCTCAATTTAAATTATTGGGAAAATTCACGGGATACCACTAAAAAATTTGTTAATTCATAAAATACCACAGTTTCTAAAAAAGTTTTGTAGATACCAAAAAAAAATTAATTCATGAGATCCACAAATTACTAACCCAAAACTTTTTGAGACCAAAATACCCCTACTTGTTAATAAACATAGTTCACGGTATACCACATAAATATTATTAATTCACAAGATACCACAAAACTTAATAAATATTATTAATTATGGTACTGAATAATTTTAAAACATCTAAAAATAATTTACTATTTTCAAAGTTTAAAGATATTTTTAATATTTTGTTAATTTGTTACAAATTTTTAATTTATTATATATATATATATTTTTATAGTAATTTTATTTTTTGTAAGTTTTGGTGAATTTTCTAACCCTTAAACACATATTGTGAACTTTAAAAAGTACTTTGTTAACTAGTAGGGTTATTTTTGTCATTTTCTCTTCTGGTCAATGGCTATAGTGGCATTTCATTAACTTTTACAAAAATATAATGGCATTTCGTGACTTTATTTTTAGTGGTGTTTCCTGAATTAACCAAAAATATAGTGTCATTTCATAAAATTTCCTTTTTTTAGAAGGAGGGTGGTGGAAGTAAATACCCATTGATTTTTTGAGAAAATTCACAGTATACCCTTTTTTTTCTTTCGTAATTCACAATATACCCCGGTTAGTTTTTGTAATTCAACTTTAAACATACTTAAATGTCATCCTTCATCAATTTTGGACAACATTTAAACATGTTTAAAGTTGAACTACGAAAACCAACACAATTATATGTGAATTACGAAAAAAATAGGGGTATATTATGAAATTTCTTTTTTTTTTCGTCAAACATTAACTTTTTAGCATCGCCCTCCGTCTCTCTTCAATAGTCCAGCACCTCGCCTCGTTCTCACCTCCTTCCTAGGTTCTCCTCTTCGTCCCTCGTGGGATTAATTCTGAAAATATTCTTCTGGGTTTCAAAAGTTTCAGGAAATCCTATTATCTCCTGACAAAGCTTCAAAGGCGAGCAAGGGCAAATTTTGTTCACATGACTGTTCAATTGCGTCCACAAATAAATGGTGCCTGTTAGTTGTTAGCGTGCAAAAATGAAAAGACAAATCGCTGACCAGATCGTTCTCAATTCTCACCTACTCATGTTCCGAATATGAGAATTTGTGATTCCGCAACTTCAGGATCTTCCGTCTAGGTTTCAGACTCCAAGGGTGTATTGTATAAACGGAATTGGATTCGGCGCAGACCATCGTTTGGTATTTGTTTAGCTCCTCCCCAAAGGATAATTCTTTGAACTCGGAAGGAATTTCTGAGTAAAAACCCCTAATAAATCACCGGCGCCCATCCGATGCAACAGATGAAGCTTCTGAAAGTGACATTTCTATCTTTCTGTTTATGGTTCCTGATCCAGGCTGCTGTTGCCAATTCCTTTGCTAGGTAATCTGCAGTAATTTTCTTTTTATTTTCGACTGCACATCCCTCATTATTATTATTAGTAATTTCACTTTTAGACCTACCTAAATATTGGAAATTCAGAAGTCTGAAGCAACAATCTGAGCCTTTGCGTGAAGTACATTGCTCGAGAGTAAGGAGCAGAGCAGCATGGAAGATCATCGACGAGGTACCAGTCTGCCAGACTAGTGTGTGCATATCCTTTCTTCAGGTGTTGCCTTTGGGTTTTCAAACTAACCACACCATTTCTTCTTTTTTCAGTATTTGTTGCCTTATGTGGAGAAAGAGAAGTATCAAATAACCAGGAAATGCAGGCTTCACCCTGACAATGATATGTTCAGAGATCAAGAACAACACAAGAAGCATGTTGATATAAATGAGTGGCAATGTGATTACTGCAAGAAGAGCTTCTATGCAGAAAAGTTTCTTGATCAGCATTTCGAGAACAGGCACTATAATCTAATTAATGTGGTATTTGGTTTCTTCTTGCTGTACCATCAGTAAAGATCACATGATTGTTTAATCTTTTCAATGGATTTCCCATGCTTCCTCACTATTTAATCTGGCCTGTTGCTTAAAAATGAATGATGTCCAACTGTTTTTCTCATAACGTGCACTGTTTTTTCCCACATGTTTAGGCGAAATATCTGTGATGGTGGCCAGTTTCTCAGAAATATATACTTGTAGTGTAGGATATTAGGAACCTGGTCAGAGTTCTGATCAGGCTTTATTCTCTATAAATCTTGTTTGTTGCATTATTTTTTTGTTCTTCAAGTCTTTTCTTACTGACTTAGTAACCCTTGATGTACCCTAATTTCAGAATGATAGCAAATGCTTAGCTGACTTGTGTGGCGCATTACACTGTGACCTTGTAATGGATTTCCCCCCTCCAAAAACTAAGTGCAACCCAGCTGCTGTTTTGAAAAACCGCCATCTGTGTGAGGTGGTTATCTAACTTATCTGTCTTTATTTACTCCACTTTCCATACTACTCTCCATTGACTGTATCCTTACATTGGTGTTTCTTCTTGATGGCATCCTGCAGAGCCTCGCCAATTCTTGTTTTCCCCTAACTGGAGGGCCATCAGCTAGCCGTCTCCATGGTAGTCATTGTATTTCTCTTTCCAATTTTTTTTCTATTGAAACAAAAAAGAAATGTACTGGCATATTTGGTATATCTTTATCAAAAATCTGTGTTGTTTCTCTTCTGAAATGGCAGAGTTTTTCTTGCGCCAGTTCTGTGATGCTCATTCGTGCTCAGGAGGCCGTAAACCTTTCTCCAGAGGTGGAAAGGTAAATGATCCTACTCTATAGCATGTACACATTTTTTCCTCCTTGCTTCGGTGTGTTTCTTTTCTGTTTTGTCAAACTAAAGGTAGAGGTGATAATGATAAAGCTATGCCTTATGGTCATCATTGTGATACATGATGTGAGAACACATGGAGTATTCCTGTGATTATGAGTTGTTTGTATTGAGGATGTAGTTCAGTTGATTAAGTACTCTGTAAATTACATTACAGTGCTCAATTTTGAGCTCCATGTGAGACTGTTCTTACAACCCTTATTATAGCAATCAAATTACCTTTGTCACTGAATGTGGGGGTTTTTTGTGCATATGCAGAAAAGGACGAGCGTATTCTACATCTGCATCTGCGTCTTGACACTAATACTCTTGCCCTTATTCTACGGCTTTGTATATATGTACCAAAAGTAAGTGCTGCCTCTCAGTTCTCACCTTAGGTGTTCTGAAGGCTTCTCTATCCTTGTTTTAACTGAAAGCTGATGGGATGACACGTTCCTGCAGGGGACTAAAGAGAGCAACGCAGGATCTTAGGCGGATATCACAACCAGGGCGAAAGAAGAAGCCTAGTTAAACTGGATTTTACACTTTGTGGCTATACGACTGCATCAAAGACAGTGACCCAAACATTCGTTGCTCAATACTAGATTCTTGATGTAAGGATATTGTTCCGAAACTGATCTGGCAAATTGAACGGTCAACTGAATACTGAGTTGTTCAAATGCAGAGAATTTTGCTTACCAAAGTGAACAGAAACCATTTTTCCGCCGTTGTAGTTAGTTGGGTGGTCTGTTGGCTTTTTGGGTTTTCTTTTAGCTTTTTCTTCTTTGTTTGTGGTCCAAATTTCTAATTGACCATTTACGGGGGGCGCATTAATAGACTTAAACTACCAGAATTCGAAATTCAATAACCCTGTTTCATTATGAATCTTTAAGATACACATTTTAGCCGAGAAGCGACCACTTCCCACTTTTTGTAGCGTTGGTCTGCTCATTCTAGTTGGTATAGACAAGAAATTGCTACCTAAGGGCGTCTGAATATGAACGTTAATACTAGACAATTCAGTATGTTCAACTGCAAGATAAAGTCTGAAACATTGAATATCCTACGTATGTGTCAATTCTTCACAAGACCTGCATAATAAACTGACAAAAATAGCAGCTTCAGATAAGTTTTTACGGTACAGTAAGTTGATCCATATGATAATCTCATTCCTTCTCTCTACCTGCATAATAAACATCAGCTATCCATCTTTATCTAGAAATGAAGCAAGCTGAAATACATTAATTCTACATCATCTTCGTGTTGGATCTCGACTAAGCCCATATTTCCTCAGAGTATTGATGTAGTTTCGCATAAGAGTATACTTGCGACTCCCAAGATGGTAGAGATATTCCCAAGTGTATATCCCAGTTTTGTGCAGATCATCAAAAACCACCCTGAATTTATCAAACACATAAAAATAATGGATCGAGTCTATTGCCTGTCAAGAGTAATTAAAGATCCCAACTCAATTAATATTATTAACTCAGCGAAGAAATTCGAAGACTGAATCCTAATAATTACCTTACTCCATAATTTCCTACAGGTTCCGCAGACATAATTCCCACATGGCGCCTTCCATATATGACCTAAGATTGGAAAATTAGAGTTAAGAATTAGAATCTTATGAGGAACTTTATGGTATGGAATAACAATGAAACAAAACTTGATATAACTGCTTCATATCTGGATTGGGTAATGCTAACACGACATAGCTAATTGACATGCTTTTAAATGATGGCTGCAACTATCAAATGAAAACCTGTATTCTCGAGATGAACACTACAACTTGCGGAATTTAGTAGTACCTTCTCTCCCCCGATCGTTCTAAGCTTGCTATCTGCAGCTGGGCTATACACTCTCAGAAATTCAGCTGAAAGGCTGAATGCCAAACCATCTGCATATTCTAATTCCACCTGAATGAAGATTAGGTTAACACATAGATCAAGCTATATAAATTCACCTTTTAACAAGAAAGGTATTATGCGCATATTATTCAGAAGCACAACTCATAAATACGAAAACTTCAATCAAAATATCGATGGTGCAATAGTATAACGAAGTATGCTTACTGGTTCTACGTAAAACAAAATGACTTCTTTTAGGTTTTACAAAGAAGATTGTGTAGTTGTTTCTCATTGAAACCTTGGGTATCAGGGAAAAAAGATATAAAGGCCATTCCCATCATAGTTGGACATAAGACATGTGAAGTTGTGAACTGTGAAGGATACTATGTTCGCGACATTTTAATCTACAACTGGGCTCAAATTAACTCCTTATCTGCTACGTCTATGTTGTACATGCCTCTAGTGCGCATTCGTTCAACCAAATAGTCTGATTCTTTCAACTAGAAAGCTCGATGATCGTTCAATCCCCGCCTAATAAATTAAGGCAAACTGATACTTAATTACAGAATCTAATCGAACGTTCGAAGAAGTTTAGGGTAATTAGATTATCTTGATCTGGTAGACATCCTAGGTGAAGCTATTAGGATCGGAAAGTAAAATAGAATCACGAATTATTCAGACATCACAATTCGCAAAGACCAGTTCTTCATTTTGGCGGCAACACAAGGAGAAAGTGAAAAGGAGAATGTGCTCACAGATTTAGGTGGGCGGAGAGCTAATCTGGTTAGACGCGGAACTACATCCACTGCCGTGTGAATCCTCCCAACCGATCTCCATATACTCAAAACCATTACTGCTCATCTGCTCCTCCTCGTCCTCTCCATATGAACTCTACTCAAGTCGTCAACCGAGCAGAGGTTCTCCCGAGATTAGAAAAAGGGAAAATGAATTAACCAGTGAATTAATCAAGTTATCAGATTATACTTCTGCGTTATAAAAATATGCTTCGCAATGGACTAACTTGGGCCTTTTGGGTCAACATTTGGTTACCGACCCAATTAAATCGTAGAATACTGAGCAACTAAAGCCCGGCCCATAAACATGACGTGGCAAATCCCTTGCGCAACGCAACCACTGTCACTCCCTTTCCCAACTTCCTTGCAGTTGCGGTGCTCGGAGAAATTTACGGGATTTGAGATTTTTTATTAGCGGCGTCAGCTATCTGCTCTGGATTCTGATCATCGCGCAAGATCGTCGATACCGTAAACTACTCATCTTTCTGTTTCGTCCTTTCTTTCTTTGTATCTGCTTTCGTGAATTCTAAAAGTTTTCATTATCCTCAAGTTCCCGCTCTTTTCCCCCTCCTTTACGTGATTGTTTATCCAATTGAGTATTTCGTTGAAGTGAAGCAACTCTTAATCAGTGACAAAATTCCTAATTGAGGGTGGGGATGAGATGCGATGAGATATTTCTTATTATTTGTTCATGCTGGTTGAATTTGTTCGTTGAAACTGATTTGCAGTTTGGTCTGAAGCCAAGTGATCCTCCTGCTGATCATCCATAATTTTAGTCTGAATTTGTCTAATTATGTATGTTTTACTAATAACATTCAGTTATATACATTATCCTATATGCTCATGTTCAACTATGATCCTTGCTATGCTTTGGGGGATGAATGTCTTAGCCGCGGCCTACCTCCATGTTCTACATTTGAAACATGTCTATTTGTGAACGTTATCGCATACAGTGTTAGGTTTGATTTTTCTTTCTTACACATCCATCGATTTTGGAATTCCGTCGCTGTTCAATCTGCTCGCTTATAATATTGATATTTTTTGGCTACTGTCTTGCATAGTGGCAGGGTGTCCGCCGAAAAATAAATTAAAAATCACGCCATGGATTCTGGTTTGAAATCCTCAAACGAGGTAAGGACCACATTTGATTCAGCTCTCTTACTCTACTATTGTTGTGAGATGAAGCCTCTGGAGATGGTGTTGTATTTCTTAGCAAGTTAGTATTTTTCATTTTCTGTTGATGATCAGAATTCAAGTTTTTATCGCCTAATAATTAATGTGCAGGAATCTGGCCAGAAGTTCAAAGTTATTTTTGTTTTAGGTATGTTTATTATTTCACTTCTGTTTGTCCTTTATTTTCGAAGTAGAATCACAATACTCATAGAACACTGGTATAACTCAATAGTTTCCATATTGTGATTCCCTCCTAGTTATCACAATGATCTGTACTCAAGGCAATAGGCCTTTTTCGCTCCAGAACTGATTACATTAACATTAACAAGCTAGTGTCCTCTAATCTTCCAATACCATTTGTTATTGGTCTTGCTTTACAAAACCAGCCACTTATATCTCTTCAAGTAGCTTTCTCGGTGCTACTTCTTCCCTGCACCTTTCTTAATATCTTCTGTAAAGGCTCATTTTGTATGTCCTTCACATCAATAGTTTACAACTTAGTGTTCCCTTTTGAATTTATCGCTTGAGCAGGTGGACCTGGCTGTGGAAAGGGTACTCAGTGTGCAAATATTGTCCAACAATTTGGATACACACATCTTAGTGCCGGTGATCTTCTAAGGGCTGAAATCAAGTCAGGTTCTGGGAATGGGTATGTATACCTTTAATAAATGGTTTTCCTCAACTCTCATGACCTGAGAATTTAGATGTTTTGCAATTGATTCTGGTTCATACTGATCAAAGGGAGATGATCCAGAGCATGATTAAGGAAGGAAAGATAGTACCTTCTGAAGTGACAGTTCAACTTCTTCAACGGGCAATGCAGGAAAGTGGAAATGACAAGTTTCTCATTGATGGATTCCCTCGCAATGAAGAGAACCGTGCTGCCTTTGAATCTGTTGTATGTTTGCTTTTTTTTTTGTGTGTGGCTCTTATTTGTAAGTTAGATAGCTGTCATTCAGATATCCTTGTAAGTCTTGAGTCGTTATTTTTAGAGATTAGCTTATATCAGCATCTCCTTGATCTGGAAGCAAAATTATATCTTTTAACTTAAAAAAACTTTCGTTATCTTGCAGACTGGTATGGAACCTGAGTTTGTTCTCTTCTTTGACTGTCCAGAAGAAGAGATGGAGAGGCGTCTGTTGAATCGAAACCAGGTAAGGTCAACAATACACAGAATGCTGTTAAAATGGTTTGGTGGTGTCTTCTTAGTTTCTGGTTATTTTTTGTCTCTCTTATTTTTCTCTGTTTTTCCAACTTTGATTCATGATAGGGTCGAGATGATGACAATATCGAGACCATAAGAAAGAGATTCAAGGTGTACATGGAATCCAGTCTGCCCGTAATACAATACTACAATGGGAAAGGGAAAATTAAAAAGGTAATTAGCTGTTCATCAAATTTGTTTTTAATGAGTCTGCGCTTTGCTGCTCAGGTTATTATTTTGTGAAACAGCACCATAGCCAGCTGATGTTGACTGCTTGTTTGCTTTGCTTAGATTAATGCTGCAAAACCAGTTGAGGATGTGTTCGAGGATGTTAAAGCTATTTTCTCTTCAACTGAAGAGAAGTCTGTACGCAATTTCTCTTGATAATCACTCCGCTGGGGTTGATTTGCTCCTCATAGGGATAGATAATTTTTGCCCGTTTATGACTGGCAATCTTGTTTACATATCTTTTTTTTGTTTTGCCCATTTTGGCCGGGGATGTGAATATTACACTGGGTATAGAAGTTCCGAATCCTAACAACTAAGATTCTGTTATTTGGATATTATCTTTCTCTTAGTTTTGAGATATTGGTTTGATGATATTTTATTTAGAAGCTCCATTTCAACATACTGTACTGGAACTGTTAAAATGAAGCATTGCTGTCAGTTGGCTCAGCAATGGCACAACTGGATCAGGAAGGAATCCAGATTGCCCGATATATGTGGAGTGGCTGGCTGAACACCTCACACATGTTAGGGATGTGGAGGAGGTTGGCCTAGTGAGTTTTCTAATGATGTAGAGAGGAAGCTTCCATTCCATGAATGGGCGGAGATGTCCTGGTTGGTCGATACTTTCATATCCTTGGTTCATGTGTGAGCTAGTAGTGGATAGCTGGTGTTTTATCTACAGTTATTCGTGATGATTGTAAGAATCCCTGTGTCATTGGTTTGTCTTGACCTAGCTACTTAAAGGCTTCATTGTGATTGGAGTGAGATTGTTGCGCCCGGTTGTGGCGATTGGTCTAGTAATAATGGCGTGGGGTTCCTCAATCAAGGGAGATTTAAGATGATGCTAGCATGAAAAGAATTCTGTACGCTGCTTGCTCATTTTCAACAACGGAAAGAAATTAAGTCGCAGCTGATAATATAGTAAAATGCAACACTTTTTTTTGTGCAGTTTCTGATTTCACTTCTAGTTGTATTTGGAGAAGATCATTATGTTTTCCTGTCTGTCTGTACGCCCTGGTTTCAAAAGAAGAATAAATTTAGCCTCCTACTGGTACGCATCAAAGATGAGCAATTGGTCACCCCTCTTGTTCTCATCCTCAATAGTCCATGGCCCTCTCTTTAACCAAACCTTGTCACAACAATCTCTTTAACCAACCTTGTCACAACAAGGTTGTCTTCCCATCGGTTAATTATCTCCTCTATTCTTGACAGCGGAAAGAGTGGCAGGGGAAGTTGTCAGAAAACGACCTTTACAAGAGCTGGTTATATCACAACAGTCATTCCGCCGGATAAGACGTATACACCTATGATATGAGTATTAAACACAAATATAGGTCGCCGTTTTTCACCAGAGGGAGAATAATGCTTCTTTATAAACCAATGATTAATCAGGATTCCATGGATTGTGCTTGATTATGGCTGCACACTTTTTTTTGTCGGGATCAGAGTGCCAACTACTCTTTTCCCAATCCACAAGGAAAGTAAAGGAAAGAATAGAAGAGGGAGAGATGTCCACCACATAATTCAACCGCAAAATTCTTGTGTCGGTTTCAATGTTTCCAACATCATTTATGTAGCTTATTACAAAACCCTCACGCTAGCACAGGTAGGTAGGACTTAATAATATGCTGATACTCATCATATCTTTACCCTTTTCAACAAATTCAAACAAGCTCAAAACTGCCTTCCAACTTCCCGGAAGCTCGCTCCTGTGAAAGTAACAAACCAACCTAGACAGTTAACTTAAGATGGATTTTTAAGAAGCTTCTGACTACAAAACTGACATGAAATTATAAATACTTTTAGTCAAGCGGCCACATCACTGTTCCACTATGAATAGTAAAAGTAATCATGTAAAGTTTATGCTAATCCAATTATATGATTAGTTTAACGAACCTTGAAGGAATGCTGCCAGCACAGGCAAAGTTATAGAGATAACAAACTGAAAATGAATGGTTAATCATTTGACCTGTTTTAACCTCATCGAAAGGAACAAGCCGTGAGTAATGCACATATATTCCTTCAATCATAGAACTAAAACCAGCAAGCAGCCAGCTAGGGACCATAGGAAAAAAATAAAGAAGCGAACATGAATGGCTACTAAACCAAGACAGCTTTTCACAATAATTAGACATTGATTTGGAGATGAAATCCTGTGAGAAACTTTAGTCATAAGGTTTTAACTTCTCGTTGCTTCAAAAGTGGGCGCACAAGTAGCCATTGTCAATTTGGCATCATCCCAAGAGACAACGCACAACACACGCTGATCTAGAACTACATACTCAGACCAAAAAAAAAAGGCAGAACATGATTAAACTACCACCAAAACAGTGGATAAAAATGCCATTTCATTTGTTTCTAGACTAGACCTAACCCTTTCAAAAATATCCTGCACCCATGAATCTTGCAGATTGTGCCATCTCATTCATTTATAGAGCTAGGCATTTGTATGATGGACATCTCGTGGATCATTTTCCTTACTGATCCCTAGTTTCATTCTTATCTCTCATCCAAAGTCTAATAAGTTAAACCTTTCAACCATAACGGGGTTTACCGAGACGTTGATTGTAGTGAAAAGACACGCATATTATAGCTTCTTAATTGTAGATAGTTTTTGTAACCAGTAACCAATCATGTATTCTTTAATACTTTGTGACATATTAGGTATGTTTGATGTTAGTTGTTTCAAACTAGTTGTTATAATAAACACCAAAAAATGGTTTCACACCAAACGCATAGCCAAGCGCTGGCCGACACATGTCAGCAAACACACTCATTAGGTCCATTTGATGCGTGTAGGATGCAAAAATGACTACAAACGCACTAATCGAATTATTTCGTGAAATACCTCTAAGATTAGTAATACACATTAAGCGGAATTAGCGTTTAAACCGAAAACGCACCTTAGAGCACAAAAATGTGCTTTAAAGGAAAATGTGCTTTAAGCATGTATACATGGAACGAAAAGGCTAATGAGCCAAAATAACATAAGGAAATAAGGGAACAACAATTAAATGGTCATAGGAGCCATTGCGTATACACACAAAATAAGTATACAAAGTCCACAGTAAACAGGTACTAAACTGACGAAAGTCAAGGAGAAACCACTAAAC
This sequence comes from Limonium bicolor, assembly GCA_023374045.1. Taxonomy (NCBI): domain Eukaryota; kingdom Viridiplantae; phylum Streptophyta; class Magnoliopsida; order Caryophyllales; family Plumbaginaceae; genus Limonium; species Limonium bicolor. The sequence continues at coordinate 259,971,304 of CM041781.1, read as the reverse complement.
GACTTGGTTTAAATTGGAATGAGCAACATGCTATTTCATGAACAAAGTTTATAAAGGTTGTAAATATATTAAGGAAACATTTAAACTAGCCAAAACAAATTGCATAATCAATGTGAACCGGGAAGCACATAAAATGGTGTTTTAAGGCATTTTTGGCTATGTAACATACCTAACTCATGGTATAAGTCCTTATGAACAAGATTAATACTTAAAATGTTACATAAATACAAGGAAAAACAAAAAAAAATAGATCAAATGAGGCCCTATGCTGCCGACATCAAGGATGAGTCACCAAGTCCAAAATACTTTAATTTCTACTATTACAACAACTAAGACTTTCTTCAGTTGCCAAATCATCTTGTCCCCTTAGTGAATCATTAATCAGACACTTACCTGTCATATGAGAGCTCCCAAGTTCGTAGCTCATCCTCTCTTTGAAGAAACAACACAAAAAACTCCATGTTCTTAGATTTGAGCCTTAAAGAACACCTTGTCTAGTAGAAATCATAACTTTCTTGTCCTAACTCCAAATCACAAGCTTGATAGCTCGTTGGAATCCTATTTCCAAGAGCTTTACAACCATAGCTCATGAGCCCCCAGATTCTCAGGAAAAACTACAAAGAAGTGCCTTTGATTCTCGAGGTAAAGCATTGCCTTCTTGGAAACTCTTCCTTCTTTGATTTTCATCAAGGCCGAGTGCCTAGGGTTACTAACCCTTCTTATTCTTCATCTTATTATATGATTTTGGAGCTAATTTCTCTAGCAAATTGCTGTCAAAATTTCTAAGGAAAACAAGCTTAAATATTAAGCTAATGGTTAATATACAAGGTAAATCCTACAACTACCTATTTCAAGGTTCTAATTGTTGATCTATATATGATCTAACATATTGTTTGTCTTATTATTTATTGCCGAAATTTTGGTGATTAATATTCAGTTTTTAGCTTATTAAAAGTTAATGTTTATTAAATCTAAGAATAGATTTATACTCCTTATGATATAAGCTTTAATATAAGTTATCATAATATACAAAAAAAATCATAAACTATGGTTTATATTATGGCCAAAAATTAAGGGTATTAATTGGGTTAGAAAAAATATATCTAACTTAGTTAAATTAAAGGAATTAGTATAATTAAGAGTTATATGTAAAATTTAAGAAGTTTTAGTACCTAATGGTGATTACCGAAAATATATGAGGTCAATATGGAATTTTTGAGAGTTTAGATGATGAGAAAATAATTGTAGAATTAAGTTTACAATTTATAAAGAGTTTATAAGTATTATAAGGAATTTATAAGGTTTTAGGTGTGTTTAAGGTTAATAAAAGATGGTATATATATACTATAATATTAGATAATTAAATCTGGTGGTTTAGAGATGTTTAAAAATTTTTGATGTTCAAAAATCTGTAGGAAAATTAGTTACAAAAATTAGAAATTAATTGGAGTTAAATTGGTTAATAAATGAGTTAGGATAAAAGAAAAGACCACAAGGGTAAAATGGTAATTTCCCTGGTCAAACGTGGTCAAACTTGGTCAATGACAGTTTATAAAATGTTTAGAGGAGCTAGAATAAAATTTGTAGCAAAAGATTAGATATTAAAAGTATAAAGGAATAAAAAGTTAAGTTAAATTAACTTTAGGGGTAATATTGTAAATAATGGAAAGTTAGGGGGTTTGACCATAAAAGACTGGTCAAACTTGGGTATGTTTTGGTAATTGACCAAAAGTGTAGAAGAAATTAATTAAGAAAGACTTTGGAAGAAATTAGAAATAAAAGATAACAAGTTTAGAACTTATTATGAGTAAAATAGAGATTAAGAGAAAAACTATGGTAAGTAATGTAAATAACACATTTTTATGTGTTTAGAAGGTTAAGGAAATCAAATAAAGAATTTAGAAACAAGTTGTAAAAGAAACAGAGTTAAGACGGGGTTAAACGAGACTCGTATATAACTTAAGGTATACGAGGGGTATACCCGTAATTTAATAAGTATAGGAGAAATCAATACTTAATGTATTTTAAAGAAAATACAAGTTATGTTGAAAAAAGAAATAAATACGTATTGATACGGAGTATCATACGGACGTATACGTAAATTTTGGTATACATGGAAAATACCCGTATATGTGAATAGTACCCATATACATGAATAGTAAATACGTATACATGAATAGTAAATACGTATACATGAATAATAAATACGTATACATGAATAGTCAAATACGAGACGTATGCGTGAATAGTAAAATACGTATACGTGAATAATAAAATACTGTGAATAGTGGAAAAATACTAAAACCTAATACAAGGTCCGTATAAGTCTAAAGTTGCTAATTGTGCAACTAAATAACTGCTAACGCGTTAGTATGTTAATGAATTAGAATTGAGCTTGAAAACGCTCCTAAATGAACGAACTCGTTTAACGGTATACTATTATACCCGGGTTAACCTAGGAAGAGGTTTAAGTTGAAAAGAGAACCAAATTAGTTCTAAGACACAGGATACTAATACTAGTTCCGGTTAAAGATCTAGATAAGTCAGAGGCGTTCGGCGGATTAGACGAACGAGGGATTAAGTGCTAGCTAGTCTCCGGTGTACGGTATGGGATTCTTGTAGCTTGTTTGCTAACGAGGTCTACCTCGGTTTGTGTGCTATGTGTTATTGTGATACGACCAAGCAAGGTTAAGTATGAAACCGATTTACTGTATTGTTATTGTGTGTCCATTGCACACTAACACGACTTGATTCAGAGCTTGTTCATTAACTATGTTTAGTAACAATTGTATAAGGTTACAAATACTCCAAGTTGTTAGTAGGTTAATACCGAGAGAGGTTTAACTAACAAATTGTCAATGAGACGTCAGCTAACTGGAACTTGGGGGAGAGGAATCCGGGACTGACTCCGGTCATGCATGTTTAGGTTAGGAGGTCGGCATCTATATCAGATCTGTCTTCCGCATATGGCTCGTCTATGACTTGTCGCCTAGGGTCGACAAACTGACCCGACCATCTCGAGTGAACAGTTCGAGATGGGAGACAAATTCAGGAGGCGCGGGAGGGTCAAGCCTACACCCCTCATAACTTAAGAATTAATGTTTATTAAACCAATTGAGCTAATAACTCATTGGCTAGGGTTACTTTGACCCGACAAAAATAAACAATTCAGTTAGAGAACAACCAGTTCTATTAAGAGAACGGTCGACACTTATAAGGTATGGTCAAACACGAGAACTAAACAATTCTCATGCCTCAGAATTTAGGTATCTAATTTACTCATTAGTGAGCGTCCATTATGACGTTCGATTTGAATGAGTTGTGAATGTTTCACATATATGTGTTGTTTGTTATCGTACTTCTTTTTATTATTTGTATGAATAAACAATTGCATGTATACGACAAAGTAGTCGTGTGTAACCCTGCTAGCTTGTGGGCTGCACGTTTTCTGTACCAGCAATATGCTGAGCCCCTTGGGGCCTGTGATTTAAACTTTGCAGGTAGGTACCAGACGAGGACTCAACCTGAGAGTGGGAGCGGGTAGAGTACTTCGGTTCGCTTTTACATTTGTTACACGAGTTGTGCATGTACACTCGTTTAGTAAATTGATGAGATGTTAGCATGATGTATCAGGATATGAGATACTCGGTATAAGTTGTGGTTTAAGGATTGTAATGTATAGAAGCTCGAGTAATTATCCGGTTAGTCAGACCGTGACTTGTAAAGAGAATAGGCCTAGTTAGTCAAGTGGGTGACTAACGGCGGTAACACCAATTTAGTAGAACTTTTCCGCTGCGTTGTTAATGTACGAGATGGACTTAGGGCGACGATCATTGTATTTGGAGATGGGGTGTTACAAAAGTGGTATCAGAGCGTAGTTACGCTCTGATGACTGGAAATTACCGAGCTTAGGAATTACCGAGTTAGGAACTTTAGACTTTGGGATAAGGGTTGAGTGTTAGTGCGAGAGGTGCGTTAGTTAGGATTCCCCGATGTGTATCGGATATCTATAATACCTGACCCGCCCTCCGCGCCCCTGGTTCTAAGATACCGGAAATGAACGCCAGAGAGATGACAAGCTTTCTCTTACTCGGGAAAACCCGATCTGGCAATTACTTAGCATTATGCAATACGAGAAGCACCTCGTTATGCAATAGTCTTTCAAGACTTGAAGGTCCTAATTGGAGCGCAACGTTGAAACAGGCGCTACCACGGAATCCTACCAATGAGAGAATAATAATTACCGGCAACTTGGGTCGACATGCTACGCAGTCGATATAACCCCGCCATACCAGTAAGAAGAAACACTACGAGTGCAATGGGAGGACAAGAGAAGCGACAGAAACACCGGACAACAGTCCAAGGGAGCAATAACAGTGGGATAATACCGCGCAAGAGCATAGGGACTACCTAAAAGTCAATTATGAAGCGGGTAACTCCGAACCTACAAAAAAAGGGGTTGCAAAGACCTAACTGCAATAGCCAGACGACTACGAATGCATATGCAAGTCATACTCCAAGATAGGACTACGACGTAGTGCCTAAGGGAGTCAATACTCGATAACCACGACGAAGGTGTGGAAAAGAGTGAGAACCAACTAAAGTGAAAAAAAAGGGTCCCTCAGAAAGAGGAATACCCTGAAAGTAACTATACAATCAAAAGCAGTCAGGAAGCTGCCCAGATAATCAATTAACCAAAGCCAAAAAGGGCAAAGAAGGAGTCCCATGGACTACCACCTACATGGAGTTTAGGAGAATGTACCATTGCCGACGTACACAGTACCGATAGCCCATCTTGCATGGCGCACTTGCCCAAGCCGCAATGAAGCTTTACAGGAAGCCGTGAAGACCAAATGGTAAAAACCACGGATATAATACATATTAACACCGGATTACAAATCCTTAATACTGAAGAAAATCGGGGGGCCTGACGGCCTGACCATGACAACTAAATCAATACACCAGTCAGCAGGGAGCTGGACTTGGTCAGGAAACTAAACGACGTGAGCATCAGCAACAGACAACCGACACTACAGGTAAGAACATCAACCCAAAACCAAGCCTAACCTTGAATGGAAGAACAAAGAGATTACTCAACAATGTGAGAAGACCAGATGTAAGTAATAACCTACAAGGAAGGTATTACGACATACAATGAAGATGGAGGACATAAAACTTTCAATAAAAACGGGATGAATTCCCAGAATAATACCATTAACAGCACTCTTCATTGAAGATGTTGATAAACCCCAGAAACGAATCAGAGAAAACAAATTTAAGCAATGACCTACCTAGGATCAAAGACGTGCAATCACAAAAGAGAACCTCAAAAGGACTACACCATAGAGTTGGTATAGTTGAGCAAGAAAAGACCATAAACGATGGTTAGTATTGCTTGCCTAACTCATTAACACCCAAGTATGATTAGTCATTAACGGGTGGCGTAGTCAACGAAAGTTGAACAAAGTATTGACATGGCAGCACATGATAAGGGTAAATATCCGACTTAGACACCTGAAGGCAGAGGCCTAATGAAACTAATCCTTAATTGCTAAAAGACGCAAGTCTATGAGAGCGAAGGTATTGTCACAGACACTGATTAACATCGGATTACCTAAGCGAACTTCCACAGCAGGAAGCGAGATACAAACTTATTGTGAAACCCAATAGTACATCCAATGATGTGACCCAACATTGACAGAGTTCAGAGAACAGAGAATTACGTGGATAACCTACAGATGATTAAGAATACAACAGTGAACCGAACACCGGCTATCACTTGAGACTAATCAAGCATTAAGGGCCTACGAGCCAAGGATGTTAAATACATCAGAGCTCGAGGCGCAGGAAAGCATAAAAGGCTTATCTAGGCCATGAATGAACTACAACTCGTACATACGAGTGGTTATGAAACCTATACTAAATTGAGGAAGAATTGCCAGGAAAGGGCACCAATGAGAATGTTGAGATAGTGCTATTGACAGGGGTGGAGAACGAACCATTCCTTTTAGGGTGGGGATACCTCTCCTTGTTGTGAGGCCATGAGTGGGAATAAACCCCTCAAAAAGGGCTTTCACTTCTTAGAGATTGAATACTCTCTATTGGAGAATGGGAACCGTAGACCTTGAAATTACCTTAGAACATTCCAGTTACACATAAATAATATGGAAGGCTGCAGAGACAGACCTCATATCCAACACCCAGGATTTAAGAATCAGCAATCGTCAGAGATAAACATTGTGAGTGCGCAGTATGGCACGTCAAGTGACCAACGCTCAAAAGAGCTTGTGATTCAACGGATGACTTCTTCAGTAACCGGTTAAATTACATGGTAAATAACATCATAAAGGATGAAAGAATGTGAGAGAAATTAGCCTACTTACGAACCTGAGATTGAAGCAAACACCTTCATATTAAGAGATAACCATTTTACAACACGATACGGCAACCGCCAAACAGAAATTAGAGAACTCTCAGTGTGTTACACCATGAAAGGGATTGAAAATAAGACAAGACGTTGAAGTCAACAATTGAAGAATTGTGCCATCAATGGGCAATATAAGACAGCTAAAGCTACTTCGGTAGTGGAGGCCATGAGAATAATACCTTCAGGTAGATTAAGTTACGGTGCACAGCAAAGCAACCACTATATATAAGCCATCAAATATTGACACGAAAGCAATCAGATTTATGAATTAAAACCCGATGTAAGTAAGGTGATGAAATGGGAGACAACTGTGCAGTAACGCCAGTAGCCTGGACCATGTGATGAAAGGTTTCACAGGAAGCACACTGTCCATTCCGTAAGGAGCTGGAAGTGCATTCCTAGTAGATCGACATGAGGAATAAGATAAGAGGCTCTAAGGAAAGAGACCTCAAATTACTAAGGGATCGAGTCCATACTAAATACAGAAGGTATAATGTAGTTATGAACCCAGTAGATGGATATTCCTTGATTAAGTTCAAGAAGAACGACATGTGCGTTATTATGAAATGATGAAAGAGGAGATCGACAATAGAATACTTCACAAATTAGCTATAAATAAGCGTGTGACGAACACTACGAGTATACTTAAACGAGATGTGGGACGACCGCACTCCAAAGGAGCTTGGGCCTGATGGACTTATTATAAGTTAGTCGGGTAAGTAGCAATGTATCATAAGGTACCCCATATATGTAAACGAGTAGTGTAAGGAACACGAGAAGTAGTCGACTCCGTACGACAGTCAGAGATGCAAACTCACACCAGAACAGCAAGTTACTGAACAATTGAGAGGAAGAACTCAGTTAAACCAATGAGATTAAAAGAGTCAGAGAACTCATTCCAGGAGGAAACAATTAAGAGTTATGAAGTGCGAGAAGCACTGATTAGTAAGTATGAACAGTTATATGTCTCAAGATTTTGGAGGAAACTGTGAAGAGCAATAAACTGAACAGTAGCTCCAGACAATACAGAAATCTCAGACTGAGGTCAGTTAGTAGGAAACAATTCAGACGCTGGAACGTAATAAGCATGAACATCAGATCTCCAGAGAACTGGATAGACAAGCTATAACTCATAGACCGTGTATAGATAAAGATACCACGTCCATTAAGAGACCTTTATTCCTAAGTTATAAGGATACAAAGGAGCTGTAAAACATATTGAAGAGGATAGAAGGGCAAACTAAGCCCCAAGATTATCAGAGTCGCGCAGCAGAAGCTAGTGGACCGTATCTTAAAGGTTTGATATACCTAACAAAGAGAAAAGGAATGATGTGTCTCACATCTTCCAGTCGAATAAAATATACGACTTATCTACCAAATACTTTGGAGCCTTAGAGGCTACACTGGAACAGTTGTAAGATTGGTATGAACACCAATAAGAATCCTTGATACAGAGACTAAGCCATTACCATGGTGAAGACCCTCTGACCCAATCATAATGTGAGATAGACTACATGGAAGCTAGATGCTCCATGACACCTAAACATCTTGAACCTGTTCAAGATGATATAATGTTGATTACGTGGGTAATCCATTTTAAGGGGGGTAGAGCGTACAATCGCTTAGCTATATTTCACGTATTGAGTACGTAACCTACAGTGTGCATATCACAATACAATTAGTTGTGATGTTTGATACGTATGTTACATAAACACATGTATTCATTCTTATGTGGTTGTGGTTATTACGCACAATTAAATGCGAATACCATGTGGTTGTGGTTATTACGCACAATTAAATGCGAATACCAGATGTATTAGAGGACGACCTCGTTAACTTCGGTGCGAGAAGTCAGGAAAAGAGGAGTAGAAACTCCAGGGGAATTAAAATCCCTATGATATGTATTGATATGAGACCAGATATGGTAATGTTATGAGGTATGAATCGGTACGAGACCGATGTAGAACCTGGTAGGAATTAAATTATCTAAGTAATTGCTGAGAGGTGGATTAAGAATGACTGATTGACTAAGTTCCATAATTTGGAGATGTATTGATTTATGATTATGACTAGAAGGACTAAAAGATATAAAATGCTACATGAATATTTATTTGATTGTTTGAAGTTGACGTGGGAGGTAGATCTTGATCTTGGCCAGATCAAGAAAAACTGAACACAATTTGGGGTGAAAGGATAGTTCAACACTGATGCTGATCACATCAGGGTCGGGTGATTCCTGAAACTCTCTACAAGTGGTCACAATTAACCACGTTAAGAGTAGATGCAGTAGAATAAAGTGGAATTGGAGTTGACATGTATTTTCTGTATTACTCGCTCATGAACTCGAGGACATGAAAACCTTTGTCTCCGGACCGGTTACTTGAGGAGTATACATCAAAGAATATACAAAGAGTATTTTGATTACTAAAACATGCAAAAGACATATTGTGTGACAAGTGTGGTAAATATATATACATATGGCAGACCTTATGAGTCAGAATGCCTATACAGATATTGAGTGATCTATATGATTTAGTGTGAAGTTATGTGTGTTCTAAGAGATATAGATACATAGGAACTTTGGGGACAAAGTTCTTTTAAGGGGGGTAGATTGAAATACCCAAACCTTAATATATTAATGAACTATCTAATTAGGATATACTAAGGCTAGAACGTGCCTTAGAAAAAAAAAAGAAGAAGGGTTAAACAACAATTTACACCAAAACATGCTTTAAGAACAATTGAGCAAAAGGTGTTTTAAAGAGCACAAATAAATTAGGGAACTACCAATAAGTTCCCAACAGATTTCAAATGTGAAATACCTCTAAGATTAGTAATACACATTAAGCGGAATTAGCGTTTAAACCGAAAACGCACCTTAGAGCACAAAAATGTGCTTTAAAGGAAAATGTGCTTTAAGCATGTATACATGGAAAAAAAGGCTAATGAGCCAAAATAACATAAGGAAATAAGGGAACAACAATTAAATGGTCATAGGAGCCATTGCGTATACACACAAAATAAGTATACAAAGTCCACAGTAAACAGGTACTAAACTGACGAAAGTCAAGGAGAAACCACTAAACGACTTGGTTTAAATTGGAATGAGCAACATGCTATTTCATGAAAAAAGTTTTAAAGGTTGTAAATATATTAAGGAAACATTTAAACTAGCCAAAATAAATTGCTAATCAATGTGAACCCGGAAGCACATAAATGGTGTTTTAAGGCATTTTTGGCTATTAACATACCTAACACATGGTATAAGTCCTTATGAACGAGATTAATACTTAAAATTTTACATAAATACAAGGAAAAACAAAAAAAATAGATCAAATGAGGCCTATGCTGCCGATCAAGGTGAGTCACCAAGTCCAAAATGCTTTAATTTCTACTATTACAAAACAAGACTTTCTTAATTGCCAAATCATCTTGTCCCCTTAGTGAATCATTAATCAGACACTTACCTGTCATATGAGAGCTCCCAAGTTCGTAGCTCCTCTCTTTGAAGAAACAACACAAAAAACTCCATGTTCTTAGATTTGAGCCTTAAAGAACACCTTGCCTTGTAGAAATCATAACTTTCTCGTCCTAACTCCAAATCACAAGCTTGATAGCTCGTTGGAATCCTATTTCAAGAGCTTTACAACCATAGCTCATGAGCCCCCAGATTCTCAGGAAAAACGAAGAAGTGCCTTTGATTCTCGAGGTAAAACATTGCCTTCTTGGAAACTCTTCCTTCTTTGATTTTCATCAAGCCGAGTGCCTAGGGTTACTAACCCTTCTTATTCTTCATCTTATTATATGATTTTGGAGCCAATTTCTCTAGCAAATTGCTGTCAAAATTTCTAAGGAAACAAGCTTAAATATTAAGCTAATGGTTAATATACAAGGTAAATCCTACAACTACCTATTTCAAGGTTCTAATTGTTGATCTATATATGATCTAACATATGTTCATCTTATTATTTATTGCCGAAATTTTGGTGATTAATATCAGTTTTTAGCTTATTAAAAGTTAATGTTTATTAAATCTAAGAATAGATTTATACTCCTTATGATATAAGCTTCAATATAAGCTATCATAATATACAAAAAATTCATAACTATGGTTTATATTATGGCCGAAAATTAAGGGTATTAATTGAGTTAGAAAAAAATATCTAACTTAGTTAAATTAAAGGAATTAGTATAATTAAGAGTAATATGTAAAATTTAAGAAGTTTTAGTACCTAAGGTGATTACCGAAAATATATGAGGTCAATATGGAATTTTTGAGAGTTTAGATGATGAGAAAATAATTGTAGAATTAAGTTTACAATTTATAAAGAGTTTATAAGTTATAAGGAATTTATAAGGTTTTGGTGTGTTTAAGGTTAATAAAAGATGGTATATATATAATATTAGATAATTAAATCTGGTGGTTTAGAGATGTTTAAAATGATTTTTGATGTTCAAAAATCTGTAGGAAAATTAGTTACGAAAATTAGAAATTAATTGGAGTTAAATTGGTTAATAAATGAGTTAGGATAAAAGAAAAGACCACAAGGGTAAAATGGTAATTTCCCTGGTCAAACTTGGTCAATGACAGTTTATAAAATGTTTAGAGGAGCTAGAATAAAATTTGTAGCAAAAGATTAGATATTAAAAGATAAAGGAATAAAAAGTTAAGTTAAATTAACTTTAGGGGTAATATTGTAAATAATGGAAAGTTAGGGGGTTTGACCATAAAAGACTGGTCAAACTTGGGTATTTTGGTAATTGACCAAAAGTATAAAGAAATTAATTAAGAAAGACTTTGGAAGAAATTAGAAATAAAAATAACAAGTTTAGAACTTATTATGAGTAAAATAGAGATTAAGAGAAAAACTATGGGTAAAATGTAAATAACACATTTTTATGTGTTTAGAAGGTTAAGGAAATTAAATAAAGAAACAAGTTGTAAAAGAAACAGAGTTAAGACGGGGTTAAACGAGACCCGTATATAATTAAGGTATACGAGGGGTATACCCGTAATTTAATAAGTATAGGAGAAATCAATACTTAAGTATTTTAATGAAAATACAAGTTATATTGGAAAAAGAAATAAATACGTATGATACGGAGTATCATACGGACGTATACAAATTTGGTATACATGGAAAATACCGTATAGTGAATAGTACATATACATGAATAGTAAATACGTATACATGAATAGTAAATACGTATACATGAATAGTAAATACGTATACATGAATATAAATACGTATACATGAATAGAATACGTATATATGAATAGTCAAATAGACGTATACGTGAATAGTAAAATACGTATACATGAATAGTAAAATACGTATAATGAATAGTAAAATACGATGGTGAATAGTGAAAAATACTAAAACCTAATACAAGGTCCGTATAAGTCTAAAGTTGCTAACTGTGCAACTAAATAACTGCTAACGACGTTAGTATGTTAATGAATTAGAATTGAGCTTGAAAACGCTCCTAAATGAACGAACCCGTTTAACGGTATACTATTATACCCGGGTTAACCTAGGAAGAGGTTTAAGTTGAAAAGAGAACCAAATTAGTTCTAAGACACAGGATACTAATACTAGTTCCGGTTACAGATCTAGATAAGTCATAGGCGTTCGGCGGATTAGACGAACGAGGGATTAAGTGCTAGCCAGTCTCCGGTGTACGGTATGGGATTCTTGTAGCTTGTTTGCTAACGAGGTCTACCTCGGTTTGTGTGCTATGTGTTATTGTGATACGACCAAGCAAGTTAAGCATGAAACCGATTTACTGTATTGTTATTGTGTGTCCATTGCACACTAACACGACTTGATTCAGAGCTTGTTCATTAACTATGTTTAGTAACAATTGTATAAGGTTACAAATACTCCAAGTTGTTAGTAGGTTAATACCGAGAGAGGTTTAGCTAACAAATTGTCAATGAGACTTCAGCTAACTGGAACTTGGGGGAGAGGAATCCGGGACTGACTCCGGTCATGCATGTTTAGGTTAGGAGGTCGGCATCTGTATCAGATCTGTCTTCGCATATGGCTCGTCTATGACTTGTCGCCTAGGGTCGACAAACTGACCCGACCATCTCGAGTGAACAGTTCGAGATGGGAGGCAAATTCAGGAGGCGTTGGAGGGTCAAGCCTACACCCCTCATAACTTAAGAATTAATGTTTATTAAACCAATGGAGCTAATAACTCATTGGCTAGGGTTACTTTGACCCGACAAAAATAAACAATTCAGTTAGAGAACAACCAGTTCTATTAAGAGAACGGTTGACACTTATAAGGTATGGTCAAACACGAGAACTAAACAATTCTCAGGCCTCAGGAGTTAGGAATCTAACTTACTCATTAATGGGCGTCCATTACGACGTTCGATTTATGAGCTGTGAATGTTTCACATAAATGTGTGTTGTTTGTTATCGTACTTTTATTATTTGTATGAATAAACAATTGCATGTATACGACAAAGTAGTCGTGTGTAACCCTGCTAGCTTGTGGGCTGCACGTTTTCTGTACCAGCCATATGCTGAGCCCCTTGGGGCCTGTGATTTAAACTTTGCAGGTAGGTACCAGACGAGGACTCAACCTGAGAGTGGGAGCGGGTAGAGTACTTCGGGTGCTTTTACATTTGTTACACGAGTTGTGCATGTACACTCGTTTAGTAAATTGATGAGATGTTAGTATGTATTAGGATATGAGATACTCGGTATAAGTTGTGGTTTAAGATTGTAATGTATAGAGCTCGAGTAATTATCCGGTTAGTCAGACCGTGACTTGTAAGAGAATAGGCCTAGTTAGTCAAGTGGGTGACTAACGGCGGTAACACCAATTGAGTAGAACTTTTCCGCTGCGTTGTTAATGTACGAGATGGACTTAGGGTGACGATCATTGTATTTGGAGATGGGGTGTTACAAACCCTGTGAGCAGTACTAGCTTTGTGCAGCAAGGACTTAAGTGATTTAAACTTACCTCCCCCATCATTCTGTATTGCACGTATCTGTTTGCCAAACTGTGTAACAACCATTGGACTAAACACAGTATAAATCTGAAGAACATCAGACTTCTGACAGAGAGGAAAAAGCCATATAAATTTTGAACAGTCATCAACACATAGCAGAAAGTGTAACACCTTGGATTTTACCTTAAATAAAAGCTTATGAAAACACGAGTCTAACGGCCCAAACGAATTCGAAAACGGACTTCAAACGAGCCTCAGAACTGTAAAATAACATTTGTCCGAACTTGTGTCCGGACATGGGAAGTTCGGACACAAGTCGGGAGTTTTAGAAAATTTGAAGAAAGAAGCGTCCGAACTTGTGTCCGGACATTGGAAGTTCAGACACAAGTCGAGAGTGAAATCAGAAGAGGTCCGAGCTTGTGTCCGGACATTGACGTTCGGACACAAGTCAGATTTAAACCCAAGGGCGTTGAACGTTGGTCCGAACTTGTAAGTTCGGACATAAGTTGAGACTTACAAGGGGATTTGTCCTCGTATGTTGTCCGAACATTGAAGTCCGGACAGATGTTCGGACACACCCAAAACAACGAAATCAGTATAAACTCTTGGGGCCTGTCTGAACATTGATGTCCGGACAGGTCCTGAAATGTGATTTTCTGTACGAAAACAGAGTCAGAAAAACACCAAAACGCCTATGTAATTAATGCCAGTGGTTAAGGAAATACTTTAATTAACTTAGACAGCATTAGATACCGAATAAACACATCGGAAGCAACGATTAAATTAGCACATGAGTACCTTAACATAGTTTATAGTTATCTAGAATTATTCCTCTAAACACATCCGTCAAAGGTTTGATTAAAACATCAGCAGAAATATAATTACCAGGGCGTTACCGCCACACTTAATAACCATTGAGTGCTCAGGCTTAAACAAACCGTAAATCAATTCCAAAACGTTTTCCAAACATTGCAACTCAAAAGAGTGTAATTCCATTTAACAAAACTCATTTTAACAACTCAGAAACAACCCGTCCTTCCTAAGCTAGGTGATAGCGTGTTCCCAATCCCCAATTCAGCCATAGTTACCTGCAATCAGAAAACAACATACAAAAAGCACGAAGGGAAGGCGCAAATCAATGAAACAGAGTAAACATTGCCTCATTGTGTAAAATGCATTTTGAAACTATTTTTATATTTGCAAATCAATAACTCACACAATAACATCAATCCATCTAATCATTTCCAAAACCACAATCACCAAATATTTTTCAGGGGAGAAATTTCACTAGGATTCCAATCATCAGTATACACGGACGGACACCCAAAATGGGGCCGCAATAATAACATTCCACCTCACCCGAAGTCCTTAAGTGTGCACACCCCCTAGAAGGTACTTTCGACCTAAAGGAGTATATCATAGAGCTTAACTGCAAGTAATGTCTGCAGGCAAAGATTCAATATATATGCACGGGGTACAAAGTACCGATAATTCCAAGGAGCACCATAAAGGCAATGTTCATAGGATCGCGATCCGGATTGTAGGATCGTATGATCCTACGATCCCACCTCATAATTATGATTCGGATCGGTGCTAGACTCGGAATTTGGTAGGATCGTGGTAGGATCGGGTAGGATCAGTGGGATCGTTCAGAATCGCGATCCAGCACCGATCCCACCATCTTACGTTTTACAACATACAAATACATTAAAAAACATAAAATGAGCTTTATCTTATTCACTGATATCACCTCACGTCCTCACCTAATGACTTAACTCGCATTTCCTAAATTATAACCCTAACTTTTTCAATCTTCCTCTTCATTCAACCACAACAGCTTTAATCCTCTTCATTCAACCACCAAAGTGAACATCAACTTCAATCCTCTTCATTTTACCAGCAAAGTGAAGCAGCACAGCAGCTTCAATCCTCTTCGTTCAACTAGCAAAGAGAACAACAGCACAACTTTAATCCAAAATCGAACAGCAGCACATCAACTTCAATCTTCCTCTTCATTCAACCAGAAAACAGCAGCGAACAACAACACAACATCGAACGATTGGTTTCTTTTTAACAACAGTTTTTTATCAGACTAAATGTTAATCAATATCTAGCATATTATAGTGGCATAATTGACCAGAATCAATTTGGCTACTATCTCATTATAATTTAGGTTTACTGCTACAGTTTAATGGTTCAGTTTTTTTTTACTATCATGATGCAAAGACACTAGCGTTACAACAGTGTATGTCAATCGTAGTGGCAAAATACTGGATTGAAATGCTTATTTGAAATCTCATAAAGCTAGTGGTTAGATAATAATTACTTAATTTGTTTTTATTATCTTATAGTATAGAGCATGTTGTGGGACTTTTAAGTTTTGAAGCTGGCAAGGAGCAATGTCAAATTCTGGTTGGAGCTGGACCTAGAGGTTGTGTTGTAGGTAGAAGGAAAATTGTTCCTAGTAATAGATCAGATCCAAGACGGGAACAAGGTATTGAGGTTGATTGTGCTACTAAAAAAGTAAAGTGCATGTACATGTATTGGAACATTGTGTGTAGGGGGTATTTATAGGCTGAAACATCATCTCGTTGGCACCAACATGGATGTTGAAGCATGTTTGACAGTCCCAGCGGATTGATATTTATTAGATCTAACATTTTTTTTGTTTAAGAACTAAATTATGGGATTTGTGATTTCACATGCTAATATTTTGATGTTGTAAGAGTATTATCTTACTTATCGATTGCTTAAAATGACAAATCTATATGTTATCTTTGCTCATGGTTTATTTGCTGTAAAATTTTATATGCTTTTTAGGTTGGCTCATGCTTTTTCTTATTGAAGTTTCATAATATTCAAGATAACATTTTCGAAATTATATTTATCAAATTTTGTAGGATCGTTCGATCCTACGATTCGATCCCACGATCGGATCCTAGGGGTCCATTACGATCCTACGGTAGGATCGCGATCATGAAAACATTGCATAAAGGTACTTGTAATTTATCGAAGCTCCATAAAGGTACCAATAATCCAATAATTCATCCAGTGAAAGTCTCCCAAAATAAATAAACCCAATTGCAAAATCGTTGAATTTTAATACACAGGGAAAAAATATTTTCCATCTTCCAAAAGTTCTGAATCAGGGTTTAATTAATCCATCAACATTTTGCAAAACCACACAAGAAAACGATGATGAGCACAGATGTTTACCTGAATACGCTCACCACTATAACGACGAATCAGCCAAACCACTAGTAGCGCCCGTCAGAGAATCCGGGGTCTAGAATTGTGAATAGGGAATCTATCAGAGACTTACCAAATCACAATCAAAATAATCTCTAAGCATTACCAACTATTAAACCTTACCCTTCTACCCAATCCGGCACCAGGGATAAAGATGAAGGCAATCGTGAGGTGAAGTTTGGAAGAGCGAGAGTTTGGAAGCGAGAGTTTGGGAGTTTGGAAGTTTGGAGAGAGAGGAGAAGCGCAATAATGTGGTGATAAAGATGAAGGCAATCGTGAGGTGGATCGTGATTATATATAGAACTGATTATAGAAGCGATGGATTTATTAATTAAATAATAAATATAATTGATTTAGAAAAGAGAGAGAACCAATCAACGTTGTAAACAATTTTTGGAAGATCAATTAGCAAGTAGTGTTGTAAATAATAATTTGAAAGATAAATAAGTAATTAATGTTGTAATCTATTTGAGAAGGGTCTAGATTCAACGGGTTAGAAAAACAAGGAGGTAATTTACTAATTGGAATTTAAATAAGAGAAAGATTAGTTTAGTTGTTGGGAAAAGATAAGGATGAATAAAATATATTCTAAGAGAGATATTTGTTTAAAAGAAAATATATAGATATTAGAAAATTATTTAGGAGGAGAGTGGAGAAAAGATCGTAGTAAAGTGAGGATAGAAAATACATTTAGTATTAGATACAATTTTAGGGAAAAAGAATGTGAGGAAGGTATATTAGAATTTATAGTAATTTTGGAGAAGAGAGATAATATGAAAGAAGTATTCAGCTTCCCTGGGCCCTAATGTAACACCCCTCTTCTTAAACACGTAATAATCTCTCTCGTAGCAATAAATAAAACGTCTTACAGCGGAACAATTAATAACAACAACAATACTCACTCGGGTGTCATCGGCCATTACTCGCCCATGCAAGTAACGAAGCCAAACTATCTCCAACTTCCAACATCAACGTACTGCTAACCGATGTGATGACGAGATAACTCCTATACATCATACTAAGTCCATAAACCATAAACGTCGACAAGTGAGCGTCTACCCATTCCCAAATATACATAACCTTACCATAATACAATTCACCATCCTCATTGCTATACAAACAAACTCCATGTGCGGTAATTAAAATAAACTCTAATTACCCTGTTCCCGCACTTCGGCTTCGACAATAATCAACAACCTGCATAATGGTGTAGTATCAGCGATAGATGCTGAGTATGCCGGGCCTGGACCCTAATGGTCACTTAGTCATTTAAACCATCTTATTATTAGATTGATTTCATGCTTACCATTTTACAGTTATAATTAATACTGTAATAAACATGCATAAATATACATAATCATCCATCCAATCCAAACATTCATTTCATATCACAAACAACAGTTGTATAATCGATCATATCGAAATAATTGCAGTATAATGTACAGTGTACAATCGCCGTAGCGTACAGTTTCCATAATTAATTTACCTTGGCCTTTAAGGCCCCATCCAAACCATGTTTAATTAATACCAGTTGGGCGTCATGTTAGGACAACCCGATAACCTCACCATGGACAGTAGTCCTCCCGTACACAGAAAGGTGCTCATTTCGCTAGAGGTCTGGAGGCCCCTGACTATTCTATTTTGTCTCGTAAGACGTCCATATAAAAGGCCGTAGCCACCTGACCCACGATCCAAATAGGGCTCGTTGGGTATAAACCTGGAGCGGAACCCGATCGGGAACCCCTCAGTGATCACAAATGCACAACCAAGTAGTTCGTAAACTACCGGGATTCCTCACCTCAACTCATACCATCTCTCTCTCATAATGTTTAAGATATGCTCTTAGTCTTATGGAGAATATAATTATTAATTAGATGCCCAATGGGTCTCACGCATACCTAGAAGTAATCTAGGTTATATTCATGTTCGAGATCCATGCTCTAGAGACCGACAATGTCGTGACTCGTTCCTAAGTGTTTTACTTAGGTTGCCATATACTTAATATTAATACTATGCTATTATATCAAGTCACCGTCTTGTCATCACAATAACGTATATGTATGTTTATATAAGTCGATCTATAGTCGACGTAGTGTTAGTTCCATAGGACGCTCGTGCATAAATAATTAATACAGTAACACACAATCACATACATGTATCCAAAACACATAACACACAAGTGATATCAACCAAATCCGAGCCAAAGGAGCTTCCTTAGGACAACTCGGATCAAACCCCTTTACATACCGTTCACCAAGACCTAGGATGCGCAGTGTAGTCCACTAGCTCGTCAAGCGTCCTCGTCTGAAGTATGATCTAAACGGTATTAAAACTATAAGTCAGTCTCCATGACTAACTACATCCGGTATTTCCGAATAACTAGTAACCCCGACAGTTCATCCCCGGATTTCTACAGTTATTTGTTACGGGTTTCTCTAAACCGGTTGGCTTGTTACTAAAACTCGTATGTCGAAATGTTTCGACTGTTAAGTTTAATTCATTATATCTTTAATCTTATCCACCATTAAACTTAGGTATAACCTATAGTTGCATGTATGCATGCATTATTGTATTATATTGTATTTTTCCCACCATCCATTATAATACATTGTATTATATAATCCATTATCTTAGCAAGTTATATTTGCATTCAAAACTCATAACTTATAGTTTGTAACTATTTTTTGTAACAACCACCACCATTATAATATATGGTTTCCAACCATAATATATATCCATCCTTATATACATTATTCTTGTATATGTATATATTTACCACATAGGTAAGTTTCATGAGTTATAAAACTCTATATTATATGTTACATTTTATCATCTTATATTAGATGATTATTCCCATTAGTTGTATTATATTATACAACTTATATTAAGATTATTATCCTAATATTATGTAACATTTTATGTTGTATAATTACAACTCCTAAGGTTTAATCAATAAATACCTTAGTTTATAAATCTTATTTATTTCTAGTTTGTCACATTATTTAATGTGAATATCCTTAATCATATTAATTCCATTTAAACCTCATTAATACCATATAATTGTTATAACATTTATAACATTGTAGACCATAGTCCAAAATTCATTTTCCATCTTTTATAATTCGGTACAACCCTTTATTTCATTTAAATTCTATTTTGACCACATAACATTTTGTAATGTTATACCATATACTAATATCATATAATATGATATTTTATTTCCTTTAATTTATAACCTATAGTTTTTATACAAAACTATTTATTATTGCCGCATAGGCATATACATTTATACCTTATTCTTTTCCATAATCCATAGTTCCTTTATTTACAAAATCACCCCATTATTTATACCATGTTATATTTATCATATAATATAACATTTTAAACCTTAATATAAATATAACACATGCTTATATGATATTCTAATTTCCGAACAGACCTCAATATATCTTCTATATTATTTCCTTAACCCACCAAATTCCTATAATTACCATTTGGCCCAACTTATAACATATAGTTTTATAATATCATTAAAACTATATATTATACTTATATCTTATTAAATACTCTTATATTATTCCAAAAATCACCAAATTTCACCAAAGGGTTATAATTATTATTACTAACCCATATACTTTCGGTATTTGCTAATCCACCACATCTTTTATTCCAAAGTGTCATAATGACATAATAACTATATATTATACATATATAGTTTATTTTAATTCCAAAAACAACCCAATAAATTCCTAAAAATTCCTAATAGCCCATGGGTGTTTATAATACCATTATACACCCTTTATTTTCGGTAATAACATATATACCACATATGTTATAAAATTGTTACAATTAAATACTTATCTTAACATAAAACCTTAAATAAGTTATCTAACTTATTTAATTTGGTCAAAACCTACCATATGGTCAAGGTTGACCTCCTTAATATTGCCTTGACCATTAATTTCCAAATATTACGGTTTGTACCCATATCTTTTCAGAAATTACCATTTAACCATAAAACTTTATAAAATCTTATAAGCTTTATTTTAAATCCTTTTAACCTCCAATTTCCGGCTTTATTTTTATATAGCCCCCAAATTTAATTTAATTATACTTTAACCCCTTATTCCTTGCGGTAATATATATACTACCTAAACTTAAATAAAACCTTATAAATACATAAATAAAATGGCCTAAAGTACATGGCCTTATTACAAACATTAGCTTATAAAATAAATTACACATAAATGCCCAAAAATGCATTAAACTCTCGGCCTTACCACCATCTTTTCCATATTTACCAATTTTTTACATAATGTCTTAAATTTGACAATTATGTTCATTAGTTAGTTATAAAATTTACTAAACCATTCCTTAATCACCTAAGGTCAAATAAGACCTATAAACCTTGTTCACTCACGGCACATATTATACAAATATGTATAAGCACATATTAATATACCAAGTGAAGGTTTAAGTGATTTATACCTTGTTTTTGCCAAGTTAAGGCCTTGTTTGGCCATGGCTGTTTAGGAATAATTTTTCCACAGCTTAGTTTACATGTTTTCAAACAGCAATTAAGGTATGGTTAGTCTCCAAGCAAGATCTAACCATAAGAAGTGTTTAATGTCTATTTTCAAGGTAAAATTTACCTTAGAATACCAAGGTAACCAAGATGTTCTTCGGCCTGTATTTACAGTAGAGAAAGAGCATTAAAAGAGCTACTAAAACCAAGCTTTAAACTAGTATAACTCAGATTAGAAGATGGCTAATTTTTACCTTGATTAAGTTGCCAAAATGGTGTTTTTGGCTTGGATCTGGCTATACCTTGAAGCTCTTGATATATCAACTGAATAAGTATGTTAAGAAGAAGATTATAAGGCTAGGAAACAAAGCTTCACAACCGGATTTGAAGAGAATCACAAGATAAGTGCTTAAAGCACATTTTTATACCTTAAGAACAAGATTAGATTTCTCCACCTCCTTCCCTTGTTACAGCCTAGATTCACCCTTCTTTAACCTCCAAAACAACCTAGAACCATGGATGGAAATTTTTGATGCTTTGCTCTATGGAAAGAGGAAAGAAATGTGAAGAGAATGGACTTAAAATGGCTTAATAAGCTTACCTATGTCAATTGGTGTTCTCTTCTGAAAATGGTGAGTTCCCCAGGGTTTGGAGAAGCAAAAGAGAGGATGAGAATGTGTGGTGTCGGCTGGGAATGAATCAAATGAGCAAAGAAGACTAATTTAGCTTATTAAGTTAATTAATGTTACTTTGGGAATAGTAAATGATGATTCATCAAATTAGCTAGATATTTGTATCTAAGTTGAATGAGCTGTCTTCCATGCTCCTTGGCTGCCGACTTCATAAGGGCTAAGATGGTCATTAATTGACCATTGACCATACTTAGTCAATTTTGCTTAAAAATGCACTATTTGGGTTACTATTCATCCAAAATTACCCATTTTGATTTTATTTTCAAACTTTGATTTATATTTTATAATATAGTCTATCATGTCAAATTAATGATATAAAGAATATACTCCAGTCTTTAAAATGACAAAAAGTCATTATCTTAGAGCTCATACACAAAAACGTGCTTTAAGGTGTTTTAATGCACATTTTATGTCACATGGTGTTTCTGAGCTTAGTTTTCTTTGAGAATAGTTTTTTGTGTTCCTTACATGATAATTGATCTTAGGAATCCAATTTTTATAAAGTAGAGGTCATTAGACCTTTAAGGTTTCCTTAGAGCACATTTTTGCCCTACCTGACCTTGAAGCATGTAAATGCTTGTTCTTTGTGTTGAAGTGTTGTCCAACAATTGTAATATGTTTAGTTATGTGTAAATATGCTTAGGACAAAGTTTTAGGTCCTAAGATGTTCATTTGGGTATTTATTTACCCTAAACAGTCAAAGGGTGCAATATCTTGCTTTATGTTGACCATTGTTGTTCTCAGTTGACTTTTAAGGAATGTTTAGGCCTTAATTAATGTGATTAGATGTTTAATCCATGTTTAATTAGTTTGGGGTATTTCAATTTACCCCCCTTAAAAAGACTTCGTCCCGAAGTCGCTTAATCAAATAGGTAAGTATATAAATATATGACTACCCATTATTCACATAATGTATATCTATGTGATATATCATTTACATACATCATATTGTGCTTATACAGCACATAGTCCTCACTTTGTGGCGTTAATTCAATCATATATGGATATAGGTGATCCATCAGCACCATTATTTCCTATCAGTTCTACAAACCCTGACAACCTCCCCGAGGTGTCCATAACATACCATCGTTCCACATTCCATATCTAATGATTCATTTCGTATCTAGGCGATACCATATGTAATCATTCTACAAAGCAATATAAATATATATATCACAAGTAGCATAAGAAAGGTATTACACACATGGGTGCAAATACAGCATTCAAACAGGTATCCCATAAGATACATACATACAAGTGTACATCACACACAAACAAACCAAACAACGTACGCCCCGCGTACCAAACATAACCAACAAAACCTCGTATGCCCCGCATACCACCAATTCACTGTATGCCATGCATACGAAACAAACAATAAACAAACCTCGTATGCCCCGCATACCACAAACTACTGTATGCCCCGCATACGAAACAACAGAACTTAGTGCACACACGTGCACAGCCAAGAGGCTCTACCCCCCTTAAAAAGGGTTACGCCCCCGTACCCCACAAGTATACAACAGCCGCTCAACAAGGAGCGCTAGATACTTGGCTCTCATAGAGTTCTTCAACTCGTGGATTATCCTCATATCAGAGAGACGGGTATGACTCTAGCCCTCCCGGGCTCCACAATACGTAAAGGGTGAGGCACTGAACTAATTGTGCTCTCTCCCAAGTTCGTTCTAATGGGCCCACTCGCTCCGTATGAGGTGCAGACCCATGTACACAGGCTCATTTTGCCTCTTCTCAATGCTGTGTATCCTCTCGTTTGGATCACTAGCATACATGCGTGTGTCTTCTCTCACTGATATTCAGCTTGATATGTAATATGACATTAGATATTGTTAGTACTTAATGCTCTTTGCACTTGTCTTTGTAATACTAAGACGTACCAGCCTATATGTCCACAAAGATGATGTTTGTCATCCATGTCTCCTGGTGGTTTTGTTCCAGAGTAACACATTGTTGTAGTTCTTGATACACACTCGTATTGATATCCGTTGCATCTTCCAGTATTCCCACTAAATTAATAACTGCTCAAGTGCAATACCAAAACACTCAGTCCTATAGAGTGTAGAGGCGTAAACTCTCAGCAGCTAATATCTAATGAGTCAAACAGATAAGATGAACGAATTATCATGTGAGTGGTACATTCTAAGTCCATTGTTCCTTGTTTAAGGTATCTGCTAGTATATTAGCTTTGTCTCTCATCATTGCGTAGTCACGCATTTCCGTCCATATCATCTGGTAGATTTCCTCTGGATTGCAAGAGTTTGCTCAATCCTTATGAGGATTCCACATATTATTCGTCCATAATGGG
Source organism: Limonium bicolor (assembly GCA_023374045.1). NCBI lineage: Eukaryota > Viridiplantae > Streptophyta > Magnoliopsida > Caryophyllales > Plumbaginaceae > Limonium > Limonium bicolor. Next base: position 259,947,118 of record CM041781.1, on the reverse strand, counting down.
TTTTCATGTTTCAATCCCTAGTGTTCACGTCCTTGAAAGGTTTCCTTGACTTCACTGTATACTGTCTACTGCTCTCTGTTAACGGTTCTTGGTTTCTTTAGCCCGTTGGTTTAACTGCGGCTCTTCTCGTCCATCTTCGAGGTAATCTGCTTTACTGTCCTTAGTATGGAGTTGACTACTTCTCGTGTTCCTAACACTACTTGTCTACTTGCATGGGGTACCGTACTGATATATTACTACTTACCCGACTAACTCATAAATAAGTCTGTCAGGCCTACATGCTCCTATCGGAGTGCGGTCGTCCCATGTCTCGTTTAGTAAACTGGTAATGTCTGTCACACGGTTATTGTGAAGTATTCTGTTGTCAATCTCCCCTTGATGGATATCCCCTTTTTCTTTTCTCTTCTTTTTCTTTTTTTTTGTTCACTAGTTCGTGTTGCTGGTTATCTTGTTGTAAGTGCTATTGCCCTAGTGGCATCCATGGTAATTCGTGCCATAAACCGGCGTTATTCAGCTCGGTGTAAGTAAAATATGTGCTATATTTAGCAAGCTTGGTTCTCCTAATTCGATCTCATTGAGTGCACACATATTCCTTTTCTCCCTGTTATCATGATCATATCTCATCCATAGTTCATATTCGTTCCCTCATCCGTTAAATTGGATGTATTGCAGATTGCATAATAGTTTAAGCAACTTGGCTCTTCACTTCTCAACCATCTTCACTGACAGTGGTGCATCTACAAAGGGTATGCTTGTCCATAAGGACTAAACATTCATCACTAATAGTGATTAGCATTAAATGCGGGTATACACTGATGGTATTTGGCTAATAAGCCATGTCTGAAAATTCTCAAGCGATTAAACTGGTGTGGTTTACAACCACAGTGGCTGTAGAATTTCTTCAGTTGCAGTGGTTGGACTAACGGTCTCCCCAAGGTTGCATAAGTTTCTAATCTTAAGGTTGTATGAAAAAGTTGATATGAAAAGTATGAAAATTTTAGTATATATATAATAAGAAATAAAAAAGTAGTAGTAGTAGTTGCAGTTGCTGTTGCTGCACTTGCTGTAGCAAGTGCGCAAGGCAGATGGAAATTTCAGTGGTTTACTTGTCATAGCGCTTGCAATAGCAAGTGCGCCATGCAGATGGACATATTGGTTCAGTAATTATTGGTCTCATTGACTCTGCGTCGTTGAGTATGGGCTACATGGTAATGTAAGCATTAACATCCTGTTCATATATATAATCTGTCAAGGTTCCAAAGTTACTCGCATCGAGTCCACAAAACTAGTCTCAAAAGTCATACACAAAAGGCGAGTGGTCAATGACACACCCCCACATATTTATAACATATCTCTGTCTATAATCCAAGGTAAGTACATAACAAGGTAAACAAAAGTCTTCCACCAGCGGTCTCATGGAGTTCAGGGTACTCATGCCCTATCGACTCCCTTGCCCTTCAGGGCTCCAGCATCAGTAGATGTCTGGCCATCGTGACCGCCTCGTGGTACTCCAGATCCTCCAACTGAGGTCTTCTGAGTATTCCTTGGTGGCCTGTAGTTACGGCTCTCAGGGTTCATCCAGCACTCGAACTCCCGGTGGCCCTCTTTCTTGCAACACCGACACTCAACTTTGCGGCCATTGCAGTCGACCCCAGGATGGTCCTTCCCACAACGCTTACAATAGAAATGGCGCTAGGGCTGTCCGGTGCCTGATGGTAGCATTTAGTTTAAGTTAAGATTCGATGATATAAAGGTTAAGGTTACAATTGAATTTAAGAGGTAGGTGTTCTCACCCTTAGGAGGTGTAGATCTCAAAGGCTGAGCATCTATAGCTGGGCCGGTCAACCGAAGGACGGGCTCTTTCCCCTTCGCTCCCTGGTGACCCTGCTGCCCTTTCTTTTGAAAGAATTTCCTGTTTAAGGTTTCGGGTCAGCATTCATAAGGTATTTAATATGGTAAGTAGTTTAGAATGGGACAAGTCCTTACTTTCCCTTCTTCTGGCCATCGCCTGGAGATGCTCCTCCACCCTCAGACTCTCCCTCAGGGTTCTTTCTCTTCTTTGCCCGATAGTCTCTTCCCGAGTCTGGAGCATTAGCTCCGTCCTCGAGGCAGCATCATAACACTCCTGGAATCTCATTGGTAAGTTCTCGCAAAGTTAAACGGTGATGTAGTAAGTAAAGAATTTATGGCTTTCATGTTTATACATGAATGGTAGTGTAGAGGGTAGCACCCATCGCCATCTGGATGCGAAACAACAATCCCCCCCGGAACTTCTCGACCTTCACGGTCTCTGAGTAATCAACACAGGGGATAAAGTCCAGCAGACCAATGAATCGAGCATAGTACTCATCCACGGTCAGACCTCCCTGGGATAATGTCTCAAACTCATGGCGCTTCTTCTGCTTGAGATGCGCCGGGTAGTACTTCCCCCTCAGCAACTCGACAAAGGCAGCCCATGAAAAGTCGTGCGTAGCCAGGTGATGGTCCTTGACCAACCTCCACCAAGTGCTGGCTACATCCTTCAGATGAAAAGCAGCAATGACAACCTTCTGGTTGGCAGGTACTTGCAAAGCTTCGTAGGCCTTCTCATGTTCAACAATGAAACGCTCCAAGGCTACGGGGTCTGGCTCCCCAGAATATGTAGGTGGTCGGGTCTCGGTAACTGGCTTTAGCCAGTTCGTTTCCCTGGGCTGTGGCGGGTGGGCTGGTGCTCCTCCAATTTGAGTACCAAGCTGTGCGAGAACGGCAGCAATTGTCTCAGCAACACCTGGAATCACGGGGTCACCGCCTCCACCTCCACCAGTACCACGCCCTCTAGTTCCCCCAGACATCTGTAGTACAGTATGTCACAAAAATACTCGGTAATTCACCGTACACAACCAATAGATATTGAATTGCCTTAAAGGCTAGTCTATCACGCATTTGCGTTACTAAACACAATATCTTTTAAGACGAGTCGTCTCGTACCTCACAAACGTTTCCCGTAATTTCCCAAGTCCTAAGCTCACTGTCTTTACCTACTTTCTCGTCATCAGAGCGGTACTCCGCTCTGATACCACTTTTGTAACACTCCTCTTCTTAAACACGTAATAATCTCTCTCGTAGCAATAAATAAAACGTCTTACAGCGGAAGAATTAATAACAACAACAATACTCACTCGGGTGTCACCGGCCATTACTCGCCCATGCAAGTAACGAAGCCAAACTATCTCCAACTTCCAACATCAACGTACTGCTAACTGCTGTGATGACGAGATAACTCCTATACATCATACTAAGTCCATAAACCATAAACATAGATAAGTGAGCGTCTACCCATTCCCAAATATACATAACCTTACCATAATACAATTTACCATCCTCGTTGCTATACAAACAAACTCCATGTGCGGTAATTAAAATAAACTCTAATTACCCTGTTCCCGCACTTCAGCTTCGACAATAATCAACAACCTGCATAATGGTGTAGTATCAGTGATAGACGCTGAGTATGCCGGGCCTGGACCCTAATGGTCACTTAGTCATTTAAACCATCTTATTATTAGATTGGTTTCTTGCTTACCATTTTACAGTTATAATTAATACTGTAATAAACATGCATAAATATACATAATCATCCATCCAATCCAAACATTCATTTCATATCACAAACAACAGTTGTATAATCGATCATATCGAAATAATTGCAGTATAATGTACAGTGTACAATCGTCGTAGCGTACAGTTTCCATAATTAATTTACCTTGGCCTTTAAGGCCCCATCCAAACCATGTTTAATTAATACCAGTTGGGCGTCATGTTAGGACAACCCGATAACCTCACCATGGACAGTAGTCCTCCCGTACACACAAAGGTGCTCATTTCGCCAGAGGTCCGGAGGCCCCTGACTATTCTCTTTTGTCTCGTAAGACGTCCATATAAAAGGCCGTAGCCACCTGACCCACGATCCAAATAGGGCTCGTTGGGTATAAACCTAGAGTGGAACCCGATCGGAAACCCCTCAGTGATCACAAATGCGCAACCAAGTAGTTCGTAAACTACGGGATTCCTCACCTCAACTCATACCATCTCTCTCTCATAATGTTTAAGATATGCTCTTAGTCTTATGGAGAATAAATTATTAATTAGCTGCCCAATGGGTCTCACGCATACCTAGAAGTAATCTAGGTTATATTCATGTTCGAGATCCATGCTCTAGAGACCGACAATGTCGTGACTCGTTCCTAAGTGTTTTACTTAGGTTGCCATATACTTAATATTAATACTATGCTTATATCAAGTCACCGTCTTGTCATCACAATAACGTATATGTATGTTTATATAAGTCGATCTATAGTCGACGTAGTGTTAGTCCCGTAGGACGCTCGAGATAAATAATTAATGCAGTAACACACAATCACATACATGTATCCAAAACACATAACACACACAAGTGATATCAACCAAATCCGAGCCAAGGAGCTTCCTTAGGATAACTCGGATCAAACCCCTTTACATACCGTTCACCAAGACCTAGGATGCGCAGTGTAGTCCACTAGCTCGTCAAGTGTCCTCGTCTGAAGTATGATCTAAACGGTATTAAAACTATAAGTCAATCTCCATGACTAACTACATCCGGTATTTCCGAATAACTAGTAACCCGACAGTTCATCCCCAGATTTCTACAGTTATTTGTTACGGGTTTCTCTAAACCGGTCGGCTTGTTACTAAAACTCGTATGTCGAAATGTTTCGACTGTTAAGTTTAATTCATTATATTTCTTTAATCTTGTCCACCATTAAACTTAGGTATATAACCTATAGTTGCATGTATGCATGCATTATTATATTATATTGTATTATTTTCCCACCATCCATTATAATACATTGTATTATATAATCCATTATCTTAGCAAGTTATATTTGCATTCAAAACTCATAACTTATAGTTTGTAACTATTTTTTGTAATAACCACCACCATTATATTATATGGTTTCCAACCATAATATATATCCATCCTTATATACATTATTCTTGTATATGTATATATTTACCACATAGGTAAGTTTCATGAGTTATAAAACTCTTATATTATGTTACATTTTATCATCTTATATTAGATGATTATTCTCATTAGTTGTATTATATTATACAACTTATATTAAGATTATTATCCTAATATTATGTAACATTTTATGTTGTATAATTACAACTCCTAAGGTTTAATCAATAAATACCTTAGTTTATAAATCTTATTTATTTATAGTTTGTCACATTATTTAATGTGAATATCCTTAATCATATTAATTCCATTTAAACCTCATTAATACCATATAATTGTTATAACATTTATAACATTGTAGACCATAGTCTAAAATTCATTTTCCATCTCTTAATAATTCGGTACAGCCCTTTATTTCATTTAAATTCTATTTTGACCACACAACATTATGTAATGTTATACCATATACTAATATCATATAATATGATATTTTATTTCCTTTAATTTATAACCTATAGTTTTTATACAAAACTATTTATTATTGCCGCATAGGCATATACATTTATACCTTATTCTTTTCCATAATCCATAGTCTCCTTTATTTACAAAATCACCCCATTATTTATACCATGTTATATATATCATACTCCCTCCGTCCTGAATTGACCGTCCTGTTTGCTTTATGGCACGTTTTTCCACTTCAATATTAAGCATATAAAATAAAATAATTTTTAAAACTAAATTTATTTGTAACATATAGTTTATCATGTAAGGAATCATATGCAAAATTTAAATTTTCAAAATTAATTATCTTATATATTAAAAATTGAAGTCAAACGACATGTCCAAATAGTAAACAGGACGGCCAATTCAGGACGGAGGGAGTATAATATAACATTTTAAACCTTATATAAATATAACCCATGGTTATATGATATTCTAATTTCCGAACAGACCTCAATTATCTTCTATATTATTTCCTTAACCCCAAATTCCTATTGCCATTTGGCCCAACTTATAACTATAGTTTTATATATCATTAAACTATTATTATACTATATCTTATTAATACTCTTATATTATTCCAAAAATCACCAAATTTCACCAAAGGGTTATAATATATTACTAACCCATATACTTTCGATATTTGCTAATCCACCACATCTTTATTCCAAAGTGTCATAATGACATAATAACTATTATTATACATATATAGTTTATTTTAATTCCAAAAACAACCCAATAAATTCCTAAAAAATTCCTAATAGCCCATGGTGTTTATAATACCATTACACCCTTTATTTTCGGTAATAACATATATACCACATATGTTATAAAATTGTTACAATTAAATACTTATCTTAACATAAAACCTTAAATAGTTATCTAACTTATTTAATTTGGTCAAACCTACCATATGGTCAAGGTTGACCTCCTTAATATTGCCTTGACCATTAATTTCCAAATATTGTGGTTTGTACCCATATCTTTTCAGAAATTACCATTTAACCATAAAACTTTATAAAATCTTATAAGCTTTATTTAAATCCTTTTAACCTCCAATTTTCGGCTTTATTTTTGTATAGCCCCCCAAATTTAATTTAATTATACTTTAACCCCTTATTCCTTGCGGTAATATATATATACTACCTAAACTTAAATAAACCTTATAAATACATAAATAAAATGGCCTAAAGTACATGGCGTTATTACAACATTAGCTTATAAAATAAATTACACATAAATGCCCAAAAATGCATTAAACTCTCGGCCTTACCACCATCTTTTCCATATTTACCAATTTTCCACATAATGTCTTAAATTTGACAATTATGTTCATTAATTAGTTATAAAATTTACTAAACCATTCCTTAATCACCTAAGGTCAAAATAAGACCTATAAACCTTGTTCACTCACGACACATATTATACAAATATGTATAAGCACATATTAATATACCAAGTGAAGGTTTAAGTGATTTATACCTTGTTTTTGCCAAGTTAAGGCCGTGTTTGGCCACGGCTGTTTAGGAATAATTTTTCCACAGCTTATTTTACATGTTTTCAAACAGAAATTAAGGCATGGTTAGTCTCCAAGCAAGATCTAACCATAAGAAGTGTTTAATGTCTATTTTCTAGGTAAAATTTACCTTAGAATACCAAGGTAACCAAGATGTTCTTCGGCCTGTATTTACAGTAGAGAAAGAGCATCAAAAGATCTACTAAAACCAAGCTTTAAACTGGTATAACTCAGATTAGAAGATGGCTAATTTTTACCTTGATTAAGATGCCAAAATGGTGTTTTTGGCTTGGATCTGGCTATACCTTGAAGCTCTTGATATATCAACTGAATAAGTATGTTAAGAAGAAGATTATAAGGCTAGGAAACAAAGCTTCACAACCGGATTTGAAGAGAATCACAAGATAAGTGCTTAAAGCACATTTTTATACCTTAAGAACAAGATTAGATTTCTCCACCTCCTTCCCTTGTTACAGCCGAGATTCACCCTTCTTTTAACCTCCAAAACAACCTAGAACCATGGATGGAAATGGTTGATGCTTTGCTCTATGGAAAGAGGAAAGAAATGTGAAGAGAATGGACTTAAAATGGCTTAATAAGCTTACCTATGTCAATTGTTGTTATCTTCTAAAAATGGTGAGTTCCCCACGGTTTGGAGAATCAAAAGAGAGGATGATAATGTGTGGTGTCGGCTGGGAATGAATCAAATGAGCAAAGAAGACTAATTTAGCTTATTAAGTTAATTAATGTTACTTTAGGAATAGTAAATGATGATTCATCAAATTAGCTAGATATTTGTATCTAAGTTGAATGAGCTGTCTTCCATTCTCCTTGGCTGCCTACTTCATAAGGGCTAAGATGGTCATTAATTGACCATTGACCATACTTAGTCAATTTTGCTTAAAAATGCACTATTTGGGTTACTATTCATCCAAAATTACCCATTTTGATTTTATTTTCAAACTTTGATTTAGATTTTATAATATAGTCTATCATGTAAAATTAATGATATAAAGAATATACGCCAGTCTTTAAAATGACAAAAAGTCATTATCTTAGAGCTCATACACAAAAACGTGCTTTAAGGTGTTTTAATGCACATTTTGTGTCACAGGGTGTTTCTGAGCTTAGTTTTCTTTGAGAACAGTTTTGTTGTGTTCCTTACATGATAATTGATCTTAGGAATCCAATTTTATATAAATTAGAGGTCATTAGACCTTTAAGGTTTCCTTAGAGCACATTTTTGCCCTACCTGACCTTGAAGCATGTAAATTCTTGTTCTTTGTGTTCGAGTGTTGTCCAACAATTGTAAAATGTTTATTTATGTGTAAATATGCTTAGGACAAAGTTTTAGGTCCTAAGAAGTTCATTTGGGTATTTATTTACCCTAAACAGTCAAAGGGTGCAATATCTTGCTTTATGTTGACCACTGTTGTTCTCAGTTGACTTTTAAGGCATGTTTAGGCCTTAATTAATGTGATTAGATGTTTAATCCATGTTTAATTAGTTTGGGGTATTTCACCTAATCTATTCCATTATCGACTGACTGTTTATTCTGTTAATTATTCCTACTATGTATTATATATATTCCATCTCAAAATTCACGGGTATTTCAGAAAGTAATTAAAACCATCAATGGAACAAGTGTGAGCAGGTCCCCAAAGATCCAGAAATAACAGGTCAAAATATTCCTAGGAAACATAGGGGGATTTAGGATGGGGAAGGGCATGGGTTTTACCTTGAACACAGGCATTACAAAGCTCTTTCGTATTGAAAACAGAAATTGGTAATTGAAAAGTGTTTATAATGTTCTGTGTAATCTGAAATGATGAATGGCCCAGGCGCTGGTGCCAAACTGATAGAGGAGCAACCTTGTTGTAGTGTAGTTGAGGAGTGTGGGAGGATGTAGTTGAAGGGAAAGTGTATACCCCATCTTTAGCAGGTCCTTGGAGGAGAGTAGCCCTGGTGTCCTTGTCCTTCAAAAGGAAACAGTCATGATAAAATTCAAAAAATACCCTATTATCAGCACAAAACCTTTAAACAGAAACTAGGTTTTTGTTCAAGTAAGGAGTGAATAATATATCAGATAGAGTGTAGGTTTTGTGATTGTGTGTGATGGTAGTATGGCCAGTATGAGTTATGGGAAGTTGGGAACCATCACCTAGTGAGACAGTTTCGGAACCATTGTAATCACTGGAAGTGAGACTGAGCTTAGCCATGTCTCCGGTGAAATGATGAGAAGCACCAGTGTCTGGTAGCCATTCAAAACAGTCCATCTTAGTGGTGACATTAGCTGAGATAGATGAGGGTGACCTGGGCTGATATGACTGGTTGAAACGGTGATAGCGCATTGTTTGGACATATGACCCTTTTTATCACAAATCTGGCATGTTGGGCGATTGTCAGGTTGCTCAGTAAAATAGGTAGTATGTTTGCCAGAGGAAGAATATGTAGTATTAGAGGAAGTGGAGCCATAATTTTTGTTTCTATAGGGTTGGGAATTTTCACGAACGTGAACGGTTCTGGTTTTGTGTGGATTTCCCTTTGTTGTAGTTGTTTGTCTGTGTAGCATTGAGGGAAACTGTAGTAGCAATGGTTTTGTGGAGCTGGTTGATCCAGGATTCAATAGATAAGAGGAATGAATGAAGCTGAGCAGGATCATAAGATTCTGGTCGTGTCATAATGTTAGACACCATAGCCGCATAATCACTGCCTAATCCTTTAAGGATATAGCACTGAAACTCATGGTTTGTCGCGGAATGGCCAGTGATGGCAAGGGAATCAACTAGATTCCTTGCACGATTATAGTAGGAAGAGACATCTTTAGTTCCAAGCTTCTCTAGGGAAGCTAGTTTGAGCAATAATTGCCCGATCTGTGCATTATTATGCGCATAATAGGTGTTCATGAGATAACCTTTAGAAGCAAGTTCAAATCCTACAACCTGAGTAACGACTTGATCACTCAGAGTGCTAAGAAGAATCGAAATCACCAACTGATCAAGTTGGATCCATTTTTCGAATTCAGGATTCATAGATCCAGCTACACGTTCTTCAGGACATGGAGATTCACTAGAGACATGTTTATACAGGTTGTTTCCCTTAAAAAATGGTAAGATCATACCTCTCCAAATGCAAAAATTATCCTTCTTAAGCTTAATGATGTTTGATGCTGCAGATAAGATGGATTGAGTAGAGAAAGTCGGAGATGAAGAATTCGTCTGCGCTGGAACTTGTTGATGTCCGGAGGAATCATTGTTGTTGCCGGTAGCACCAGAAGCGGAAGATCCAACTGGAGTCGTAGCCATGGAGGTTGTCGCAGAGAGCACGGAAAAATGGTTATAGATTTAGGAGATATTTTGTGAGACCCGAAATAGCATCTGATACCATAGAGAGCTAAAGAATACCAATGTAATTCTATTATAGTATTTTTGTATATCTTCAAGAGCTATACAGTGACTCTATTTATACAGAAAGAATGGGCTCGATATTATGTAATTAGAGACATTATGTTTGGGCCTAGTATATGGGCCACTATTTCGTAATCAAATTGTGAATTCTCAAGCTTAGCGTTGACTAGCAGCAATTTTTATACTCTTTCCTTTCGGTTAATCAGTATAGTGACAAAAAAGGAAATAGATATATAGTGACATTTTATGTCAATGTAAAGAAAATATTAAAACAAGAATTAATATCTATGTATTAATTTTCTTGAAAAAAAAGTCCTAATCCCCATTTAAAAGTTGGATATTAGGATACTTAGGATGTATTCTTTACTTTATTAGAATGTATTTTAGGTAAGCCTTATAATACCCTAGAGTGTACTTAGGTGTATCATATATGTAACATCTTTATTTTCTTTTCTGTCTGTTACTACACATTACTGTTATTAGTATATAAAAAGGCTTCCCTCTTTGATAGAGAGCAAGTAAGATAGACATTGAGACAATACAATATGTAAAGACCCACGGTCTGTACATTTTCGTTCGATCAAGAAATAAAAAGATAAGCTGAAATCTTTGTCAATCTGACAGTCATATATGTCATTTGTATTTGTTGGAAAAACTCATAAGAGCAGAATTATCAAAGAACTCAATGTTGGATTACTAGTCTTGTATCTCATATTTTCTCTTTCGTCCACACTATATAAATAACTACTATTAGATTTTTCACAAGGGGCGGGCATTTGGATAATTGGTTTAACAGAAATCCAAGTTGTAAAAAAAAGTATATGAGTTATTTTAGTTAATAACCGAATTATATAAATATTAACCAAAACTGAATTAACTATTATCCAAATGATCTAAATCCAATATTTTTTTGAGAAATGAAATCCAAATTTTAGTTAGTTCATATTCTAATATACCAAAAGTTAGTAAAAAAATGAAAACCGGATTTTTTAGTTTCTAGGTAACTGAAAAAAAAAACAAAAACATAATAGCAGAAAAGAATTCAAATATCAAAAATCACATGACGTGAATTGCTGTGACACAGTAGCAAATATGTTCTCCCTGTTGATTATATTACAACAGATAAAAAATATCAGTAACTGTCTAAAACTCATCAAGCTGCCCAATGACACCTATGTTGATCAAAATGATTAGCCTGCAAAAGAAAAAGAGTGTATAAATAAAGAGGAGGAACAATAAGGTCACAATTTTTTATATGTACATAATTATGATAACCATAAAACACTAACAGAAAGCTATCACTGTGCACGCGCATAACTTTTGAGCAGTTTTCCCTCTCTTTGTCTGCTGAAAGCTATCACTATGCATGGACACAACTAAAATAACCCTGTAATATCATCATCTAATAACAACATACACAACAAATGCAGTCACACAACATGTGATGATAAAGACTAAAGAAAAGAGAACGAAGCAGATTCAAAAGAGAAGCGCATCGCCGGTGCTGCGGTGGCAGTGCGCCGGAGCCGCAAAAAAGAGCGAAGCAAATTCAGAAAAGAAGCACAACACACAGATTTGAATTTCACTTTCAACGTAGGGTTTTTCGTTTCCCTTCTCACTTTCCCTAAAGACTAAAAGAATAGAGAACATATTTAGAGGTGATCAAATGGGTGAGCGGGTCGGGTCTGGAAAAATTTTAGGCACATTTTTTTATTTTTTGGGTCAGGCCGGGCCGGGCCAATCCCAGTTTTCATTTTTTTATAAGTGATTTGTAACAAATTAAAATAATAATAAAATTAATTCAAAGTTAAAAAAAATAATGAAATTCTAAATAAAATGTTAAATGATTAATAAAATTTTATATAAAATTAAATTGAATATATATTATATTATCTATATATATAAAATAGTCCATATTTAAATTTGAGTCGGGCGTGCTTTTTTTTTCGTGCTCAAAATTTTGCTGCATCACGGTTCGGCTTTTTATTCAAGCCCTGTTTTTTGTCCAAGCGCTTCCAAATTTTTTTCAAGGTTTCTCAGGCTTTTTGCAGGTCGAGCCGGGTTGGGTTTGATCAGCTCTAGAATAAATATTTTAAAAATATATTTAGATAATCCGGTAAACCGCAATTCAAACCAAATTATAATTTGGATATCGAATTTAAAATAAAAAAATCAGTTATGTCAGTTTTTTGATAAATCCAAAATATCCAAACTGAATGCTCACCCGTAGAGTACACATATTGGTTCTTAACTTATTATCTTTCGTAGTTTATTTATATTAATAGTTTTTTGTTCATCAGCTAACATTTTGTTAAATATCACCAAAATACTTATTTATTATTAAAAAATATTTTTGAGTGTATATTGAATGAGAAAAATCTTTTATTTTTATTTAACAATTTAATTTTAGGTTAAACTGATTATTATATCAGTTTTAGTAATCATGTAGCCTAGGGTTGTCAATTTTGACACGAACCCGAAATCCGACCCGAAACCGACACGCTAAAACGCGGGTTTGGGTTGCAATTTTCAACCCGAAAACATTTTTGGGTCAGGTTCGGGTTGGGTTGCTAAAAGCCCGGGTCGGTTTTGGGTTTGACCTATCAACCCGATTTCAACCCGCAACCCGAAAGCATTTTTAAAAAAGAAAAGAAAATATATATTCTTATAGTTATGCGACATAACCCTAAATATATCAATCATGTAACCATTTATTTTTGATGGTTTTATATGTTATGTTATATTATCTTGGTGATTTTGTGTAAAATTTATATTGATAGTACAATATTTTTAATTTTGGGTTGATTTTGGGTCGATTTTGGGTTGATTTCGGGTCAATTTCGGGTTGATTTCAGGTTGATTTCGGGTCACCAGGTCAATTTTGGGTTGATTTCGGGTCGGCATGTCGGGTTCGGGTTGACAAATCACAACCCGTTTAGGGTTCGGGTCAGTTTCGGGTTGGGGTGAAACATGAGCAGGTCGGGTTCGGGTTGAAGTCAACCCGACCCAAAACCCGAAATTGACAACCCTAAATTGTAGCCCCTCCTATTCAACATACAAGTGTTTTTAGCCTTTTATTACAAGTTTTGCAAATTAAATTAATACTATTAGAATTACTTAAAATAACTTTTAGCATAAGCTTTTAGAAAAGACATATCAGTTTACAAAATTCTTATTATTAATCTTGTATATTTAAATTTAATTTTAATATCAAGTTTAATATCTAATTTCAATTGTTTTATTATAATTATTAATTTAAAATATTAATTCATATTATTTAAAAAATTCCAGCCCCCCGTAAAACTTACTAGCTCCGTCACGACTTATGCAAAGTATTATGATTGGAAGGGTAGTTGTTATGGAGTCCATAATTGAGTTTTTAAGAGTTTTCGTAGAAAAACTCTCTCCTAAGTTCTTGGTCGCTATCCACCCCATATACACTTCATGTTTTTAATTCTTTTTTAACTAAGAACCCATACAGGCATCCACAGTGGTGTGGATTCCATCTATAGTGGTATAAAAGAAAAAAGAAAATGACGAAGTGAAGGAGAGAAGATGTGAGAAGGTTATTACGGCATTCACAATAATGTTTCATGACATGGTTACATAGATAAATGTTAAAATAGAAAAAGATTACTAGTGATGTGGAAAAGAGAGAGTTTCTTAGTTTAAAACCTTAGAGAAAGAAGATTCTTGTTGACACATGGAGAGAGCGTGAGTGAAAAGACATTATACTAATGCTTTTCAATGGGTGAATTCCACTTTTCTTATTGTGGAATCCCTCAATTGAAGACCTCAAGAAAGAAATTGTACGATGGTACAATAAAAAAATATTTGTTGTGAGTGGAATCCACTTTCCTTAGGACATCCACAATGTATGAATTCCACCTGCTTGTGTCCACTCATTTTCTCTCTCACTAGTTCTTAACTAAAATTCACTTTTTATGACATAATAGATTCCATGTGTATCTCTCTTTTATATTTTCTTTCACATATAATTCACAATATGTCATGAAAATGTTTTGCAATTCACGATCTACACCGATTTTGAAATTTGTTCACCATATGCCATGATTTTTTTTTGAAATTCATAATATGTCATGATTCGGTAACGGGAGTTAAATGTGCCATAGAAGGCTGGAAATGACCATTTTGCCCCTGATAGTTTTTTTTCCTTCTTTTAAGTCAGGTTTTTATAACCACTATTTTTGTAGTTTTATTAAAAAGTTCACACTATGTCTTTGTTTTTACAAAAAGTTCACAATATGCCATTATTTTTACAAAAAGTTCACTATATGTCCTTGGGTTTTACAAAAAAATCACAATATGTCACTATTTGTTAAGTTGTTGTAACGGTTATTTTTCTGTTCAAACCGCTAGTTTGACTACAATTGTTATTTTTTTTTCCAATATAAGCACTTCTTGTTATACAAACATAACAAAAAATTTATACTAAAGCTATAACCATGTTTACACCCACAATCAATGAAAATTTTCAAACAATTTATTGCAATGTGAAGTTCGAACCAACTCACTCTCTCGGGCAAGATTACTCATACTACAAATTCATTTCCCCAACCTTTTATGGTGAAAGGTACAAATTCATTTCTGACCTTTAGTGGTGAAAGGTACAAATTCATATCCGAAATTTAAGACAAAAAATTAGTCACGCTATTTTTATATCCGAGCCAGGAAGGTGAAATAATCGAGTAGGATATAAAGTGTTGGGAAGATAAAAGGATAAATAAAAACATGAAAGAATAAGTAGAAACTTGTGAAGTTTGCTGGGAAAAAGTGATTTTTGTATTATTATTTATTTGTGAGGAAGTGAGTGAGGCAATAGATAAATGAGGAATCGAAATAACTTTTAACTAATATATGCGGTTAAGGGATGCTTTTCAAATCCCACTACTAGTATAGTGGTGTCACCTATTAAACATGAGAAATATAATAATGGATAAACAATTTTTCCTTAAAAAAAGCCCTGGGGTTCCCAAAATCACATTAGGAACCACTTGCATCTATACTTGGTAATTTGAGTCAATAGGTCAGGTTGAGATCAACTCTCACCCAGCCCATTGAAAATATCATTAACCCAATCCCAATCTAACTCAAAAATAGATTGGTAAAAAAATCATGACTCTAACTCAACCTATTTAAAATTTTTCAACACTAACCCAAATCATTCTATTTCAACCTATTTTAAGCAAATAATACCCCTTATTATTTAACAAATTAATCGTTGAAACATCATGCGTATACACCTATAAATGTCATATCACATGACATTACATATTAAATTGTATACATTTAGTATAGTAGCTACTTTGATAAACCACTTTTCAAAGTACATAAGCTATTTTCACAGCCTTTGGCCGAAAAAAACAGGGAAATTGATATACTAAAAGCTACGAAATTAATCTAGAAATTAATGAATCAAAAAGCCTGTCAAGTTGCATAAATCCCGGTTGCAGCAGTATAGCAAATAGAAGTAACCATGTATCAATCCACAGACTTGAATAAAGTAAGCCTAATCCTAAGAAAACTAGAAATCAGAGGGTTGTTCTCGTTTGAAAATCAAATAAATAATTATAAAAAAAACTAACAAATAAAATAAAAACTAATAAAATGATATGGGTGAGCAGAACCCTAGGTTCATGATATTCTTCGCTAGTCAGATTATGTAAACTTCTATAATTTAACAGGAGATATGGACTGGCTAAATTCTTTAATATCATACATGCATTAAATCTTAATCACAAGAAGCTCGTCTAGCAGAACACGTAAGTTCTAATCAAGATTCTAGCGAAACACACTGGGATAGATTAAGTGTAAAGAATTATTCAAACTTGAAGGAAAACCTAATTAATCCAATTCGATTCTCCATAAGAATTAAAGCACCTGAAGGACAACGTAATCAATCCGATGTAGTTTCCATAGACAACAGATTAATAGGTCCATCTTATTAATCACCGATCTGATCATAACAAGATTCGTATGCTAGTTAACAAATCCATGAAATTTATTAAAAAACACAACTTAAACTTTTATTTGAATAATCTATAAATAAAATCTCTTATCAAATCAATAGAAGTAATTTCATAATCAACTAGCTACAAATAACCCTCTCCCAGAGTAAATACTTCATAGTCTAACATGTTACTAGAAATAACTGTAACACCCCTACCATTAACACAGTCATTACCGTCCAATCTCCTCGTGCTTCCCGAGTCACGCAGCGGATACATACTTACATACATCGGGTGATACAATGCCGCTAGTCACCCACGTGACTAACAAGGCTACTACTTCTACATACAGCATCGGTCTGATAGACCGGAATATCCGAGTACTACGCAAACACAATACATACTCCCATTACTTACTGAGTACTACAATACTCCATTTGATACAATACTCCATTCAGTACAATACTCCATAATTCATTACAAGATAATACACTACACATACCGAGTTTACTGAGTTCCAAATACAAATACGATACCTCTTCAATTCCACGCATACTCATTAAGGGTCTATCCACTACCCGTTCCTCACAACTACGTACTTGCAACTTACGTAATAGTGTACCCCTTGGTACATTTCTACATGCAAGGCTACAAGTCTTATACCATTGACTACAATCTACCTTTCATTCCTAGTAATCTAGGCATGTCCACCGGTCTCTTCTGTGACTAGGTCTGCTTCGGGTACCTGCACACTAAAAACGTTCCCCTAGGGGGTCAGCTTACGCTGAATATGATAACCGCATACCCCGCGTACTAGCGAGGGTACGCCGACCATTTGGTCGAATACATGCAATTCATTTTGCAATACATACATACATACATACATACTTACATGCTTCCATTCACAATACTACAATACTACACAAGGTATACATACATACGTGCAGTACAATACAAGCTTGGAAGGCATTACAAGTCAACCAATACTTACTTACCATCTTCCAGAATACACATACACAATACATACTCATTACATACTCGATACGTAATACGGAGATACAATTCTCCAATACATACAAAGGTCCAATTAGCTTCATTACACACCCGGGTTAATCGGGTGTTCAATACTTTTGCTCCAGGTCAATGACTTACAGTGGTCAAGACCAATACACATGCAATACTTACTTCTTACATACTTTACTTCCAGTTGAGTCGGTATGACCTCCGGGCAGGGATTACTACATCCCACCACCGGGCTTTAGGGTGGCCCACTAATCCAGGATGCTACCCCTTCAAGGGAATTGGTCCATGGAAAAGATTACAGCCAGAATTCGGATCCAACCTCTTGTGTTTCCTTATCCTCACGGGTGGCCGAAACTATATCGGACTTCTACTCATTCCATTTACTCATTACTCAAGTCAGGAGTTAGATTGTTAGGAATTAGTAGAAGTCAATACTTCATTTCCATACATCCATACAATACACAAGTACACATTACATACCCATACCCTTCATTCTCATTCATACATTTCATGAATTATACAAACTAAATGTTCAAGAAGATACAATCAAGAACAAAATAGTTCAAACACAATTAAGTGCATTAAAATTCCGATTCGTGCATTTATCTTATTGGTGATCACATAAGCACACAAATCGGGGTAACCAGGTTAGGATACAGAGCATGAAGAAATCATACCGTTCACCGTCGTTTTCGTACTACCGGATTCCTTCAACGTTCAACTATTTGATTCCTATACATACATGAAGTTGTATGATCAGTACCAACTTACTCATCCATTAATACTCCTAATGTATACCTACTACTCCTTTACATTCACACTTGGTTATAAAACCATTCTTTTCCTTATTACTCCTTAAACTTGCTTCCTTACTCATTTACTTTCTTTCTTACCATTTACTTCATTAATGGTGTATTACTACATACATATGCATATATGTGTAAAGGTATATATATATATATATGATTACTATAATCATATAATAAAACATTTTTTTTGTTTTGACTAGACCAAACTTGCAAGTCCGGTCGCAAGTTCGGTCCAAGTCAGTAGGCTACATCGTGTGAAAATTCCAGGGCCGACCGACCTTGCAAGTCCGGTCCCAAGGTCGGTCCATTCCAGTAAGTTTCTTTCGTGAGAATTTTAGCCCGACCGACCTTGCAAGTCCGGTCGCAAGGTCGGTCCATTCCAGTAACTTGCATTACGGGAATTTTTCTGGCCGACCGAACTTGCAAGTCCGGTCGCAAGTTCGGTCCATTCCAGAAGGTTTCTGACAGGTGAATTTTTCTGGTCCGACTGAACTTGCAAGTCCGGTCGCAAGGTCGGTCGATTCCAGAAGGTTTCCCGTCTTTGTAAATCTGGGCTCGACCGAACTTGCAAGTCCGGTCGCAAGTCCGGTCCGGCCCAGTACTTCAGTTTTAAAATCTGTTTTCGGGTGTTTTCTTTACCCATTGTTCCCCAATCTTTACCAATACTTCCCCACATGATTTAGCACTAATTAAACCCCTAAATCACCTTGGTTCATCCACCAAACTTCCTACAATCCTTACATTCACTCACACATTTCTCCTCATTCATTTCAACACTTATACCAGTTTCCTCACACTAATGCTATAAATTTTGTTTTCTCTATTATGCTACAGATTTCCCCTCAACACTTATCCTCCAATACTCCCTCATCCAATGCCACTCTTAGCATCTTAAATACATTAACTCACAACCTAGTTCCATCCCATTTACTAACTCATACCCAAATCTGTTACAAGGTACCAAACACTCCTTTTAAACTCTCCAAATACTTCCTCTTCTTAAACAACTTAAGTCTTCGAATTTCTAGATGAAATTTGACATAGTCTCCCCTATATTTTTAACATTCTCCACACATTATTTCAGCTCACAAATTGCTCACTCACAGACCTGTTTATTCAACACACTATACACACAATTCAACTCCATCACACACATTAAAATTCCTGCACATACACATTCACTACCCAATGTTTTCCCAAGTTTTTTAAACACCATTTAAGAACTTCAAAACTGTTACAATATCATTCCTCATTATACTACAACATACTTACTACTCATTACTCAATACCTTACACATTTTGACTACTCAAAATCTGTTACATTACATAATACAAAACTAGTTCAAGGTAAGAGCAATTACCTTGTCTTGCTAGTTTTTCTTTCTTTCTTTTCCTTCTCTTTTTTCCTCTTTCCTTCTTCCCTTGTTCTCGGTTTTTGTTCAAGAATGGCAATGCTACATCAAGCCATACATACCCATACTAGTTTAGCACCTTAACTTAAACTAACCCTAGAATTTAGATGTTTTAGGGTTTAGAAAAAGGGTATTACCTTCCAACCAATGTGTGGAGTCCTTGTCTAGCAAATGAACAAGATTCCTAGCCCAATGGGTAGCCAAAATCGGCTGGAATGCAAGGAGTACAACAAGACTCACTTTGAATTTTCGTTTTGAATATAAGGGCTAGAAAAAGATAGGTTTTCAAGAATATTTTTACCTCAAAATGACAAGGAGGTGAAGGTGCTTCTAATGGTGGTACTCAAGCTTCAAATGGAGAATACCCATGGAGATGAAAAACGGTTGTTTTCCATTTTTGAAAGGAGGAATGTGTTCTCCTTTGAAAGGGGATTACAATGGTGTAATTTTTTGTTGAGTTTGGAGAAGGTTTGAGTGGTCAAAGAGAGGAGAGAAGGAGAGAGTTTTGTGGGTTTCTTCAAAACTCCATGGCCATCGCAAGGAAGGAGAAGAAATAGAGCAGGAGAGAAAGGAGGGGGGGAAATTACGTGAGTGAGGATAGGAGAATAGAGAGAGAGAGCCCCTTCTTCTTTTTCTACTTTTCTACTTATTTCTTTTGTCTTTTAGCTAATAAGACACATTAAGAGAGTGAGGAAAAGGGGGGGGGGAGTTGGCCGGTCCACATGTGCACACACACACACACAATTTAAATTTTTATTTGCAAATTGGACACACTAAGTTTGTTTATTTGCATTCCCCCACAATTCCCGGTTACAGTTTTTACTAACCGGAACCGGTTTTCTGGAATTTTCTCGTTTAATTACTTTTATTGGTTCTAAAGCTCCACTAATATTTATTAGTGACTATTTAGTTGACCAAAATTGTTATGAGTCTGTTTGACCCGCTTAAAGTCACGTTTCCCGGTTTCCTCGAAAAACGTGCTTTAAGGTTCGTTTATGCTTTTAACATTATTTGGATCTGTTTTCTTCGGGAGTTGTTCCCTTATATTATTTAGGCACTATTAAGCCTTAAGAATCCATATAATACTGTAACGAGGTCTCGCTCCTCTTATGGTTATTTAACGCTTACTTAGCGTTTTTCGCTTTTTAAGTGTTTCTCCATTTCTTTAGGACTTATTTTCCTTACCATAATTACTTAGGCATTATTAGGCCCTCAAATACGTATTAGAATAATCTTAATCCCTATATTTAAGTTCGGGGTATTTCAATCTACCCCCCTTAAGAAACTTTGTCCTCAAAGTTATTCAAGGTTATAGGGTTACAATACTTCCTCAGTTATACTTGCCTAATTCCAAAGCCATACATTCCTCCCTTACAATTTCCAAATTCGTTACTCAAGGTTTATCCATACCATACCATACCAATATACAATAGTTACTCCAATCCGTACTACTACCAACTATCGGTTCCTTATTACAAAGTTTATACATACTTACAGTGCAAAGCTATCCCCAAGGCAATGCAATACACAACACAATTCCGCAGGCACTCAGGTCATCTAGACACAGGACTCCTCTATGTCCCGCTGCCCTTGGAATAATACAATACGCTATACTACGATCTTCTCCGGTATAAGCTTCTGACCGGTCCTCATTCTCTAGTCTAAGGAAAATCCTTCCCAATAGCTAATTAGAAATCTTTCTAAAGCATCCAACTCCAAATTCCAATTTATATTCCTTACTTCTATCCTATGTGTGATTCTTGTGACCACTTGAGGGGAGCTTCGAGAATCATTCGACCCTGATGTGATCAGCATCAGTGTTGAACTGTCTTTCCACCCAATTTGTGTTGGTTTCCCTCGATCTGATCAGGATCAAGTTCGACTTCCCACATCAGTTTCAAACAAACAATTAATTGGTTGTTTTCATTTCCTATCTTTTTACTCTTTCTAGTCGTGATACAACTCACACATCTCCAAAGGACGGAATCAATCCATCAATCATCCTCAATCTACTTCCCAAATACTTTCCTCGGAATTTGATGCCTAAATGCTCATTTCATCAATCTTCTCCACTTTCTTCCATTACCCTCTATTATCTCTACTATTCGACTAGGGAATACGTACTTTGAAATTCAGCTGTCCTCAATTTATTTCCAATAACATACTTACGAATACACCGCTCATGGGCTACATTCCTCTACTACTCATAGTCAATTCGTACTACTTCTTTTAAGAATACAATACTTGTGGAGCTCCTCCACTACTCATTCTAATTGTCTCAAGACAATCACCTAGGGAACTCAATTTCCTCTAGGTTATACATCGGTTTTATACCGACTATGCATCGTAATGCCATGTCTAACTTCAGATAGGCACACACTACAGGGATTATCATTTCCCAAAGAGTTGCTCTACTCCTCTTTACTACTACTTTTGCACTGGGGTTACAAGGTGGGTGTATTCATCCTATGGTATTCGCATCTCTCGTGCCTAGTTACCACAGTTACAATATGAATGAATACGTATGTTTATTTAATATAAGTACCACTCCTTAAATCAATTCCCATTTGTGCTATGCACATTATAGTTTCTGTGTTTTATTCATGAAACTTACATTAAGCGGTTTTCGCTCTACCCCCCTTAAAAGGGATTACGCCCACGTAATCTACCATATGTTACTATTAAACATTGGTTTACTCGATTCGGGCAATCTGAAGCATTTAGCTTCACTACTATATACTATACAATATGCTCTGGTCAAAGGGGTCTTAACCATACCAATGGTTTAGTCTTTGTACCGAGGATTCCTATATGAGTTTGTTTAACTCATAATTGATTCAGTTCTAGCCTATTAGGCTTCAAGGCATTAGTAGCCGTTCTTTCTTACTTACCAGGTGTATTACATTTCCTAGCTAGGGCCCACTAGCTTCTGCTGCGTGACCCTGATAACTTGGGTTATTCACCCTTCATGTTATCCTTAATGTGCTATACATCACCTTTTATCCTCTATTGTGGACATAAGGTTTACTAGCAGTGTAGTATTCTTTTACCGCTGTTTGAACTCAATGCGTTTTAGATTGTGACCAGCTCTCTGGTAATCTATTACACTTACTATTCGTGCCTCCACGATTATTCCTTAAGTTCCTCTGACTTGTTGTCGGGCGAGGTTAAGTCACTACCTAGATGTAGTGCTTCCTCTGTTGTCACTAGCTTCTGAATAATACCAGTTCTTCTGGTTCAGTACAAGTGTTCTTGCTTGTATGACCTTGCATTCTCAATGCGTCGGTCCAAGTGACTTTCTTCAATCTTCTTTCACCTTTTTATTCCATTGGAATTCACATTTGTGATTGTTAGTGTGTTTCACACTCTTCGTGTTTCTTTGGCCTTAGGCCGCACGGTTTGTTACTACGCTTGCTTGACTGGCTTGTGCCATGTTCGTTGGTGAAGGAAAAGTTTACTACGATTTACATTCTCCATATTCCTAGCTATCCCATTAGATCATTAGCTGCGCTAGCGCAATACCAAAACACCCAGTCATACAGAGTGCAGAGGCGTAAACGCTTGACAGTAAATCACTTATATGATCGCATAGGAGTAAATATTTCTGCCTGTCTTCTCATACTTATACTCCGTGTCATTGCTTAACTACTTCCTCATAGCGGTCGCTCATTGCGCACCTTACTCTTACTCATTACATGACATCGTTTTTACTGTCTTCGTTACTGTGGTAGTTCCTCTTTACTTATTGCCATTGTCGTTGGCACCATTTCCTTATGGTGTACAAACACTAGGAGGTTCCTAGTCATATGTATGACGGTTGTCGTAATATACCGCAATACTATCATTTCCCATTGTGGGGTTGTTCTATTTCAATTTAGGTTTCATGTGTAGGTTAACTTACCTCACATTACTTCCTCATTCATGATATAGTTTGCCAAATAACTTGGTTGACCAAAGATGAAGTGGTTTATCGGGTTACACGTTCTCTTGAGCGCCGGTCATTCATGGTGTGCAATATGCACACTCATTGATTGTTTTGACAATTACTGTCTCCATAGTGCTGAGCATAGATCATAGGCTCTAGCTATGCGGTTTTACTTTTGCATGTACATTACTAGGACATCCCAAGAACTTTAATGGTTTTCTGGTCCCGTTCCCAATTGGAGGGTATTTCATCACTGGTAGGTGAAGGTTCTTGTCGAGAGGTTAGTTACCACTCATAAGTCTCATGACAAGGTTACCATGTTAGTCTTTATACAATGGTTCACCACATGCTTGGGTGCATATGGAGTATACTTACTCCTTCGAGCTTCGATGCTCTTAAGCGATGTGCTTCTACAGTCCACAGCCTCTTGTAGGCGTAGTGGTTTGGAAATCTCGTATTCTTGTTCGATTGTCTCTTGGCAATAATTACATGCACAAGTTTGTGGTTATGGTAGATGAAAGCCCTTTTTGATTGATGATCTTTGGTCAACAAGAGGTGTCTTTCCTCTGGTTTCTCGTAGTGTCCAAGTGTGGACTAGGCCATTGTTGGCGTTATTACGATTCTTATGCCTCTGTGTGCCATTGCTACAGAAGACATGTAGGTAATTAAAAGCTTGTCAACTGTATACTAGACTGATGCTCTAGTGACAGTGACACTGAGTTGACCATTACTCCAAGCCGCTCAGGGGGTTGGATTTGAATTGATGGTCCAATTGTTGATTTCTTGTCATATGAGACAATATCTCTTGCAAGTCTTATTATCAAATGGTGTGGTTTTGCAACCATTTTAGTTTACACAACGTATTTGGTTTGTGGCCATTAAGCCTTATTGCTGCAAGCTATGCTCTTTGCAAGCTTACCCGCGTTCCCACTCCTAATATACCATCACAGGGTTGGGGGTATTACTGGGCTCCATGGCAAGTCGTGACATCACGCTTCCATTCATAGGAGGCCCTTTAGGCAAGCTGATGCTAATTTAGGGTATTTCCTGTTAAGTGAAATCCCTTCGGTATTCTAACCGAATATTTGTTCTAGCTTCCGTGCTCTTATCAAGACACTTGTTCAACTGCTGTTATCTCAGACACCCTTCAAGGATTGCTCCTGGGTGCCGTCAGATCACGCCGTTACATCCGGCTGATGTTTATGATATGCTGTGTCTACTATGCCGCCTTGTGGTATTGTATTTGAGCTATCCCCTTTAGGGTTATAGCGTCTCCCATTCTTGGGTAGACTGTTTGTACTTGCTCCTAGTGCTTAAGACTAGGTTTAATATTCTCTTAGATGGTGGATTATACCTTGCGGTAGTCTTGGGGTTGCTCCTGGGAGTTCTGTCCCGTTTGTTGAGCATTGTTGTGTTAATGTTAGGCTTTCGCCTTACTGTGTTCAGGCTGGGTATACTTCCCAGCTGCCATATAATCGTTTGAAGTCCTTGGGACATATCTAATGTCTATACCTACTAGTCTGCGCTCTTCGCGCTTCCTAGTCCTCATTCCTTATCCTCAGATGGATTCTCTGAGCTCTTCCATACTTATTCCTTAGCTGAGTTCCTTCCCCTCGATCGTCTGAAGTGTCAGCTGTTCCGGTTTGAACTTACTCATGGTCCGTAGGATGGAGTTGACTACTTCCCGTGTTTCGTACACTACATGTATACATACGTGGGGTACCATATTGGTACGTTACCACTTACCTAACTAATGTCAGGCCCGCAAGCTCCTTCGAAGTGCGGTTGTCCCACATCCCGTAATAGGTACACTCGTAGTGCTCGTCACACGCCTAAGTGAAGTATTCTGTTGTCAACTCCTCTTGTATCATTCTATGATACTCACCGTAATTCTGTTGGGTTGGTTTCAAAATCCAAGGTTTTTAAAAGAAAGGTTGTGGTTTTGAAAGAAAAATTTTAGGTTTTAAGATTATGGTTCGGTGTTAAAAGCAGTTCTCCATGGCATAGCCATGCTTGAGTTCTTGACCGAGCCCAGCTTCTTGCTGGCTGGTATGTCCTTTGTGCAATGGTCAGGCCGTCAGGCCTTTCCAAGGCTCCATTCTTCCAGTTTTTAGGATTTGTGATCCTGTAGTTGCTTCATAGTAGTCGGTACATTGCTATGTACTTGCGGCGTGTTAGGATTCCATTACATATTTCTGTCCTTACTGCACTTGTTGTGGCAAGTGTGTGGTACTGGTGGTTTTAAGGTAATCCTATACCGATCACGGTACTACTTCTTCGCTGTTTCGGTAGCTCTGTCAACTCTTCTGAGTGACTCCTCAATGATCTCGACACGACTGTCGTAGATCTGGGTATTTCTCCAATCCTTGGAGATTCCCATTCATTCGCTTTATGCTTTCCTTTGTTGCTCATTCCCACACGTTTGCTGTGGTTACTGAGCCTTAGCCTGTTTAGGCACTACTATCGTAGTCCTATCGGTTCATATCCCGTTGATATTCTAGTAGCTGCGTAAGCTATGTCGGCCATGTATTATAACCTTTTGGCATCGTAGTTTTTGAGTTAATTGCTCTTGACTATGTCCTTAGTCAGCTAGTACACTGTTGTTGGTGTTACCTTACTATTACTGTCCCGTAGACTTGTGTCTCGGGTTTTGTTACAGTTCCTTTTTCCACTCCGTCGCGCTTAATGCTTCTTTTCCTGCTGCTGGTTGGTTAGCTAGGTTCTGCGACTGCTAAGCATGTCGCCCCATGCTGTTCAAGTTATAGCCTCCTTGTGGTTGGAGTGTTTATACTACCGCTATTAAGTGCGGTTATTGTTGTTCAACGGGATCCATTCGGGTCTTCCATTTCTGGAATCTACCATACGTCGGTTCTTGTTTACTGTGTGATTGCTTCACAACTGCCAGATCGGGTTTTCCCCGAGCATGAGAAGACTTTTCTTCTCTCTGGCGTCCTTTCCCAAGTTATACAATGGGGTTTGCGGTGGGCGGGACTGGTGTTGTAGGTATCAGGTACTCACCGGGAGTTCCTAACTAGCATCTCTCCAATGCTATCACTCCCTAGCCCTAAGCTTCTAATTCCTAACTCGGTATTTCCTAAGCTCGGTATTTCCAGTCATCAGAGCGATACTTCGCTCTGATACCACTTTTTGTAACACCCCTACCATTAATACAGTCATTACCGTCCAATCTCCTCGTGCTTCCCGAGTCACGCAGCGGATACATACTTACATA
The DNA here is from genome assembly GCA_023374045.1 of Limonium bicolor. Taxonomy (NCBI): domain Eukaryota; kingdom Viridiplantae; phylum Streptophyta; class Magnoliopsida; order Caryophyllales; family Plumbaginaceae; genus Limonium; species Limonium bicolor. The sequence goes on along the minus strand of CM041781.1, from coordinate 259,920,340 downwards.
CATCGGGTGATACAATGCCGCTAGTCACCCACGTGACTAACAAGGCTACTACTTCTACATACAGCATCGGTCTGATGGACCGAATATCCGAGTACTACGCAAACACAATACATACTCCCATTACTTACTGAGTACTACAATACTCCATTTGATACAATACTCCATTCAGTACAATACTCCATAATTCATTACAAGATAATACACTACACATACCGAGTTTACTGAGTTCCAAATACAAATACGATACCTCTTCAATTCCACGCATACTCCTTAAGGGTCTATCCATACCCGTTCCTCACAACTACGTACTTGCAACTTACGTAATAGTGTACCCCTTGGTACATTTCTACATGCAAGGCTACAAGTCTTATACCATTGACTACAATCTACCTTTCATTCCTAGTAATCTAGGCATGTCCACCGGTCTCTTCTGTGACTAGGTCTGCTTCGGGTACCTGCACACTAAAAACGTTCCCCCTAGGGGGTCAGCTTACGCTGAATATGATAACCGCATACCCCGCGTACTAGCGAGGGTACGCCGACCATTTGGTCAATACATGCAATTCATTTTGCAATACATACATACATACATACTCACATGCTTCCATTCACAATACTACACAAGGTATACATACATACACGCAGTACAATACATGCATGGAAGGCATTACAAGTCAACCAATTTACTTACCATCTTCCAGAATACACATACACAATACATACTCATTACATACTCGATACGCAATACGGAGATACAATTCTCCAATACATACAAAGGTCCAGTTAGCTTCATTACACACCCGGGTTAATCGGGTGTTCAATACTTTTGCTCCAGGTCAATGACTTACAGTGGTCAAGACCAATACACATGCAATACTTACTTCTTACATACTTTACTTCCAGTTAAGTCGGTATGACCTCCGGGCAGGGATTACTACATCCCACCACCGGGCTTTAGGGTGGCCCACTAATCCAGGATGCTATCCCTTCAAGGGAATTGTCCATGGAAAAGATTACAGCCAGGATTCGGATCCAACCTCTTGTGTTTCCCTATCCTCACGCGTGGCCGAAACTATATCGGACTTCTACTCATCCATTTACTCATTACTCAAGTCAGGAGTTAGATTGTTAGGAATTAGTAGAAGTCAATACTTCATTTCCATACATCCATACAATACACAAGTACACATTACATACCCATACCCTTCATTCTCATTCATACATTTCATGAATTATACAAACTAAATGTTCAAGAAGATACAATCAAGAACAAAATAGTTCAAACACAATTAAGTGCATTAAAATTCCGATTCGTGCATTTATCTTATTGGTGATCACATAAGCACACAAATCGGGGTAACCAGGTTAGGATACAGAGCATGAAATCATACGTTCACCGTCGTTTTCGTACTACCGGATTCCTTCAACGTTCAACTATTTGATTCCTATACATACATGAAGTTGTATGATCAGTACCAACTTACTCATCCATTAATACTCCTAATGTATACCTACTACTCCTTTACATTCACACTTGGTTATAAAACCATTTTTTCCTTATTACTCCTTAAACTTGCTTCCTTACTCATTTACTTTCTTTCTTACCATTATTACTTCATTAATGGTGTATTACTACATACATATGCATATATGTGTATAGTATATATATATATATATGATTACTATAATCAATATAAAACATTTTTTTGTTTTTGACTCGACCGAACTTGCAAGTCCGGTCGCAAGTTCGGTCCAAGTCAGTAGGCTACATCGTGTGAAAATTCCAGGGCCGACCGACCTTGCAAGTCCGGTCCCAAGGTCGGTCCATTCAGTAAGTTTCTTTCGTGAGAATTTTAGCCCGACCGACCTTGCAAGTCCGGTCGCAAGGTCGGTCCATTCTAGTAGCTTGCATTACGGGAATTTTTCTGGCCGACCGAACTTGCAAGTCCGTCGCAAGTTCGGTCCATTCCAGAAGGTTTCTGACGGGAGAATTTTTCTGGTCCGACCAACTTGCAAGTCCGGTCGCAAGGTCGGTCGATTCCAGAAGGTTTCCCGTCTTTGTAAATCTGGGCTCGACCGAACTTGCAAGTCCGGTCGCAAGTCCGGTCCGGCCCAGTACTTCAGTTTTAAAATCTGTTTTTGGGTGTTTTCTTTACCCATTGTTTCCTCAATCTTTACCAATACTTCCCCACATTATTTAGCACTAATTAAACCCTCTAAATCACCTTGGTTCATCCACCAGACTTCCTACTCAATCCTTACATTCACTCACACATTTCTCCTCATTTCATTTCAACACTTATACCAGTTTCCTCACACTAATGCTACAGATTTTGTTTCCTCTATTATGCTACAGATTTTCCCCTCAACACTTATCCTCCAATACTCCCTCATCCAATGCCACTCTTAGCATCTTAAATACATTAACTCACAACCTAGTTCCATCCCATTTACTAACTCATACCCAAATCTGTTACAAGGTACCAAACACTCCTTTTAAACTCTCCAAATACTTCCTCTTCTTAAACAACTTAAGTCTTCGAATTTCTAGATGAAATTTGACATAGTCTCCCCTATATTTTTAACATTCTCCACACATTATTTCAGCTCACAAATTGCTCATTCACATATCTGTTTATTCAACACACTATACACACAATTCAACTCCATCACACACATTAAAATTCCTGCACATACACATTCACTACCCAATGTTTTCCCAAGTTTTTAAACACCATTTAAGAACTTCAAAACTGTTACAATATCATTCCTCATTATACTACAACATACTTACTACTCATTACTCAATACCTTACACATTTGACTACTCAAAATCTGTTACATTACATAATACAAAACTAGTTCAAGGTAAGAGCAATTACCTTGTCTTGCTAGTTTTTCTTTCTTTCTTTTCCTTCTCTTCTTTTCCTCTTTCCTTCTTCCCTTGTTCTCGGTTTTTGTTCAAGAATGGCAATGCTACAGCAAGCCATACATACCCATACTAGTTTAGCACCTTAACTTAAACTAACCCTAGAATTTAGATGTTTTAGGGTTTAGAAAAAGGGTATTACCTTCCAACCAATGTGTGGAGTCCTTGTCTAGCAAATGAACAAGATTCCTAGCCCAAATGGGTAGCCAAAATCGGCTGGAATGCAAGGAGTACAACAAGACTCACTTTGAATTTCGTTTTGAATATAAGGGCTAGAAAAAGATAGGTTTTCAAGAATATTTTTACCTCAAAATGACAAGGAGGTGAAGGTGCTTCTAATGGTGGTACTCAAGCTTCAAATGGAGAATACCCATGGAGATGAAAACGGTTGTTTTCCATTTTTGAAAGGAGGAATGTGTTCTCCTTTGCAAGGGGATTACAATGGTGTAATTTTTGTTGAGTTTGGAGAAGGTTTGAGTGGTTAAAGAGAGGAGAGAAGGAGAGAGTTTTGTGGGTTTCTTCAAAACTCCATGGCCATCGCAAGGAAGGAGAAGAAATAGAGAGGGGGGGGGGGAATTACGTGAGTGAGGATAGGAGAATAGGAGAGAGAGAGCCCCTTCTTCTTTTTCTACTTTTCTACTTATTTCTTTTGTCTTTTAGCTAATAAGACACATTAAGAGAGTGAGGAAAAAGGGGGGGGGAGTTGGCCGGTCCACATGTGCACACACACACACAATTTAAATTTTTATTTGCAAAGTGGACACACTAAGTTTGTTTATTTGCATTCCCACCCCACAACTTCCCGGTTGTTACAGTTTTTACTAACCGGAACCCGTTTTCCGGAATTTTCTCGTTTAATTACTTTTATTGGTTCTAAAGCTCCACTAATATTTATTAGTGACTATTTAGTTGACCAAAATTGTTACGAGTCTGTTTGACCCGCTTAAAGTCACGTTTTCCCGGTTTCCTCGAAAAACGTGCTTTAAGGTTCGTTTATGCTTTTAACCCATTATTTGGATCCGTTTTCTTCGGGAGTTGTTCCCTTATATTATTTAGGCACTATTAAGCCTTAAGAATCCATATAATACTCTAACCGAGGTCTCGCTCCTCTTATGGTTATTTAACGCTTACTTAGCGTTTTTTGCTTTTTAAGCGTTTCTCCATTTCTTTTGGACTTATTTTTCCTTACCATAATTACTTAGGCATTATTAGGCCCTCAAATACGTATTAGAATAATCTTAATCCCTATATTTAAGTTCGGGGTATTTCAATAACAAACAGAGATAGAAGAGAAATCATCTGGTAGAGAAGACTCCTACTCTTGTTGTGCTTGTCAGATCTGGAGACTCGCTGACTGGAGGTTGAAGATGATGGAGAGGTGGCGATGGTGTGGTGAGATTGAAAGGTGCAGCCTCGTCTGAGGGATCTGGCTTGATTTGGTAATGTTCCCTCAATCCTATGTGACTTTTTATATCAAAAATATCCATTTTTATCTCTTAAAAACGTATATTTTTGAATTTTGTACGCGGCATCTAGACTTCCAAGTCTGGACACATTTTCAAGAAGTTCCTGCCTCTGTCCGGACATACAAGTCCAGACGTGTATGTATCCTGACGAGAGAAACTTGTTTTGGGCCTAGATTCTTCGTTTGGACTTCATTTTGCTTCCCGTTTGTTGCGTTGCGAAGTTTGTGAAGTAAATAATGCAATTCCATTACTTTTACCTGCATTTGATACATGAAATGCTTCAATTCTTATGTAAACACAAATTATTGGAAAAACACATGATGAATGAAAAATATTGGCCAAACCACTACGAATAATAGACACATTAAACCCTTTAAAGTCTCTATATTTTTCACTTATTAGCCGATAGCATTATATGACATATTTAATTGACATAATCACATCCGCTTGAATGCATTTAATATGAAGTTAAACTCTTAAAAATAAGATGTGAAGTCAAAACTCTCAAAATAATTGTTTGATACATAGAGCTGGTTGGACTGTTTATTTGATTAACATAATGAAGTGTGAGAGTTTTTAGAGGTTGGATAGTCCAACTGGACTTGATCCGATTATACATATTTTCTGTTTAACGATAAAACATTGTTTGGTTTGAAAATAATAAATATTTATGTACATTAATAGAAAACATAGTACTACCTTTTATTATTATAAATATATTTTGGGTAACGGGTTGAGTCATGGATTCAAATCTCTACCATAATCTAACCCACAAAGTTAAATTATTACCTTAATCCAACCCAAAAAATAAATGATCAATAATAAAAATCCTTACCCACAAAAATTAATATAAGTTGGACACGGATTGGGTTAAAATTGAAAGGTCTAATTGCATACCCCTCCGGCCCACATCGTTGGGCCGCTATGAAGAATATAAGTAATCTGGTAAAGCTCATGCTATCCAATAATATTATTGATTAAACAAACTTTGAACGAAAGCTGCCAGTAGACAAAGTTATAGAGATAAAGCTGATAATGAATGACTAGTCATTTGACCTGTTTTTACCTCATCGAAAAGAACAATCCGTGAGTAAAGCACATATTATTCTTTCTGTTATAACCCAAGATTTGGTTATATTTTATTTCGTCACAATTCATCTTTAAGTCGGTTCAATCTTAATTCAGGACATGGAAGTCCTTTAGATTAAAGACAAGGGCGAGGTGGTCTTCTTCTTTCGAATTTTTGGTAAGAGATTATTATTGAGTTATATTAATAATTCCCTAGTCATTATTCTAATCACGTTCTCACGATCTCCTTTGCGCTCTCCTTCTCGCTCAGATTGGAAACCCTTCTCTCTTCTCTCTCTCAATCTTCCTCTCTGTTGATCGATCCATTGTGCTACTGGTTGGAGATTCGAGTGCTGTGGTTTCTTCATCGTCTTGCTGTTCTCTCCGTATTCAGGTTTGTGTTGCGTTGATTAGTTTGCAAATCAGTTTGGAGAACTTCCCAATCCCTAATTTCCTTCTCTGCTATCTGATTGTAATCAGTGGATTTCCCGACGTTCTCTGTCGATTGCTACTGCTGTTGACGTGCTCTGCGAATCCGTGAACAGTTTTAGGTGAGGGTTCTATTCTGCTCTGCGTTTCAGTTTCAGTATTGGTGTTGTTATCGGTTTCTGATTGTGAACGTCCTCTTCTGCGTTGTTATGGGAATTCAGTGTCTGGATTGGATTGCTTTGTTGGTCTGCTCTGTTGCGGTGTCTGCGTGGAAGTCGACTGGTGTTTAGATTGTGGGCTCTCTGCTGTTCCGATTGTGACTCATCTGCTGTTAATCCGAGGTAGGTGGCTTTCGGATTCGATCCGTGTGTTCAGCCTTGGGGAGTTTGGATTCTATCAGTTAGTTCAATGTTTGATCTTGTGTTGGTGTGGTTTATGTCTGTTTAATGCCTTTCAATGGATTAAACCCCCAAGGTTGTTTTGTAAATGTGTGTGTGATTTGATAAGTTTTGTGCTTGTTCGTGCTGAATTCGCTTCTGATTTCTGAGGTTTTCGGCATGTCCGAACTTCCGTCCGAGCTTTGAAGTTCGGACATGCCCTTCTGCGCTTAAACTTTCTGAAGTTTTCGCTGTGTCCGAACTTCTGTCCGAGCTTTGAAGTTCGGACACAGCCTTCTGCATTCTCTGATTTTGGCTTCGACTTGTGTCCGAACATTGGATGTCCGGACACAAGTTCGGACTCTCCACGTCCTGTTTTCCGAAGAACGTCCGAACATCCGTCCGAACTTGGATGTTCGGACACCTCTGACTCTCCATCTGTTTTAAGGTTCGACTTGTGTCCGAACTTTGAAGTCCGGACACAAGTTCGGACATCTGTCTGGTTTTGCCTTCTGAGTCTCGACTTGTGTCCGAACATTGATGTCCGGACACAAGTTCGGACAGGCTACTGTTTTGACCATAACTTGCTCGTTTGAGCTCCGTTTTGACTTCTGTTTGCGGGGTTGGATTCCCCTTCTGATTTCCAAGCTATCTATGAGCTTTCTGGTGCCTTTGGTGCACATATGCTTATCTGTATTTAAGCTTCTGTTTTGGGACCTAGTTATCTCTGTGTCTGAGCCTTTGGATGGCTGGTTTCGCTGTCTCGTAGCGCGCTATGTAGGATCCTTCTGTTCACGGGTGATGTTCCCCGTTCTGTTCACGGGTGTTTACACCTGTTCTGTTTACGAGTGAGGTTTCCTCGTTCTGTTCACGAGCGTTGCTTGTTCTGTCTGTATGTGATCACTAGTGTCCCACTCTGTTTTCTGCTTCTGTCTGCTTCTGCTCTGTTTAGTCCTTAATGATTGGACTTCTGTTTCTGATTTTGATATTTATGGATTCTCTTGACTCCTTCTGATTTGATAACATTCTGTAAACGTTTTGAGCATGCTGGTTGATGAAGTTGGTCATCTACTGGGCATTGTTGTGTGCTCATCCCCCTACTTCTAACGCTTTTGCAGATTGATTAGCGAGGATCGTCTCCCCTCAGCTTCTGGAGTTTAGCTGCTTTGTTTTTAGCTTCTTTTGAGACTTGTATTGAATTTGGGCCTTTGGGCATATTTGTTAGCTTCCGCTTTTGACATTAGTTTGGTGGGTTCTGTAATGACTTTTGGGGATGTTTTAACATCTCTTGTTTTATACTTTATTTAAGTATTCCGTTTGGGCCTTATTTGACTATCTGTTTAAGTTCGTTTATTAGAGCCTTGCGTTATTATGTAATAATACGCGGCGTGTAATACCCCTAACTCCTAGGCCAGTGTTTGGGGGTGTTACATTTAGTGGTATCAGAGCTCTGGGTTCTAATCTGCTGGGATTTTAAGTTAGCCAGTCAGTCAGAAATGTCAGTGTTAGTGTCGGAGTCTAACTGCTGCTGTTGGACTTTCAGAATGCCGCCAAGGAGAGCGAATAACCCTCCAGGGAATGTTGCTGATGCTGTTCAGCAATTCATGACGCAGCTCATGCAGACCATGGCTGCAGGGGGCGGTCCAGCTGGAGGAGGACCAGCTGGCGGAGCAGGCCCGGCTGGGGCAGATGCTGGAGGGAGGAATGTGAAGGCGCTTCAGGAGTTCATGAAGCTGAAGCCGCCATCGTTCGATGGGGCAGGAGATCCCCAGGAGGCCAGCCACTGGTTGTCAGAGGTGGAGGATTTACTTCGGGTGATGGGCTCTGAGGAGGAGCAGAAGGTCGACTTCGCCACCTTTCTGTTCAAGGCCGAAGCCAAGGAGTGGTGGAGGTCAGTGATGGGGAAGTTCCCACAGCCTTGGACGTGGGAGCAGTTCACTGGGGAGTTCAACAAACAGTTCTACCCCGACGTCTACAAGGATCAGCGCATCCTGGAGTATAACCGGCTACGCCAGGGCCGGGACATGAGTGTGAGGAGTACGTCCGCAAGTTATCAGCCTGTCTAAGTTTGCACCTGAGCCTGACGAGCATAGGAAGGCCAGGAAGTTTGAGAGTGGCCTGAGGCCGGACATCCGATCTGCTGTGACGCCGCTGCGTCACAAGACCTTCAGGGACGTTGCTGATGTCGCCCTGCTGGTAGAGGCCGACTTGAGAGGTCGCCAGTCTGGAGGGAAGGACCAGAAGAGGAAGCAGAGGTCCGATGACAGTGATAGGAGGGATCAGTCTGCTTCTCAGAAGAAGCAGTCTACTGGAGACCGCTCTGGGGACCGTTCGCGAGACAGAGGTGGTTCGTCTTCATCAGCTCCCGCTCCGAAGTGCCAGGTCTGTGGCAAGTTTCATAGAGGCCAGGACTGCTACAGGAA